>CM073601.1:13557500-13717500 GCA_037074985.1 Solanum bulbocastanum
TAGGCTATGATTAAGATGACCAAAAAGGAATACTTGGCTTGGGTGGTATTATGTGATTCTATTCATGCTTTGCACTTGTATACTTTTGAGGTTACTTGAGAGTGGTTCTATTATGGTAGAGATGACTAAGAGTCAATTATGCTTCTATGATGCTTATGTTGAAGACTTGGCTTATTATTATTATGACTTATCTCATATGCTCATTAACTATGTATTATGTACTTATGATTATATGATTCTTATGTCGGAGATTATGCTATGAATATGTTATTATCTCTTATGCTTAAGTCTTATGTTGACTAACCATTTGAGATGCTTTTATGGTATTGTGCTATCTATCATACGTGGTACATTTTGTACTAACGCATATTGCCTACATTCTAATCAAATGTAGGGTTCTATCATGAAGCTTGGTTTCGAAGGAGCTAATGAGTTGAAGATCTTGATGATTCCTCATAGCTTCGAGGACCAACCCACTATTTCATCTATGTCTTTTATTTCATGTTTTGAGGTTATTGTATGGGCTGTGTCCCAAGAGTTTATTCTAAAAGTTGTATAGATGGTTTGAGACAAAAGTATAGAAAGCTTCCGCTTGTTTTGATGAAAATGAATTTGATTGTAAAAGTTTTAAATTTTCCCATATTTTCTATTATCTTATGTTATGATATGCTAAGGGATTGTATGAGACCCCTTCGGGGTCAAGTACGCCATGTTATGTCTAGGGGGTACCCCTGGGTCGTGACAAATTGCCTTTAAGTAAGGCGAAAGGCAACTACTCATGAGCCTTTATGAGAAAGAAGGGAGGTGATTTCCTCATGTCTATAAAAGATAAGCTAAAGATGAGCATGATAGATGATGAGCTTGTAGAATGGCCAAAAGTGGCCTACTATGATGAGTCAAACTAGAGGAGGATTACCCATGTCTTGGTTAAGTATGCTTTGAGGTTACTTATGAAGTATTCCTTTTATGTTATGATAATTTATACGTCACTCCCTGAGGCTAACCCTGTTGGCATGACATGAGCATACTAAAAATAATAATAACTGATGCAGAAGCTAATCATAAGTAAATCTGAAATGATGGGGAATACCCATATATTAAACTAAATATATGAAAGCTTAGAGATTAATACAAGAGAATTATCATACTCAAATACTAAGTTGAATCTAACTATGTCTAAAATAAGCCTCTAAAACTGACTAGAAATGTTGGGACATACCCCAACTAAATCTAGAAAACTGAAACTAAAAACTAAAAGCGATAAGATAACCATGTCAATAGTCCTCGAACAATGAGGAGTCACAACTGATGTTGCTTAACTAAAGATCAAGAATCGATCTAAGCATGATCTAAATGTTGGGGACCTGAACCTACGTCATGAGAAGATATAGCACAAAGTATGCGTTAGTACTTGAAAGACACTGAGCATATAGGACAGAGTAAAGCTAAAATAAACATATAACTGAACAAGCAATAAAGAAAGAACATTATCTAAACATGATATAGATACTGAATACTGAATTAACTAAAAGCAATGACCAATTTATAACATGCTGAAAATGAATATTGACTATAGTTAAATGTGGTCAATGCAATATAGTCTAACTGAACTGTAGGAACTACTAATAACCGATAATAAAACCACGTGAGGTAAATGTGGAGTCCGATGTACACCCCATCGAGAGGACCCAATATACCCTGCCAGAGGTATAAAGGCATGATGGTGTGATTACTAAAATAATGCCCACAGAGGGGACTTACAACCTATGTGGCTCATAGTTTGGGGACTATATGGGTGACTGGCCCTAGTCCAACTTGATTTTAAGCTACTCCTAATAGATTAAGTGATTAACACATTATGACTAAATTTTTGTAGTATACTGGATAGCTTAAACTGACATGCAGACTGAGAATGCGCAATAATATACTGGTAATGACACATTCAAAACTGAGGCATGTATATCTAAAATAACTGAAATATCTTACTAGCATGTGTAATTCAAGAACTAAAGAAATGCATAGCTCAGGTTCTGAAATTCATGCAAGAAACGAAGTAATAATGTAATAATCTGATTTGGAACATGTGAATAACTAATTCATGATAATCTACTAAAGTTCTAGAAATCCTAGGTTTAATCATGATAAGGGAATCAAGAATCTGACTTAAATTTAGGGACCTAATGAGCGAAAGGAACCCACTAGTGAAATCCCACATACCTGGTGATGAATTCCATGGAGAAATCTTTCGATTTTGGGACTGGAACTTGTGGAACCTTGTTGCTTTCATGAACTAGGGTTCTTGACTTCTTTCTCCTCAAACGCTCTAATTTTTCTAACTTTTGATGAATAATATGACTTAGGTAAGTTCTAGTTATGTTTCTAGGATAAAAAAAACCAAAACCACGTAGTTTAGGGTTAAAACGAGGTAGTTTGGGGGTCCAACACATAAGAAAAAGACCAAAAGACCCCTGACATAAAATCTACTGAAGCTATCGACGGGACTAATCGACAGATCCACTATCCGTCCTGTGAGTCCGTCGATCGACTTCAGAGGATAGGTCCTGGGGGTATCGACCTATGGACTAATTGACGTTCCATCAACGGATCCACAATCCTTCTTGTGAGTCTGTTGATTGACTTCAGAGACCAAGTTCTGAGGGTCTCGACCTACGGACTGATTGACGATCTCATCGATGGATCCGTGATCCGTCAACGGATCAACGATCCATCTTATCAGTCCATAGTTCTAGAAATCTGCTAGTTTGGTTTGTTTTCGTATATGGGGTCTTACATTATCTCCTTGGGAACATTCGTCCTTGAATGAAGGCTAAACTAGCTGAAATAGAGGAAAGTAGATGCAAACGCTACCACTAAACACTGGAGACTAATTTTTGACTGAACTAAGTTCCAAGAATATGCAAATACTCTAAAAAATGCAAGTACAAATTGAAGGAACATGATGTGTTGCTAAGACTGAATTTACGCAAGGATGACTAAAAAACTGAAGAGGAACTATTACCTTAAGCTGGAATGGAATCGAAAGGAAAGAGGTGAGCATACTTGGCCTTCATGGCTGCTTCTGCTTCCCAAGTAGCTCTCTCTATGGACTGACTCCTCCACAAAACCTTGATTGAAGTGAGTTCTTTTTTTCTCAACCTTCTTACCTGACGATCAAGAATCTCAACTGGTACCTCTTTATAAGTGAGACTATCCTTCTTTGTTTCTCAACCTTCTTACCTGACGATCAAGAATCTCATCTGGTACCTCTTCATAAGTGAGACTATCCTTCACAGCCACACTTTATAAAGGCACAATAGATGATGGGTCACCCACACACTTCTTCAATAGCGAAATGTGAAAAATTGGATGCACTGCTGCTAATTTGGTTGGCAACTCTAACTCATAAGCCACTTTACCAATCCTTTTCAAGATCTTGTAAGGGCCTACATATCTAGGACTGAGCTTCCCTTCTAGAAAAATCTCATCACCCCTTTCATAGGTGACACTTTCAGGAAAACCCAATCATCAACTTGGAACTCTAGTTCCCTTCACCTTACATCTGCCTAAGATTTATGGTGACTCTGGGCTATCTTAAGTCTATCTCTAATGAGTTGCACTTTCTCCGTAGCTTCATGAATCGAATCTGGTCCTATTAAGGCTGCTTCACCTACTTCAAACCAATCAATAGGGGATCTACATATACACCCATACAATGCCTAATAAGGGGCCATCTAAATGTTGGAATGGTAACTATTATTGTAGGTGAACTCTATAAAAGGAAGGTGATCATCCCAATTACCCTTGAAATCGATCACACAAGCTCTCAACATGTCCTTTAAGGTCTGAATGGTACCTTCTGCCTGCCTATCTGTCTACGGATGAAATGTTGTGCTAAGGTTAACTTGAGTACCAAGACCTTTCTTAAATGACTTCTAGAAATAAGAGGTAAATCGAAGACCTCTATTTGAGATGATAGACAAAGGAACCCCATGCAACCTCACTATCTCATTTATGTAAAGCTTGGCGTAGTCCTCTGCTAAATTTGTAGTCTTTACTGCCAAAAAGCGAGAAGACTTAGTAACTCTGTCAACAATCACCCAAATGGAGTCATGCTGTCTGCGAATACGAGGTAAACCTGTGATGAAGTCTATGTTTATCACTTCCCATTTCCAAGTAGGAATGTCAATATTTTGCATCATACCTCTGGGTTTCTGATGTTCCACCTTGACTTGCTAGCAATATGGGAACTTAGCCACAAAATCTGTTATATCCCTTTTCATAGCATTCCACTAATAGACTTCCCGCAGATCGCGGTACATCTTAGTGGCACCTGGATTAATAGAATATATGGAGTTATGGGCTTTTGTAAGAATTTGATGTCTCAACTCACCCACCTTAGGAACACATAATTGACCCTTATAACGAAGCACACCATCTCCCCCTTGGGAGAAAACCTCAACCCTCTGATGATGGATTTCACCCTTTAGCCCAAGAAGTATCAGATCACTGTCTTACTTTTCCTTAACTTCTACTACAAACAAAGATTCTGCCCCATTCTGAATCATTACACCACAATCTGATATGCTCGTAAGAGGAACTCCTAGGCGAGCAAGTCTATGAACATCCTTTGCTAACTCCTTTCTTTCTTCCTCAACATATGCTAAACTACCCATAGATAGTCTGCTAAGAGCATTTGCTACTACATTGGTCTTACCAGGATGGTAATGCACACTCATATCATAATCTTAGTAGATCTCTAAACATCTTCTCTGGCGAAGATTCAACTCTTTCTAGGTGAACACATACTGAAGGCTTTTTTGGTCTGTGAACACATCTACGTGAACATCATACAAGTAATGTCTCCAAACCTTAACTGCAAACACCACTGTTGCAAGCTCGAGGTCATGAGTCAGATAGTTTCTCATGCACCATAAGCTATCTAGAAGCATAAGCTATAACCTTACCTCGTTGCATCAACACACAACCTAGGCCGATTCTAGAACCATCACAATATATGACATAACCGTTTGACCCCTCTGGTAGAGTCAAAACAAGAGTTGTAGTCAACCTAGTTTTCAATTCTGCAAAGCTTTTCTCACAATCATCTGACCATTGAAACTTGACTTTTTTATGAGTCAACTTAGTCAATGGAAAGGCTATGGATGAGAATCCTTCCATGAACTTTCTATAATAACCCACTATACCCGAGAAACTTTTGATATCTATAGAAGAGGTAGGTCTGGGCCATTGTTTCACTAAGTCTGTTTTCTAGGAATCCACTTGAATCCCTTCGCTCGACACTATATGCCCAAGGAAAGCAACTGACTACAACCAAAACTCACATTTGCTAAATTTAGTGAATAACTGGTGGTCCTTGAGGGTTTGCAGAACAACCCTTAAATGACTTGCATGTTCTTCCTAATTCCTAGAAATGAGGATATCATCAATAAAGACGATAACGAACAAGTCCAAATACTACTGAAACACTCTGTTCATCAAATCTATGAAGGCTGCAGGAGTATTGGTTATCCCAAATGACATTACTGCGAATTCATACTGACCATACCAATTTCTGAAGATTGTCCTCGAAATGTCACTATCTCTGACTCTAAGCTGATGATAACCTGATCTGAGATCTATCTTTGAGAAATAACTATCACCCTGAAGTTGTTCAAACAAGTCATCAATCCTGGAATGGGATACTTATTCTTGATTGTGACCTTGTTCAACTGCATATAGTCAACGCACATTCTGAGAGAACCATCTTTCTTCTTTATGAATAACACTGGTTCACCCCTTGGCGAAATATTAGGTTTGATGAAGCCCTTATCTAGAAAGTCTTTCAATTGCTCTTTCAATTCCTTAAGCTTTTCTGGAGCCATTCTGTAAGGAGGAATAGAGATAGGTTGGGTATCTGGAAGGAGATCAATTTCGAAGGAGATTTCCCTTTCGAAAGGTACTCTGGGAAGATATTTTGGAAACACTTTTAGGAACTCATTGACTACAAGAACTAACACAAGAGTTGGGATTTCGGAGCTTGAATCCTTAACCCGAACTAGATGATAGAGATACCCCTTAGAAATTATTTTTCCGGCCTTAAGGTAAGAAATAAATCGACCCATAGGCTCTATGCTACTACCCTTCCATTCTATGTTTAGTTCATCTAGAAACTGAAAACGAATAATCCTTGTTCGACAATTGATTGAGGCATAGCAAGAATGTAACCAATACATGCCTAGAATGATATCGAAGTCTACCATTTCTGAGAAACTGTGGTAGGGCAATTTTTGTGTACCCGTCTAGTTATAATTGGATCACCAACTGGAGTAGAGATTGAGAAGGGTTCTGAGAGAGTTTTTAGGCTAATATTGAATTTGACCTTTATATAAGGAGTTACAAAAGACAAAGTAGCCTCTGGATCTAACAATGCATAAACATCAAGATCAAAGACTCGTAATGTGCCAATGACTACATCAAGAGAATCTTCCTAATCCTAGCGAGCCTAAAGAGCATATAACCTGTTTTGGCGCTGGCCGCCACCTGTACCAAATAAGTTACCCTGCTGAGTCGGGCGACCTACTGGTGCTGCTGACCTTGTGGACTGGACTCTATTAATAATGCCTCCATGACCTTACTTAGAAGGACAATCCCTCAACCTGTGACTAGACTGACCATACCCAAAGCATCCTTCGTTTCCTGCAAGGCACTCGCCCGAATAGTTCTTACCACACTTAGGACAAGTTGGGTAGGTTTTGGTACCTGAAACACGTACTTGAGTCTTAGAGCCTGATGTCCTACCTTTCTAATCGTTACAAAACTTAGAGGATGGAACACTTCCTAATAAAGGTGCTGGAGTCGACGACTTTTATAGATACTGCGAGAAATTTCTACCACCCGATTCTGGTGAGAATAGTCATAGTTTCTTGTCCTTGCTTTCTTATTTTCCTTGGCTTATTCCCTAAGATTATCACCCTCAAACTGACTAGAAATGTTTGGACATGCCCCAACTAGATCTAGCAAAACTGAAATTAAAGATTAAAAGCGATAAGGTAACCATGTCACTAGTCCTTGAAGAATGATGACTCACCACTAATGCTGCTGAACTGAAGATCGAGAACCGATCTAAGCGTGATATGACTGCTGGAGACCTGAACCTACCTCACAAGAAGATATAGCACAAATTATGCGTCAGAACTTGAAAGTTACTGAGCATATAGGATAGATTAAAGCTAAAATAAACATATAATTGAACAATTAATAAAGAGAGAGCATAAACTGAACAAGCTATAGATACTAAATACAGAACTAACTAAATGCAATGACCAATTTATATAATGTTGAAACTGAATACTAACTATACTGAAATATGGTCAATGTAATGGAGTCTGACTGAACTATAGGAGCTATTAATAACCGATAATAAAACCACATGAGCAAAATGTTGAGTCCAATGGATACGCCCCATTGAGAGGACCCAATATACCCTACCAGAGGTATAGAGGCATGTTGGCGTGATCTCTAAAATGATTCCCACAGAGGGGACTTACAACCTACGTAGCTCGTAGTTCTGGGACTATATGGGTGACTGATCCTAGTCCAACTCGATTTTAAGCTACTCCCAATAGATTAAGTGAATAACACATTATGACTGAATTTTTGTAGTATACTCGATAGCTCAAAATAACATGTAAACTGAGAATGCACAATATTATACTAGTAATGACACATTCAAAACTGAGGCATGTATATTTGAAATAACTGAAATAGCTGACCTAGCATGTGTAATTTAAGAACTAAAGAAATACATAGCTAAGGCTCTGAAATTCATGCAAGAAACAATGTAATAACATAATAATGTTATTTGGAACATGTAAATAACTAATTCATGATAATTTATTGAAGTTCTAGAAACCCTAGGTTTAATCATGATAAGGGAATCAAGAATCTCACTGAAATCTAGGGACCTAATGGGCGAAAGGAACCCACTAGTGAAATCCCACATACCTGGTGATGAATTCCACGGAGAAATCTTTCAATTTCGGGGCTGGAACTGGTGGAACCTTGTTGCGTTCTTGAACTAGGGTTCTTGATTTCTTTCTTCTCTAACGCTCTAATATTTTTAAGTTTTGATGAATGATTTGACTTAGGTAAGTTCTAGTTATGTTTCTAGGCTACAAATAACAAAAACCACGTAGTTTAGGGTTAAAACAACATAGTTTAGGGGTCCAACACATAAGGAAAAGACCAAAAGACCCCAAACTTAAAATCTGTTGAAGCTACCGACGGGACTGATTGACGGATCCACGATCCATCCTGTGAGTCCGTCGATCGACTTCAGAGGATGGGTCCTGGGGGTATCGACCTATGGACTGATCGACATTCCGTCGACTGATCCATAATTCATCTTGTGATTCTGTCTAGCGACTTTGGAGACTAGGTTCTGAAGGTCTGGACCTACGGACTGATCAACGATCCATCGATGAATCCACGGTCCATCGATAGATCCATGGTCCGTTGATTGATCCACGATCCCTAACTTAAAATCTGCTGGTTTAGTCTATTTTCGAATACGGGGTGTTACATTATAGCATTGATTATACTTATGACTTATATTGGTTAACCCTTATGTTTATGTTGATGCTCATTCAAGCTATCATATTTAGTATATGTTTGTACTAATGCATACTCTTGCCTACATTTCTTATCCAAATGTAAGATTCAGCGATATCGACTCTCATCATCGTAGCTAGGATCTTAGTAGAAGCAAGGATCAAAGATTGGTGAGTCCTCATAGCATTCGAGAATATAGCAACCATTTCCTTATGTTCGTTCATTTTATGTTTTGAACTATTGTATGGGTTGTGTCACAAAGATATTCATGTTTTAGATGGTTTGAGACAAAGTGTATTAGACTTCCACTTCGTTTTATAAATACTTTCATTATGTTGAAAATCTTTTAAATTTCCGCTAAATTCTAGTGTCTTATATTATGAAAGCTAAGTGGCTTGTATGAGTCCTCTTGGGGTCTTGTACACCATGTCAAATCTAGGGGGTACCCCTGGGTCATGGTAATGGTATATTTACACTCATTTTAGGCCTACTTAGCTCAACAATTAGTTTCCTCAATGCCAAATTGTGTCCTATTCAAATGATATTTTGATGATTTGCAGCTATGAAGGCAAAAGGACAAGGCAAGGATGAATGAATGAAAGAATGACCAAAAATATAAGAAGAAGTATAAACTATACATTTTTTATCGTCAAACATGAAAGACAGATCGCCTACTGGGTATAACCTCTCCTAAATTGAAAGTGCACAACACCTGCATTAATTGAGGTAAGACGATGAACACCAAAATGAAAGGCGACATGCCGAAAGAGAAAGGCAAACTTGTTGACCATCGCCGAAAGCGACAGTGCAAGAAGAAAAATTGAATGCTTGAAAATCGAACTAAGGTGATGCTCAGTGATAAGCCGAATATGAAAGGCAGACTCAAATAAGCTCGCCAACTGAGGTTCAAACACATGAAGCCTAGAGGAAGAGAAAGGCAACTTGGAGAGCAATCGATGATTTACCCATTTTGATCGGCGAGCCAGACTAATGTCACCCAATGAGTAGCGTATTGAGTTTTGGGCCAAATTTTGAAAAACCATAAATATCCCAAAGAAGAGAGAAAGAAAGATTTCACATAAGTGAGGAAAATTGGAAAGACTGAGAGAAAGTTCTGAATATGCTAGAGAGAGAAACACTTTACCTTGTGAAGAACACTTTCTAGTTTTTGGGGTTTTTCAACATTGTTCTTTAACTTGATAAATTGAAGTTGAATCCAAAGTGGGTTTTCTTGTAATTGATTAATCTCATGTTACCCATGGTTGATTCCATGAAAGGTATAATTTCTTTTCTTTTTGTGATAGATGGCTAAACCCCAAGATCTAGGGTGCAATTACGGGGTTAGGTGTTATTTGATATAGTGGGTATTATGTTGTGCTCTGTTTTGTTGTTGTTCACACATTAATTTGGGCTAATTAGCATGGCGTTAATATATGGGTTAATATTGCAAACTTAATTTCTACTTCTAATCTCCTATCGATACTCAAAAGATATTAGTTGGAGTGGGTAGTTAGTTTGATACTAGCAATTTAGGTTTGATGTATGTAACTTGCTTGAAAATAGAGGTTATGGATGGGATCTATTTGCCCTATTTCTACATCGAAAGAGAGAATAGAGTTGGGTTGTTTAGTATAGCATATAAATGAGACCAAAAGAAGATTATATGCAAGGATTCTATGAGATCGAAAGAACATTAGTGTCATTGAAGATGAACCAAACTATTCACGAATGTTCATCACTATAGAACAACACAATTACCCCTATGTGACATTGATTTCCAATCCCCGCACCCCTAGATTGCTTGTTACTTCTTGAATTTTCCGAAATTTTAGTTTAATTGTGATAATTGATAACCAAATCCTTTGATTAAATTGGTGGAATCATCCACCCAATTGTTTTTACTACTACAATTAAATGAATTTACCATTCAAATTTCTTGATAGAATTTTCTACGTTATACCATTCTCTATGGAATTCGACCCGACTCTTATATATTAGGGTAAATATTAAATGAGGCTAATATACCTAAAATAAAAGTGTAAGTATAGCAAACTCGGTAGTGTTGGAAAGAGGACTCAAAGACCTTAGATTTGATACATCACGGGCCACCTAATTCTTTATGTGCTTAAAGTTATGGTCCTTTGAAGTTGAACCAAAACTAAAAACTAAAGTTTAATTTTTTTGGCTTTTCGAAGTATGAGATGTTACAAAGACTATTTTCACATGTAACTTTATTGAGCTCTGGCTCACCTGAAAAATATATGTGAGAATTCATGATAAACGTGAAACAAATTATAAGTTCAAAAATGGAGCGTCAATCTAATGACTGCCATTTAGGTTGTCACTATGTTGTGTGTCATTTAGGTCTAAAGGGTTTCAATTAGCTTGCGTTCATTGATTTAAAATTTCTTCAGTAACATCGATAGCTTCTTCTTGTTGCAGGTTAGGTAGTTCCTCCTCGAAAGAATCCTTTTGATCCTTTCTTATTTTACTTTCATTGCGTTCTTTGAAATATCTCATTTTTCAACTCCGCGTAAATCCAGCTTATTTTAACTTTTTATAAATGATTAGAGATAAAAAACAATTGTGGAATATAATAAATGTGCTCAATGAAAAAATAATGTAAATGGGCATAAGTGTTGATAAATTATCGAATAAACAGTTTGGGAACATATTAAAGTTTTATAATTAACGGCTTATAGGTATGAGGTGGATTATTCAATTTCCTTATTGGATAAATCATTAAGTAGTTGAGAGTTACCATATTTACATTTTTTAGGTATATTAACCTCATCTAATATTTTGCCCTGATATATAAGAGTAATTATATATATTTTTCCTTTGTTAGTCCTAACTCCTAAAGGTTAAATCCATAGAGCCAGGAAAACCTACTTACTTTTCTGTAACCATATATTTTGCCTTATAAAGTAGTGATTAAGTCAAGAAATTCAAAAAATCATGACTAAAGTTTAAAAGAGGTTAAGGTGTAAACTGTAAAGTCACATGTAGGTATCTTCGTCTCTTTAACTCTTCTTTTTGATCACTGCTCAGTTGCTTCTCAAATCTCAAGATTATTTGATTAATCCTTCTCTCTCATTGGTAGATACTGAGTAAAGTCTCCATCTCTCTTTTCATTTATCTATTTACCTTCCTTCTTAATGTGTTTCTTTTTGGCTTTATCTCCTTTTTTTACGTAGTTTTTTTTTTTTTTTTTTATTTCTCCATTTGAATAATAATGTGTTTTCTAAGTGTTGAATCTATTTTAGTTTGAAAGTATTGACTCAAATATTTATTTCAAACTTCATAAATCGAGAAATTTTTAGCTTATGTTTTGATGGGTTGCTATTTTCTTAAGATAATTTGCTCTCTTTTTAATTGTTGTTGTATTATGTTGTTGATTTTCATATTGTTTGTGACTTTCTTTTATTTGATAATTTTTTGAATTTATTTTGCATAGCACAGTTACTCAATATCAAACTCACATCATGGGTGAAGACAAACAAACGATAAGGTGATGGGTGAAACTGAGGAATCAAATACATAAAGTCAATCTGAAATTGTTATTTCTGAGGTACAAGCATAATGTGACCATTGCTCTCATAAGTATTTTTTTAAGACAATAAATGGTATTCTACTCTTTTTGATCATATATTAACGTGTCCCAAATGTCCTTCTAGTGTTGACAAAAAATAGTCAAATATAGCTTTTAAAGCTATTCCAGGGAATAGTCAAGATGAAGTAATTGTTGTCTCTTGAAAATTTAATCAAGAAGAGTGTAGAGAAGTTTTATATCATATGATAATAGCTGATAGGCTTCCTTTTAGCTTTGTTGAGAAAGAAGGTTTAAAAGTTTATGAACATGGTCCAACCTCATTTTTGGATCCCTTCATGTAGTAATGTGACTAGGGATTGTTTAGTCTTTTTAACGAAGAAAAACAAAATTAAGGAAGTAATTTTTGGAAACAAAACAAAGAATCTATATACTCACTAACATTTGGACTTCTATACAACGAATTATTTACATGTTTATCACTTCCCATTGGATTGACAGTGAATGGAATATGCATAAGAAAATACTTAATTTGTTAGGTTCTTACGTAAGTGAAGGATAAATCAAATCTTCTCTGTCATAGTTGATAATGTCAGCTCAATCAATGTGATTGTAAGAGAATTGTCTAAGCAATTGACTAAGATGGAAACTGATTTGATGAACGATAATCACATTCAAGTGAGGTGTATGACGCACATTGTGAATCTTATCATTCATGATAATTTAAAAGAAAAATACTATTTTATTTAACGTGTTAGACATATCATGCAATATGTTAGGAAGTCTCCTGCAAGGTTTAAAAGGTTTCAAGAAAGTTGTGATGATGAACAACTCAATTGCAAAAATCTTTATGCTATAGCTAATGTTGAGTAGAGTTGTTGAATTTGAGAAAACATTTTCAAATTATGCTTCTCACGAAATTGGCCTGAGACATGACTTTGAGAATTCTTTTGTTAAACTTGGAATCATTGCAGGTGAGCTAGTGAGCAACGATTGGATGCACGTGAAAAGAATTACCAAATTTCTTAAAATCGGTTTTCTCCATACTTTGAAAATATCTGGATTAGTTTATGTGACATCAAATTTTCATTTTCTTGAAATTTGTGCAATCATTCTTTATTTGAATCAGTTGATTGTTGTTGACATTCTATTTTGGATTGACATTTTTAAAGTTAATACTTTAAATTTTTATTTTTTAAATAGTTCAAAATATGTTTTCTCCAACTTTATACAATTATTGATAATTATCCTTATTTTTTAAAATGTTATGATTTTTATTAGTTTATTTTGAATTTTGATAGATTTTAATTATTAATATATTTTTCATAGTGCGAAGAATATGAAATATTGTTTAATTTTTCTAAACCATCATTTTTCATTAAATTAAATTCTTATATGATATTAATTATACTTATTTGAACATAATCTATTAATTCATTAAATACAACTAATGAATTACATATATAAATATTTAATTATCATATTGTTTTTAGCAGAATTTTAATAGTCAATAATTTTGATTGCTTTTATAATGCTTTAGTTAATCATGAAGTAAAGAAGTGATGAATATTTTTGGGTTTTTTTTTGTGGGGGGGGGGGGGGGGGGGGGTGCTGGGACGAATTTCTGAAAGGAGAGTCCTGAAAAAAGTCTTCCCCTACATGTCTAGATCTCAACTCTACCATTGTTCTACGAAACAACTCAAACCACCACTCATCTTCTCTCCTTACTACTAGAGAAGACAACAAACAAGACACCACCAAACCACCAAAAAGCCTCCACCACAAACCACACTCTAGCTTTCTCCCTCACCACAACCACTCACTGATAGAAGAACTCATAGGTGAGCTCCAAGTTTCGACAAAACATGATCGCCAAATGAGCTAAAAGCTCCTACCAAACCTAAAACCACTGCCTTACCCTCCTTTCTCACTTCTCACGCTACTATAAGTGAGGAGCTCCACCCTCTGATGAACCGAAGCACCAAACATCAACCAACAGTAGCTCCGCCTACAACCACACCGCCTGAAACGAAAACCCCAATCCACCTTTTTTTCCACTCCAGCGAACGGCAAACGAACCACCAGATCTGACCACCAAAACCCCATCCCATCCTCTTCACCACTCCGGTGAACACAAAGGAATCCCCAGATATCACAACCAACCCCCCCCCCTCCTCCATCCTCTTCACCACTCCAGTGAACATAAATAAACCCCTAGATCTCACAACCAAAACCCCCACTCCGTCCTCTTGGCCACTCCAGTGGATGAAAAATGAATCCCCAGATCTCACCACCAAAACCTTAGTTCTTCCTCTTCACCACTTCAGTGAATGACAAATGAACTACCAGATCTCACCAGAAAATCTTCACTGCTCCACTTCGTTGGTGCTCAAAATTGCGACCACCAAGCTCAATCTCAAGCTCGCACAACCAACAAACAACCCTCCTACCCACTACACTTTTATGTTTTTTTTTTTTCATTTTCAGGTTTTTTGGTCAATACCATCTAACAATAGTGAATCAGTTCTTCATCAACCCTCCATTTCTGGTGAGATTTGGTACTCTAGCATCATTTGTTTTGGTTTCAATTATATTTTGATCTTCCCTGTGTTTTTTTACTTTTTATTTGTGAGAATGACTTTTGTTAGTTAACTGATTCAAAAGTTTAGTGCTATTAGTGGAAGTACTTTTAGGAGTCTTTTATGTTTCGAGTTAAGTAGTTATAGGAGTCCTAATTAGTTGATGTTAGTCAGTTAGTATGTGATAGGTTAGTGCTAAATTATTGCCCCATTATTTTTCTCTCGGTTTGTTTGTTTCCAAGTTCTATTTAAAGATTTGTATCGTTGTTTTCGAAAAGCAATACGTTTCTCTATGTTAACATCTTATTCGAGTGGTCGTTCATCTCTTTTGCCAACATCTTTGGCTGTGTTGTTTAATTTTAGTGAGGTTGTTGTTATTTCAATATAGTTTTAATCTACTCTTTAGATATGGATAGAAAAGTTAAAACTCAACAAGTTATATTCTTTTTTTGTTAAGTTTGATTAAGTATTATTACATTTTTTCTAGTATTGATAATTATAGTTTAGATGGTTGTTGTAGTTTTGGTTGTTCTCTAGTGGCGGTGAACTTTTCCAGGCAACCTTTTTGTTCATTAAATAATGATTTATTATTATGGTTAGATTTGGTTAATTTTGATGGCAGTTCATGTCTTTTTCCCACCTTTGTTAACCAACTTTGTTTGATTAATAATCTTCCATTGTTAGTGATTGTTGTTAAGAACTATTCTTCATTAATTCTTTGTTTCTCTATTTGACATTAAGTGTTACATAATGAATTTACTTTTTGTGATTATTGTTAAGAACGATTTTGCATTAATTCTTTACTTCTATGTTTACCTTTAAGTACAAGATAATAAATTTACTTTGGTTATCATTACATTGTTATTGTTTTTAGATAATTCATACTTCAAATAACTTTGTTTTTTACATTTAGTAGTTAAATCTATTTATGTTGGTGTTTAAGAAGATCTGGATAATTTCGAATAAATTGAAAAGAATATTAGTACTTTTGTTATATTTATTATGTATTGTTGTTAAAAATGATTTATATTTTTTTGTATATTGTTGTTATCTACAGATTCAGCTAGCACGGGAAAAGATCCTAATGTAGTTGACGTGCAGTACAATTGTATCTAAAAGGTGACTTTTACAAGGTTGGATTTTTAAAAAATTAAAATTCTGATGCACAACAATCCTTCTCTAGAAAATATGAAAAATGGATGATACTCTTTAATTTCTACATAATGGATGATCGCAAAGAGGTAAAGAAAACCAAAAAAAAAAAAAAATCTTGTCTCATTTTTCTTGTTTGTCTTGGCTTTTTTCTTGCTTATTTTATTTTCTTGAGAATTCAAAGTTGTGTAACAGTTTCTTGGGTTTTCCTAAAGTTCATCATATGATGTTTGCTTCTATATTTTGCATTTTACATGAAACAAGATTACCCAGTATCCTTTTTGCATAGTTTTAAGTTTAACTAGATATTATTACTTTTTACTTGTGAGTTGAGGGTGGGGTTCTGAATTGTCTTTTTTCATTATTTTTAGATATCCTTTTAGAAGCATTAAGTAGATGAATATGTAGTTTGAACTTCTTCTTCTTCTTCTTGGGGTTTTGAATTGTCTTTATTCATTATTTTTAGATATCCTTTTGTAGTTTGAGCTCCTCCTCCTCCTCCTCTTTGAATTATATAAAAATGAAATGAATTTTGATTTTTGATTAAACAAAGTAGAAGGAGAATGATATACAAGGTCCATGGTATATATAACTGTAATTTCCTTTGTAACTTAGAAGATAAGTCAAGAATGACTATATATGACTTTATGTTGTAATAATAGGATATTGAAGATATGTAGTTTAAAAATATACAACAATTTATTGAATTATTGACAAAGATGCTTCCATTGGACATTGAAAATGGGTCAATCCATTGAAAATCAGAATCAATTAGTGGTAGTCAAGTAAGTACCCTAGGTAAAGGACTTTTAGATTCACTCATGAAAGATCTAAAGCAATATAGAGTTTTCAGTGGAGGTGTGGATGCTAGAGTAGAATTACATAAATATTTTGGTGAATAAACTGAGAATGGCACTAAGATTTTAACATCCCACTTTGGTGGAAAATGCCCAAAGTTTGATTTACAATTCAATCTTAAATGACTTGTGATATATTAGTTGTTCCATTTTCAAGTGTCGCATCCGAATCTATATTTAGTATGGGAGATTTTATGGTTCCAAAATTGGTGCATATTTTATTTTGTCTTCAAGATTGGTTACGAAGTGAATTATTAAAGTAACTTATTAGTGTTGAAGAAGATCTGGACAATCTCAAGCACATTGAAAAAAGTATTAGTACTTTTTTTATATTTATTGTATATTGTTTTTTCAGTTAACTTGAATTTGTTGTATATTTTGGTTCTCTTCAAATTTAGCTAACACAGGAAAAGATCCTACCGTAGTTGACGTGTAGTACAGTTGTACCTAGAAGGTGACTTTGACAAGTTCAGTTTTTAAAAAATTAGACTATTGGATAATATAGAAGTTCATGGGTTATGCAAATAGTCTGTTGAAGAAATGTAGGAACAATTTAATGGCCACAAAATGACGCAAATGTCAAAAGGAGATGCTGAAGATTTCTAAGTTTTTAGATTACCATGGTCTGGATTATCAATAGGGAATAACAATGGTATGACTCTTAACTTATATAACACATGAATTGATAGAGGCTAATGCATATAGTGGTTAAGCTAGATATATCTCACATTGAGAAGAATGGGAAACACACTTGGATAGATCATATTGTTCTTGTTGACGAATTTTGAACTAAACCTTTATAAAGGGTAGTTAATAGATACGAACCAAAGAAGTAATTGACAAAAGTTTTTAAGGTAACTTAAATTTAAAATTGTTAGTGAATTGATACAATTCAACATTCAAAGAAATGATTAAAGTGCAATCTTGCAGATAAGTGGAAGAAGTCGCAACATCCTTTTATTTTTTTTGTTATTATTTTATCTTCCTTTGCTATTACAACCAACATTCTTTTTGTTTGTTTTGATACTTGAATCTTTTTTAACTGAAAGATTCATATTTGAATCTTCTTTAGTTGATAGATTCCAATTAAATTCAACTTCAACTAGTGAGGGCTTGTTAATACACTATAGAGTGGAAGGAAACATGACGAGATAATCAAAATAAGATTAACAATTTATTTTATTTCTAAAATACATACTAACCAGAAGTAAACAAGAAGAAAACTATTATCAGACGATACTAGAAATTTGTTGAAAATATATGATATAATAATGTAGGATAGACATAAGGTTTATATGAATTAGCTTATAGAGGCATCAATGGAATGAAATTTTATGCTTCTCGCTACGCAACATCAACCAAGTTACACGTGAACATAGTCTTCTGGATAATTCTGATCATATTTTAAATGAAAATATTGTCAATTATGGCTAAAAAATTTTGACAAGATCTGAAAATGATAGAAATTATCGTATTATGTAAGGAATATCGAGAAGAATAAATTTCATTCCATTGATAACCTTTATAAGACAATTCATATAAACATTATGTCTATCTTACTTTAGAACATCATATATTTTTAACAAGTTTCTAGTATTGTTCAACAATAGTTTGCTTCTTCTTAACTTTTGGTTATTTGATATTTGAAAAATAATAGAACTTGTTAAACTTCTTTTTAAAATCTCGTCATGTTTTCTTGCATTCCAAAGTGTACTAACAGGCTCTCACTAGTTCTAGTGACGCTGAATTTGATTGAAATCTTTCAACTATAGAAGATCTAAATATGAACCATTCGGCAAAAGAACACTCAAGAATCAAAACAAATAAAAAAATGTTAGTTTTGAGGGAAAAAAAGGAGAGTAAACACTAACAACAAAAAACAAAAGGGTGTTGCAACTTCTTCAACCTATCTTCAAGATTGTACTTTAATCATTTATCTGAATGTTGAATTGTATCAATTTATTTACAATTTTTAATTTAAGTCGTCTTATAAACTTAGTCAATTACTTCTTTGGTTTGCCTTTTTCAATTACCTTTTATAGAGGTTTATTTCAAAATTCGTAAATTGTAATGAACCTCGAGTTCATTTTTCTGTGATTTTATTGATTTTCCTCTTCTTGTAGCTTTTGTATGGTGCTGAGTTGGGTGACATTTTCCTGAGGTGGTCAGGTGAGTTTTGATTAGTTTTTTCCATTTGGGAAGCTTAATATTTGAAATAGTTGACTTCAGTCAACATTGAGATAATTTGATGTCGGGTTGAAATTATGTTAGTTCTATCAGCTCTGGAAGAATAATTTTTCTCTAGTTTGATGATTGGTTTGGGTGTAGAGGCTTTCATTTGAAATTTATTTAATTAGCCATTTTAGCTTTTGAGATTTGCCCAAAGTTTGACCTTGGTCAACTTTTTTGGTAAACACAGTTGAATGCAATTATGTCAGCGTGGATAGCTCTGGAATGTAGAGTTTGGCCTAGAATGACCTTTAGTTCAGTTTTTGATATGATCATGAAGACCTTGTGGCGCTTAGAGTTTTGTTTGGCATTTCTTTATAAGTGTAGTCTTTGGTAAAATTTTTGACCAAATGACCTTTGTTGGTGGTTGTTTCATTGATTTTTTTGAGTTAGGAATGTTGTTTCCACTAAGTAGCATAGTTTGTTTGCATTGACAGATTCAGAACGAATTCCATGCCCCAGATGGGGGACTTTGGCTTCCCTGTGGAACTACTATTGTAGTGGTGCTGGTGCTGCGTTCATGGAGACCAAGTGTGGATCTCGCCACTTTCGCGAAAGGTAACCCCCTTCGCATTCATTATACTTTGGTTGCATTCATGAAGGATTGACTGGCCTAGCCTCTGTGTTCGCAAGTTTGTGCCGGTTTGCAGAGGGTCAGCTCGACTGACCTACATGATCGCATGTGGTCTCGACTTTTGTGAAGGCCAGTTAACTTGCATTTGGTGTTTTAAAAGACCCACTTTTCAGTTTGCATGTATCATTTCAAACTTGGTGTATGGGCAATTTAGAGAGATTGTTTTGAAGGATTTGAGTGTTTCTTTGTAGAATTGATCGGGCAGTTACATGGGCACAACCCGGGAGTGATAAATCATCCATTTTCCTTGTATTTCTCCTCAAATTCTTCCTCAATTCTCCATTTTTGATTCCTTTTGAGCTAAATTAATGGGGGTACTATTTTGGCTCGATGGTAGCTCGGATTGTGCCCATTTTCGAGGCACAACTTCCTTGAGAAATTGGGGTCCTCATGACGGAGTAGATTTTGTTACTTTGTGCGCGGGTCCCATATTTTCATTTTATGGGTTTCTTTCCATTTTTGATTTTCTTTACTAATTTGGGTATTGTTGTGTTTTTTTTGTGTTCGATCCCCTGGAATTGTTGATAGCTTTACATCACTCGAAGGACCTTTGAAAGGAAAAAGCACCCGAGTTGTAGTTCATGTGTGTTTCAATCTCGAAGTGGGTTACCGCTTCTCTATCCTTAGACTTGGCTCATTTAGATTAATTGTATTCTGAGCAGTATTGTATGGTTAGGTTAGAATTTAAGATTAGTTTATGATTTTTTATAGTTAGTTGATTTATAGCCATTATTGGGTTGCTTAGTGTAGTTTTAGCCTGAAAACCTTAGTTTGGGTTGATCCTTATGGTTGAAATCTTAGCTTATTATTCTCGTTTGTCTTTGCTCTTTTTCTTGTTGATTTTATTTTTTAAAAATTCAAAGTTGGGAAATAGTTATTAGGGTCTTCTTGAAGTTCATCATATGATCTTTTTTTTTCTATATTTTAAATTTTACTTGAAACAAAACAATCCAGTATCCCTTTTCCATAGTTTTAATTAAGTTTAACGAGATTTTTTTTACTAGTGGGTTGATGTAACAGCTCGCAAATTGAAATAACTAGGAATGAGTTAAAAGTTGGGGAAAGAATCATTTTGGAAAGTATATGAAAGTCTCGAAATTTCTGAAGTATATTAGAGTTTTTGGTCAACTTCAAAACGGTTATAACTCCTAGCTCAGGATGAGTTATGTGTATTTCCAGATATAGTTGGAAATCTCTTGGAATAACCTTTACAACTTCGCTGAATTTGTGTGATTCCGAGTTTGTCTAAGTGATTTATACCCTTTATAAGTTGGTCAGTTTGAATAAGGAAAGTCTAATCCAAATTTTGGAAGGATAATTTAGTCTTCTTCTTACCTAATTATTCTAATTTGTTTTTAGGAGTTAATTCGAGTAAAATTAGATTTTAGTCAGTTTAGAAAAGTTGAAGTTTCACGCTAGGGCTTGGAGAAAAGAGAAAAGAGGAGACGGGAGAAGAGAAATCAAGATTCATCAAGATTGTCGAGTTTAGCCTGTAGATTTCGTCAAAGGGTGATTCAAGTATCAAAACTAATGAAAAGAATGTTAGTTTTGAGAGAGAAAAAAAAGCGAGAAAACAATAACGACAAAAAACAAAAGGGTGTTGCAACTTTTTCAACCTATCTTCAAGATTGCATTTTAATCATTTATCTGAATGTTGAATTGTATCAATTCATTTACAATTTTGAATTTAGTCGTCTTATAAACTTTGTCAATTACTTCTTTGGTTCGCCTTTGTTAATTACCTTTTATAAAGGTTTATTTCAAAATTCATAAATTGTAATGACCCTCGAGTTTATTTATGTGTGATTTTATTGTTTTGCCCCTTCTCATAGCTTTTGTATGGTGCTGAGTTGGATGACATTTTTCAGAAGTGGCCAAGTGATTTTTGAGTAGTTTTTGCCATTTGTGAGGCTTAATGTTTGAAAAAGTCAACATCTGGATATTTTGTTGTCGGGTTGAAGTTATGTTAGGATGATCAGCTCTAAAAGAATAATTTTTCTACAGTATGATGATTGGTTTGGGTGTCAAGGCTTTCATTTGAAATTTGTGTAGTCAGGCATTTTAGCTTTTGAGTTTTGCCCAAAGTTTGACCTTGGTCAACTTTCTTAGTAAACACACTTAAATGGAATTATATCAGTGCGGTTAGCTCTGGAATGTCGAGTTTGGCCTAGAACGACCTTTGGTTCAATTTTTGATGTGATCGTGATGACCTTGTGGCACATAGAGGTTTGTTTGGCGTTACCTTATAATTGTAGTCTTTGGTCAAAATTTTGACCAAATGACCTTAGTTGGTTGTTTCATTGATCTTTTTTGCATTTGGAATGTTGTTTCCAACTAGGTAGCATAGTTTGTTTGCATTGACGGGATTCTGGACGAATTCCAAGCCCCAGACAGAGGACTTTAACTTCCTTGTGGAACTGCTAATGTAGTGTTGATGGTGTCGCGTTCATGTAGACCAAGTGTCTAGGCCTCTGCATTCATGTGGGTCTCGCCACATTCGGAAACGATAGCCCCCTTCGTGTTCTCTGTACATTGGCTGCATTTACAAAAGGTTGATTGGCCTAGACCCTATGCTCGCAAGCCTCGTGCTGATTTGCGGAGGGTCAGCTCGGCTGACCTACTTGAATGGTCTCCACATTCATGAAGGCCAGTTAACTGGCAGTTAGTGTTTTAAAAGACCCATTTTTCAGCTTGCATGATTATTTCTAACTTGATGTATGGGTGATTAAGAGAGATTGTTTTGAAGGATTTGAGTGTTTCATAGTGGAATTGATCGGGGAGTTACATAGGCACAATTTGGGAGAAATAAATGTTGCATTTTCATTGTTTATATCTGGAAGTTCTTCCTTAATTCTCCATTGTTGAGTCCTTTCGAGATAAATTAACGGGGATATTATTTTGGCTCGATGGTAGCTCGGATTGTGCCCATTTTTGGGGCGCAACTTCCTTGAGAAATTTGGGACCTTATAACAGAGTAGATTTTTTACTCTGCACGTGGGTCCCATATTTGCATTTTTCATATTTCTTTCCATTTCTAATTTTATTGATTTATTATTATGTTTTTTTTTGTGTTCTCGTGGCGTTATTGATAGCTTTACATCATTCGAAGGCCCTTTGAAAGGAAAAAAACACCTCAGTTGTAGTTCATGTGTATTTCGACCTCGAAGTTGGTTATAGTTTCTCTTTCCTTAGATATGCCTCATTTAGATTAATTGTATTTTGAGCAGTATTGTATGTTTAGGTTGGAATTTAGGATAAGTTTAGACATTTTTATCGTTAGTTTACTTATGGCCATTATTGGGTTGCTTAGTTTGTCTTTGCTTTTTTTCTTGTAGATTTTACTTTTTGAGAATTCAAAGTTGGGAAACAGTTTTTAAGGTCTTCTTGAAGTTCGTCATATGATATTTTCTTTTATATTTTAAATTATACATTAAACAAGACTATCCAGCATCCCTTTTGCATTGTTGTAAGTATAACGGGATTTTTTTACTAGTGGGTTGAGGCTGAGGTTTGGGGTTTTTTTTCTCTCTCATTTTTTTGGATATCCTTTTAGGTGTATTCAGTAAATAAAATGTATTTTGAGTTTTGATTAAACGAAGAGAGGAACAAAGTAGGAGAATGATGTACAAGGTTCAAGGTGTATATAACTATAATTTCCTTTGTAAGTTAACAAATAAGTCAAGAATTACTAATTAGTTACTTTATATCGTATTAATAGGATAATTACCTGAAGAGTATGCAACAATTTATTGAGTTATTGATAAAGATGCTTCCACTAGACATTGAAAATGCATCAATTAGTTTAAAATTAGAATCAATTACTCGTAGTTGCGTAAGTACCCAAGTAAAG
Source organism: Solanum bulbocastanum (assembly GCA_037074985.1). NCBI lineage: Eukaryota > Viridiplantae > Streptophyta > Magnoliopsida > Solanales > Solanaceae > Solanum > Solanum bulbocastanum. The sequence continues at coordinate 13,580,962 of CM073601.1, forward strand.
TACTTTTGGATTCACTAATGAAAGATCTAAAGCATTATAAAGCTGTCAATGGAGATGTAGATGCTACAATAGAATTAGACAAATATTTGGGGAAGAATTTGAGGATGACACTAAAGAATTTAACATCCTACTTTGGTGGAAATTTCACATAGCTAGATTTCCAATTCAAGCTTAGATAGCTTGTGATGTATGAGTTTTTCCTATTTCAAGTGTTGCATCCGAATCTGCTTTTAGTAGGGGGGATTTCTTCTTGATTCATTTAGGAGTACATTGGTCCTAAATTAGTGCATGTTTAGCATGTCTTCAAGATTGGCTACGAAATGAATAATTAAAACAACTTGTTAGTGTTGGAGAAAATCTAGATAATCTCGAGAAAATTGAAAAAGGTATGAGTACTTTTATTATATTTAATGTATATTATTGTTGCAAATGATTTATATTTCTTGTATATTGTTGTTCTCTTTAGATTAGCTAGCACGGGAAAAGATCCCACCAAAGTTGACGTGTAGTACAATTCCACCTAGAAGGTGACTTTTAGAATGTTAGTTTTTAAAAAAAAATTACACTTTGGAAATCCGAGAAGCTGTTTGGTTCATGCAAAAATTCTATTGAAGAAATGTAGGAACAGTTTAATGGCCACGAAACGATGCAAATGTTGAAAGGAAATGCTAAAGATTTCTAAGCTTTTAGAGTTACCATGGTCTAGATTATCAACAGGGAATAACAATGGTATGACTCTAACTTATATAACACATGAATTAATAGAGGCAAATACATAAAATGGGTAAGTTAGATAAATCTCAGATTGAGAAGGATGGGAAACACACTTGGATAGATCATATTGTTCTTGCTGACGAATTTTCAAATAAACCTTTATAAAGGATAGTTAATAAAGACAAACCAAAGAAGTAATTGACAAAAGTTTATAAGGTGACTTAAATTAAAATTGTTAGTGAATTGATACAATTCAACATTCCGAGAAATGATTAAAATGAAATCTTGAAGCTAAGTGGAAGAAGTCGCAACATCCTTATTTGTTTTGTTATTATTTCATCTTCCTTTTATATTACGACCAACATTTTTTTCGCTTGTTTTGATACTCAAATCTCTTTCTTACCGAAAGATTCATATTTGAATCTTTTTTAATTGATAGATTCCAATTAAATTCAACTTCAACTAGTGAGATCTTGTTAATACACCGTAGAGTGGAAGGAAACATGACTAGATAACCAAAATAAGATTAACAATATATTTTATTTGTAAAATACATACTAACCAAAAGTAAACAAGGGAAGCAAACTACTATCGAACGATACTAGAAATTTGTTGAAAATATATGATATTACAAAGTAGGATATATAGACATATGGTTATATAAATTACCTTATAGAGGGCATCGATGGAACAAAATTTTATACTTCTTGCTATTCCTTGCATGATACGATAATACGAACCAAATAAGTAATTGACAAAAGTTTATACTTCTCGATATTCATTTTCATATTTTGTCAAAAGGTTTGAACCATAATTAACAATATTTTCATTTAAAATATTATTTTTATCATTCGAAAGACTATCTACACATATATCATGCAATCTCAACCAAGTTACATGTGAACATAGTCTTCCGGATAATGCTAATCATATTTTAAATGACAATATTTCCAATTATGACTCAAACTTTTTGACACCACATGAAAATGATGGAAATTAACGTATCATGTAAGGAATATCGAGAAGAATAAAATTTTGTTCCATCAATAACCTCTATAAGACAATTCATATAAACATTATGTATATTTTACTTTAGAACATTAGATATTTTTAACAAGTTTCTAGCATTATTCAACAATAGTTTGTTTCTTCTTCACTTTTGGTTATTTGATATTTGAAAATTAAAAGAAATTGTTAAACTTATTCCTATAATCTCGTCATGTTTTCTTGCATTCCAAAGTGTATGTACAAAAGGCTCTCACTAGTGGAAGTAGAATTTGAGTGAAATCTTTCAACTAAAGGAGATCTTATTATGACTCATTCAGCAAAAGAACACTCAAATATCAAAAAAAAAAAAAAAATAAGAAGAATGTTGGTTATGAGAAAAAACAAAGAGAGATAACAATACAACAACAAAGAATAAGATGTTGACTTCTTTCACCTAGCTTCAAGATTGGATTTTAATCATTTATCTGAATGTTGAATTGTATCAATTCATTTACAATTTTAAATGTAAGTCATCTTATAAACTTTGTCGATTACTTCTTTGCTCCGCCTTTATTAATCACATTTTATCAAGGTTTATTTCAAAATTCATCCATTGTAATAACCCTTGAGGTCATTTTTGTGTGATTTTACTATTTTTCCCCTTCTCGTAGCTTCCGTATAGCTTTTTTATAATGCTAGGTTGGGTGACATGTTTCCCAAGGTGATCGGGTGAGTATTGAGTCGTTTTTCCATTTTGGTGGATTAAGGCTTGCAAGAACTGACTTTAGTCAACATCTAGGTATGTTGATGTCCAATGGAAATTTTGTTAGCTCCATTAGCTGTAGAAGGGTAATTTTGATCGAGTGTGATGATCGGTTCAGGTGTCGAGGCTGTTGTTTGAGTTTGTGTAATTAGGTGTTTTAGCTTTTGAGGTTTGCCCAAAGTTTGACCTTGGTAAACTTTCTTTCTAAACATGCTTCGAATGGAATTCTAACAGTGTGGTTAGCTCTGAAATGCCGAGTTTGGTGTAGAATGACTTTTAGTTTAATTCTCAAGGTAATCCTGATGACCTTGTGGCCTTTAACGTTTTGTTTGGCATTTCTTTATAAGTGTAAACTTTAGTCAACATTTTGACCAAATCACCTTTGTTAGTTGTTTCATCAATTTTGCTAAGTCTGGAATGTTGTTTCCAACTAGGTAGCATAGCTTATATGCATTGATTGGATTCTGAACGAATTTCGAACCCCAAATAGAGGATTTTGTCTTCCTTGTGGAACTGTTGATGTAGTACTTCTTGTGAAGTGTTGAAGGTGCCGCATTCATGGAGACCAAGTGCCAAGGCCTCCGCTTTCGCGTGGGTCTCACCGCATTTGCAAAGGGTCGCCCCTTTCACGAGCTTGTCACAGCCCAAGCCTACACCCCAGACGTGGCCGGCACTTGAGAACCATGGTTGGTCCCCAAGCGAACTCTCATTCCTGCTAACTATAAGTGGAAGACTAACTCAAGCATACAAAAGCATCAAAACCGAAGAATTATTTGAAAACAACTTATTAAATCTTAAAATTTATCTGAAAATACTGCGCAGTAAACATAAATTTTTAAATAAATATCTGAAATTGAATAATGTAAGACTTAGATAGTCTATCTATGAAGCCACTAATGTATAAAGATAGGTGTCAGGAAAAGACCCACGACACCTCAAAGCGTTACTACTAACTAATCATCAACTTAGAGTCCTTCGAAAGTAAAGAGGCCTCACCAAAAGCTGACGAGCCTATGATGTGATCTCAATGAAACTCTTGTTGATGATCCTAAGTACTTGAATTTGAACCATGAAATGATGCAGGTCAAATGACATCAGTACATTGAATGTACGAGCATGTAAAAGGGTTGAATAACACAATTAACTTAACTGAAAGGCTAAAAGTAACTCAACTGAAATATAGTATAAATCATTATTAAAAATCATTTAAGCTCTTAGTGTAGGAATACAATAATAGTAAATAAAGAAACAAAGTGGATTTCCAAGAGTTGGAAACTAAGAAATTAAAAGAAATGCAACGAAAAAAACATAAGAAAGGATCATTGACCAACAAAAGAAGAATATATTGATGGTACTTAAGAAAGGATTATAAGGCTACTCTTTGGAATAGCTTTAAAGGCTATATTTGGCTATTTTTATGAGCATCGGCAAGTCCCTTAGGACTCGTCAATAAATGATTGAGAAGAGTAGACATATTGTCTGTGTCTTAAAAGAATACTCATGGGAACAATGGTCATATTTTACTTTTGTATCTTCAAAAGTAACAATTTCTGTAAAATTATCCCACACAACATATAATTTTTCCCTTTTTAGCATTAGCTTACGCGGTTGTTTCAGATTCACTTTCTATATGTGAGTCCTTACTTTCACCCATCATTGTCTTCAGTCATGCTATGAGTTTGATTTTGAGTAACTGTGATAAAAAAATCAATATAAAAATTTATCAATATCAAAACAAAGTCACAAACAACATTAAAATCAACAACAGAATTCAACAAAAATTAAAAAGAGAGAGCAAATTATCTCAAGAAAATAGCAACCCATCAAAAATTAAGCAAACAATATCTCGAATTATGAAGCTTGAAATAAGTATTTGAGTCAATACTTGGATACTAAAATAGAGTCAGGACTTAGAAAACACATGCCTTGCACAATCGACAAAAAAAAGACTAAACTAAAATAATTAGGCCAAAATAACACATGTAGTACACTACACTTACATATCTAAAATGCATACACATCATTATTCAAATGAAGAAACAAAAAAACTAAGTTAAAAAACAAGAAGAAAGAGACGGGAAAAAAAAAACATTAAAAGGGGAGGTATATAGATAAATGAAAAGAGAGATGGAGACTTTACTCAGTACCTCCGAAAGAGAAGGATTAAGCAAACAAACTTGAGATATGAGAAGCAATTGAGCAGTGAGAAAGAAGAGACGAAGAGACCTAGATGAGGCTTTATAGTTTACGCCTTTACCTCTTTTAAACTTTAGAGATTTTTTGAGTTTCATGGCTTGCTCTCTGTTCTATAAGGCAGAATACATGATTATAGAAAAATAAATAGGTTTCCGTAGCTTTAAAACTTTTACCTTTAGGATTTAGGACTTGATGAGTGGTTGTAACATCTCGGAATCTAGTACTAGGGCTAAGTGTAAGGGAAAGAGCCAAGGAAGAGGGCAAAAGCCAAGGGAGAGGGATAGGGCAGCCCACCATTCTCTATGCACTGGCCACCTTCCCACAAGAGACTTCACGGCTCGTGGTGGCCACCATGGATTGTGGTGACACTCGTGGTGGTGAGGCAGTAGCTTCACCAAGCTTCCCAAACAAGAGACCCTCCCCACAAGCCACTAGACAAATGTTCGTAGAGGCCTTGACGGGTCTTGGGAGGGGTCGTGAAGGTGCCTTAGGTTTATAGGGGTCAAGGGAAGGTGGCCTAGCTACTGGTACAAGACCATAAGGAGGATCATGGCTCATTGTGAGGACCACGGCTCGTGGAGCCTCTCGTGGAGATGGACAGTACACTGTTAAGTGAGGGGTAAATTGGGTATTTTTTATTTTAATTAGAATAAATCTAGGTCATTTTACCCAAACCTAGTACACCTATATATGTGATTTTAACCCATAAACTCACCCATTCAAGTCATTAATTCCAAGGCCCCAGAAGAAATCCCAAAGTTCTCTCAAATATTTCTCTCTCTAGAACTTGAAGAAGAAGAAAGAGTTCAAGCTAGGATCACGGTCAAGTCTTCAATCCTCAAGCATTTGTGGGCTTTTTTATCAAGGTATGATAGCTTTTCATCCATCAATTCCTTCCATCCATGGAGTCTCCATGATTCCCCAATTTAAAGGATGAAATTCCCTAATTTGAGTTAAGGTTTCTTCCAATGTTGTGGGTATTGATGAATGTTGATTCAATTGAGTGGATTGTGATTATTTATGCTTGAATTGAGTAGATTCAATTTACTTAGGATGAAATTACATGTACCCATGCCTAACCCATGTCAAGAAAGATGAAATTGATGTAAACGGGTTTTGTGCCATGAAAGGAGAATTTGTAGGTTTAGATGTATTCAATCTAGGATTGATGAGATACAATAGAATTGATGTTTATATGATTCATCATGATTATTAGTGCTTGAGATTGAGGCTATATGATGAAGTATGATTAGAATTGCTTGAGAGTGAAGCATATAGACATAGATTGTTGAGAGTAAAGCTTATAGGATGATTTATGATTAGAATTTCTTTGAGATTAAAGCTTATGAGATGATTATGATGTTGAATTGCTTTGAGAGTGAAGGCTATATAATGACTAAGAGATTGAATTGCTTTGAGAGTAAAGCTTATGTTATGAATTGTTTATTATTGATGTAATTGTTATGGAAGAGATAGTTCCCACATGAATTGCTTCTTATGAATGTGAAAGGTTTTCTCAAATTGAATGATTCTAGGTTGAAAGGATTGCTCACTTAAAATTAATCTAGACTAAAGACTAAACTTGATGAGGCAAGAGGTGAATACTCATGACCTCTAGATGAGTAGGATATGAGGTGATTTCTTGAAGAGTAAGAGGCAGATTGTAACACCCTGGATTTAGAGAAATGGAAATTTTCACTTCTTAGCTTGATCCCTGATGTCCTGCATTCTGTAACTTTAGGCCAATAAAGTTGGGTTCACTGTTCCAGTCGACGAGTCACCGAAGTCAACTCCCTCATCTCCTAAGGCAACTTAGACCCAAAGTTGACTCACTATAAAATTAAGTGAGTTGAGGGCACATTAGGTGAGTCGCCAAGTGCCCTTGGCAAGCCTTAGTGTGCAGCAGCCCAGATTTTTGAGTTAGAGGTCTTAGGGGTCTTTTGTTATTTTCCTAATTCCAGAATAAGTCGTTTTACTCCTTATTTAGTGAAGTATATAAGCATTCCACTCTAAAAATTCCCCAAATTAATTCATTCTCCCTATAATCCAAAAGAAAACCCTAAAGTTCATCTTCCCCAAATTATTTCTCTCTCTAGAACTTGAAGAAGAAGAAGAAGAAGAAGAAGAAGAGGGAGGTTGAAGCTAGGGTTCAAGAAGCAAAGATTTCACACCAATTTCGTTCGGATTCATAGCTAAGGTATGGTAGTCCTTCATCCCTTGAGCCCTTCCAAACTCAATTTCTAAACTAGTGAATTCCCCAAAAGTTAGGGTTTGACTTCAATCTTATGGTTTCTTTCCATAAACGTTTTTAATGGTTGATTTATGATGGATTATGATTGAATTGATTATTTATTGATTATTTATGGTTGAATTATGGTGAATTCCCCCACGAACCCATGAAACCCCCATGTCCCCAATTTGTGAACTTGTAATGTGGGTGAATTGTAGAAAGAAGAAATACTAAGAGATTATTCTAATAGTAATTGTAGTAATTTAATCATGATATCATCCATGTCTAATGTAGCAATTCTAGATGTGTTGGTGAATTATGATACATGGTCCTTGAAGGGGAAAATTATGAGAATTATGTATGATCATGATGTCTATGTACATGCATTATGAATACTTTGAAAGTAATATGATTATGACTATGATGTAATTGTGGTGTTGATTGAAAAGCTATTCTCGATTACACACTTATGAATGATAATGACATGTTGTGGGAGGTTTTCTCACAATATGGGGATTCTTAGGTTGAAAGGCTCTTCTCTCCTATTGAATCTATGAGTTATCTTATGAATGAATGTTGGGATAAGATAGGTGCCCTCACGTGAGTTGAGGCAGGGTATCTAGTAACAATCTCATTATCTCATAAATAATGAACTTAAGTAATGAAATGTTATGTACTCTGGGGGGGAATAATGCTAACCACTAAGTGGATATTGATTGAGATGGATACTTATACGTGAGTTGAGGCAGGGTATCAAGTAGTAATCTCTTGAGATGGATGCCCATACGTGAGTTGAGGCGGGGTAGCTAGTAGCAATCTCCTTATCCCATAAACTATGTGATCTCATAGTTTATTAGCTAATGGATCCACCTAAGATAAATGTTAATGGTTCTACCTTAGGCAAGTACGACACTCATTCGGTGTAGGTAACACCGGATTCCATGATTTTCTTACATGGTCTATGTCGGTTAAGGTTTACCCCCACAATAAATGATAATGAACTATGGCTTCTCAAGAATGCACTACTTAGTGTGGGAGGGAGTATGGGACTTCATCCATGCATTGCACAAGTAGGCTTTGAGAGTAGTTATGGTGTGTTCCTTTAAGTTTATGATGATTTATGAAATGAAGTATGCCTAATGTGGATTGTTGCTAAGCGTTGCTTTCCTTGATATGAATTAGTAAATGTGAAGGTTTTCTTGTCTATGAGTATCAACTAAAGATGAGAATAAAGAATGGTAAGTATGACTATGGTGACCTAAAAGTGGTACTTACTATAGATGGGATTATGAGATCTTTATCTATGCATTGCACAAGTATAATTAGGGTTTCTTATGAGATGGTTTTATTATGTTATAATGATTTATATGATGAACATGCATGTGACTTATACTTTTATACTAAAAGTTATGATGTTTCTCAAACTTGGCATATAGCATGGTTTTCAACTAAAATATCTGTTTTAGCATTATTTTGTGCATGGCTATCATACTTAGTGTATTTTTTTACTAACCCTTATTTTCTACATTTTCACAAAGTGTAGGTTCCAATTCATATGGTGATCCTCTATTGGTTCAAGCTTGGATCGACTATTCGCCTAACTTGTGGTGAGTCCTCAAGATTCGAGGGCGTATGAGTCATTCGTAGTTCCATTCTAGTACTTTCATTTTCAGATTTATGTTGAGGGGGTTGTGATCCTATTGTGGATTCTAATATTGTATTATATGGCTAATTGAGACAAGTTAGACTTCCACTTGCTTTTATAAAAGACTTTGTTTGTATGGATAAAAGGTTTTTTTTAAATTCTGCATCATTTCTTATATCTTATGTTATGAATGCTAAGGGCTTGTATGAGACCCCTTCAGGGTAAAGTACGCCATGTTACATCTAGGGTGTACCCCTCGATCGTGACAAGCTTGGTAATCAAAGCACAAGGTTTATAATCATTCTAGGATGATGTCTTATAAGCCACGTCTAGTAGAGTCTTGTTCATAGTGTGAAGCGCGCCATATTTATGAATGAGAGCCTATAAGATGTTAGGAAACTACACTTCTTTCATTAAGTTGTGTCATAGAGTTTAACTCTATAAAGTCCCTCTCCTAACCCTTCTCTTGTGTCTTCAAGAAATGAATACACGAAGGGCTTACACAAGAAGGATGGAAGAGAAGAATATGAATGAAGAAGCTCCTCCTCAAGCTAATCAAGTTTCAATTAATCCTCCGGCTATGTCTAATGTGGACGTTAGGTTGGCTTTTCTAATGTTAGCTCAAGCTATGATGGCCCAAGCCAATAGAAATGTTGGGACTTATACGGACCTTAATGTGAATTCCATGGCTTCTAGATTGAGGGATTTTGCTAAAATAAACCCTCCCAAATTTCTTGGTTCCAAAGTAGAAGAGGATCCTCAAGAATTTGTGCATGAGGTTTACAAAATACTTGATTCCATGGGGGTGACTACGGTAAAAAGAGTGGAGCTACCCACTTACCAATTGAATTATGTTGCTCAAGTTTGGTATACTCAATAGAAGAAAAATAGGCCGATAGGAGAGGGTCCCATAGATTGGGAGGTGTTTAAGAAAGCATTCCTTGATAGGTTCTTTTCCCGTGACTTGAGGGAAGCTAAGTTGGAATAATTTATTAACCTTAGGCAAGGTAGCATGAGTGTTAACGAGTATGCCTTGAAGTTTACCCAACTATCCAAGTATGCTCCATCTATGGTGGCGGATCCGAGGGATGAGATGAGTAGGTTTTTGACAAGTGTGTCCAACTTAGTTGGAGAAGAATGTTGTACGGAAATTCTCCATGATAACATGAATACTTCTACTCTTATGGTGTATGGTCAACAAATTAAGGGGTCAAAACTCAAGAGAAAGAATAAAGAGGTAAAAAGAACTAGACCCGATGAAAAAGGTCAACCAAGGTTCAAAAAGAGGTCCTTCAATCAATATTCCTCCAATGACTCCCCAATGGTCAACAAGGATAGGGTATTTAACCCTAAAACTCAAGGGGGAAATGGAGGCGGTTCTTCTTTTGAAAGATTTACATGTGCCAAATGTGGGAAGCAACATGTGGGTAAGTGCCTAGCCGGCACGGATGGGTGCTTTGGGTGTGGAAAAAAAGGTCATAAAATGAGAGATTAACATCACTCATTAAAAAAGGGAGAGAGGCTAAGCAAGCTTCTCCTAGTGATTCGGTTCCCATTCCTCCAAATTATGGTCACTTCTATGCACTCCGGTCTAGAGAGGACAAAGGAGTCTCTCCAGATGAAGGCATCGGTATGTTGATATTTTCCGTTAGATTCAAATGTTTTATTAAGATCCCTATGCTATTTGTTAGACTTTGATGTTAGCCTTATTAGGGGTTTACTCCCAAGAGGGAGATAGTATGCTTAGATAGTAAGATTGTTGAGAATTCTGATATCCTTATCTCTTTCTTCTATTCCTATTCTAGCTTGAGACAAAGAATTTCGTGTGACTTGTTTTATGTTTTGGAGTCATGTGTGATTTATTTGTTTCCATGATTTCCTTATGTTAGCATGTTCTTGAGAAATTCTTGTTTAGAAAGAAAATGAGTTTTTAGGATTTATGTGTTCCTCATATAGTTGTGCATTTACTATGAATTTGCCTATATGCTTCATGAGATGAATTGTAGAACATGCTTTTTATGCTTTTGAGAGTAATTTCATATTTGGTTCTATGATAGTAAGTTGAGCATGCTTTTTGTTGGAGAAGGTAGTTCTTCCTATGAATTTGAGAAATGTTGAAGTTTTCATGCATAATGGGTTGTTAGATGTAGTTCCTACTACCTATTGATGCAGTGATTATGTTTGAGATGGAATAGAAATTTCCTCCTTTGAATTGTGCATTATTTTGATAGTGCATGCATGATGGGCTGCTAGTCTTGAGTCTTAACTTCCGTAAGGTGTCTAATGTGTCATTTGAGGACAAATGATACTAAGGGGTAGATATTGTAAAACCCTAGATTTAGAGAAAGGGAAATTTTTACTTCTTAGTCAACTAGGCGATCCGCCAAGTCGACTTGGCAATCCGCCAAATGGAGCCCCTTGCCTTTTGGCTTGATCCTTGATGTCCTACATTCTGTAATTTTAGGTGAGCAAAGTCTAGCACACCGTTCCTGTCGGCGAGTCGCTAACTTCAACTCCCCCATCTCCTAAGTCGACTTAGCCCCCAAGTTGACTCACTGTAAAATTAGTCTAGTTGAGCGAACATTTGGAGATACACAAAGTGCCTTTGGCAAGCCTTAGCGTGCAGCAACCTAGATTTTTGAGTTAGAGGTCTTAGGGGCCTTTTATTATTTTCCTAATCCGAGACTAAGTCATTTTACTCCTTATTTAGTGAATTATATAAGAATTCCACTCTCAAAATTCCCCAAATTAATTCATTCTCCCTAGAATCCAAAAGTAAACCCTAAAGTTCATCTTCCCCAAATTATTTCTCTCTCTAGAACTTGAAGAAGAAGAAGAGGAGGGAGGTTGAAGCTAGGGTTCAAGAAGCAAAGATTTCACACCAACTTCATTGGGATTCATACCTAAGGTATGGTATTCCTTCATCCATTGATAGCTTTCATCCATGGAGCCCTTCCAAACTCAATTTCTAAACTAGTAAATTCCCCAAAAGTTAGGGTATGACTTCAATTTTATGGGTTCTTTCCAAAACAGTTTTTATTGGTTGATTTATGATGGATTATGATTGAATTGATGATATATTGATTATTTATGATTGAATTATGGTGAATTGACCCAAGAACCCATGAAACCCCCATGTCCCAAATTTGTGAACTTGTAATGTGGGTGAATTGTAGAAAGAATAAATACTAAGAGATTATTCTAGTAGTAATTGTAGTAATTTAATCATGATATCATCCATGTCTAATGTAGTAATTATAGAAGTGTTGGTGAATTATGATCCATGGTCCTTGAATGGGAAAATTATGAGAATTATGTATGATCATGATATTTATGTGCATGCTTTATGAATACTTTGAAAGTAGTATGATTATGACTATGATGTAATTGTGGTGTTGATTGAAAGGCTATTCTCGATTATACACTTATGAATGATAATGACATGTTGTGGGAGGTTTTCTCACAATATGGGGATTCTTAGGTTGAAAGGCTCTTCTCTCCTATTGAATCCATGAGTTTATCTTATGAATGAATGTTGGGATGAGATAGGTGCCCTCACGTGAGTTGAGATGGGGTATCTAGTAACAATCTCATTATCTCATAAATAATGAACTTAAGTAATAAAATGTTATGTACTCTGTGGGGAATAATGCTAACCACTGAGTTGATATTGATTGAGATGGATACTTATACGTGAGTTGAGGCAGGGTATCAAGTAGTAATCTCTTGAGATGGATGCTCATACGTGAGTTGAGGCGGGGTAGCTAGTTGCAATCTCCTTATCCCATAAACTATGTGATCTCATAGTTTATTAGCTAATGGATCCACCTAAGATAAATGTTAATGGTTCTACCTTAGGCAAGTACGATACTCAAGAAGCAAAGATTTCACACCAACTTCATTGGGATTCATAGCTAAGGTATGGTAGTCCTTCATCCATTGATATTTTTCATCCATGGAGCCCTTCCAAACTCAATTTATAAACTAGTGAATTCCCCAAAAGTTAGGGTTTGACTTCAATCTTATGGTTGCTTTCCATAAATGTTTTTAATGGTTGATTTATGATGGATTATGATTGAATTGATTATTTATTGATTATTTCTGGTTGAATTATGGTGAATTCCCCCACGAACCCATGAAACCCCTATGTCCCCAATTTGTGAATTTGTAATGTGGGTGAATTGTAGAAAGAAGAAATACTAAGAGATTATTCTAATAGTAATTGTAGTAATTTAATCATGATATCATCCATGTCTAATGTAGTAATTCTAGATGTGTTGGTGAATTATGATCCATGGTCCTTGAATGGGAAAATTATGAGAATTATGTATGATCATGATGTCTATGTACATGTATTATGAATACTTTGAAAGTAATATGATTATGACTATGATGTAATTGTGCTGTTGATTGAAAGACTATTCTCGATTATACACTTATGAATGATAATGACATGTTGTGGGAGGTTTTCTCACAATATGGGGATTCTTAGGTTGAAAGGCTCTTTTCTCCTATTGAATCTATGGGCTATCTTATGAATGAATGTTGGGATGAGATGGGTGCCATCACGTGAGTTGAGGCGAGGTATCTAGTAACAATCTCTTTATCCCATAAATAATGAACTTAAGTAATGAAATGTTAAGTACACCATGGGGAATAATGCTAAGCACTGAGTGGATATTGATTGAGATGGATACTCATACATGAGTTAAGGCGGGGTATCTAGTAGTAATCTCCTTATCCCTTAAACTATGTTCCCTCATAGATTATTAGTTAGTGGAACCACCTAAGCTAAATGTTAATGGCTCTACATTAGGCAAGTAGGACTCTCTTTTCGGTGTCAGTAACACCGGATTCCATTATTTGCTCACATGGTCTATGTCAGTTAAGGTTTACCCCCAGAATGAATGATAATGAACTATGGCTTCTAAATAATGCACTACTTAGTGTGGGTGGGGATAGGGGACTTCATCCATGCGGCTTTGAGAGTAGTTATGGTGTGTTCCTTTATGTTATGATGATTTATGAAATGAAGTATGCCTAACATGGATTGTTCTAAGAGTTGTTTTCCTTGATATGATGACTTAGTAAATGTCAAGGTTTCCTTGTCTATGAGTATCAACTAAAGATGAGAATAAGGAATGTTAAGTATGATTATGGTGTCCTAAAAGTGGTACTTAGTGTAGATGGGATTATGGGATCTTTATCTATGCATTGCACAAGTATAACTTAGGGTTTCTTATGAAATGGTTCTATTATGTTATAATGATTTATGTGATGAAAATGTTTGTGACTTATGCTTTTATACTAAAGGTCATGATGTTTCTCAAACTTGGCATATAGCATGATTTTCAACTAAAATGTCCGTTTTTGCATGATTTTATACATGGCTATCTTTTTTAGTGCATTATTTTACTAGCCCATATTTTCTACATTTTCACAAAGTGTAGGTTCCGATTCTTAAGGTGATCTTATTTTGGTTCAAGTTTGGATCGACTATTCTCCTAGCTTATGGTGAATCCTCAAGATTCGAGGACGTATGAGTCATTAGTAGTTTCATTCTAGTACTTTCATATTCAGATTTATGTTTAGGGGGCTTTGACCCTATTGTGGATTCAAAGATTGTAGTAGATGGCTAATTGAGAAAAGTTAGAATTCTGCTTGCTTTTATAAAATACATTGATTGTATGGATAAAAGTTTTTTAAAAATTCCGCATTATTTCTTATATCTTATGTTATGAATGCTAAGGATTTGTATGAGTATGTCGTGTTATACCTAGGGTGTACCCCTAGGTCGTGACATGACTACCCATTTCCCTAATGTTGGACATGGATGCAAGTAAACATGATCTTTTATAGAAAGATGTGAAGGTGAATACCTATATCTTATGATGAAAGATATGGAGGTGAATACCCGTATCTTATATTGAAAAATGTGGAGGTTAATATCCGCATCTTATAATGAAATGATGTGGAGGCGAATACCAGTGTCATATGATAAGTTGGCATGGAGGAGAATAACTATGATCCCATAAGATGGACATGGAGGCGAATACCCATGACCATATAAGCAAGGCAAGAGGCGACTACCCATTAGCCTTTAAGTAAGGCAAAAAATGACTACCTGTGAGCCTTTATGAGAAGGCAAGGAGGTGCTATCCTCATGTCTATAAAAGATAAGCTAAAGATAAGCATGATAGATGATGATCTTGTAGAATGGCCTGAGGTGGCCTACTATGATGAGTGAGACTAGTAGAGGATTACTCATGTCTTGGTTAAGTATGCTTGGAGGTTACTTATGAAGTATTCCTTTTATGTTATATCTGTTTATGTTTATTGATTATACTTATGACTTATATTGTCTGACCCTTATGTTAATGTTGATGCTCAAGCAAGCTATCATATTTAGTACATGTTAGTACTAACACATACTCTTGCCGACATTTCTTATCCAAATGTATGATTTGGCGATATCGACTCTTATCCCCATGGCTAGGATCTTAGTAGAAGAAAGGATCGAAGATAGTTGAGTCCTCATACCATTCAAGGATATAGCCACCATTTCCTTATGTTCTTTCATTTTTTGTTTTGAACTATTGTATGGGTTGTGTCACAAAGATATTCATGTTTTAGATGGTTTGAGACAAAATGTATTAGACTGTCGCTTCATTTTATAAAGACTTTGAATATGTTGAAAATGTTTTAAATTTCTGCTAAATTCTATTATCTTATCTTATGAAAGCTAAGTGGCTTGTATGAGGCCTCTCGGGGTCTTGTACATCATGTCACATCTAGGGGGTACCCCTGGGTCATGAGAGTGGTATATTTGCACTCATTTGAGGCTTATTTAGCTCAACAATTAGTTGAGCTAAGGATATCTTGATGATTTTCAGCTATGAAGGCTAAAAGAAAAGGCAAGGATGAATGAATGAAAGACTGACCAAAAATATAAAAAGAAGTGTAAACTATACACTGTTGATCGTCACACAAGAATGGAAAATCAACTAATGGGTATGACCTCTCCTAAATTGAAAGTGCACAACACTTGCATTAATTGAGGCAAGTCGTCGAACTCCAAAAGGAAAGGTGACATGCCGAAAGAGAAGGAAAAACTTGTTGACCATCACCGAAAGCGACGGTGCAAGGATAAAAATTGAAGGCTTGGAAAGCGAACTAAGGTGATACTCAGTGATACGCCGAATGTGAAAGGCAGACTCAAATGAGCTCGCCAACTAAGGTTCAAACACCTGAAGCCTAGAGTAATAGAATGGCAACTTAAAGAGCAATCGATGATCCACCCATTATGATCAGCGAGCAAGACTAAAGTCACCCAATGAGTAGCGTATTGAGTTTTGAGCTAAATTTTGGAAAATCATAAATAGCCCAAAGGAGAGAGAAAGAAAGATTTCACATAAATGAAAAAAACTGGAAAGATTGAGAGAAAGTTT
The DNA here is from genome assembly GCA_037074985.1 of Solanum bulbocastanum. NCBI lineage: Eukaryota > Viridiplantae > Streptophyta > Magnoliopsida > Solanales > Solanaceae > Solanum > Solanum bulbocastanum. Next base: position 13,596,945 of record CM073601.1, read on the forward strand.
TGAATATTTTAGAGAGAGAAACACTTTACCTTATGAAGAAAACTTTCTAGTTTTTGGGGTTTTTCAACTTTGTTATTTAAATTGATAAATTGAAGTTGAATCCAAAGTGGATTTTCTTATAATTGATTAATCGCATGCTACCCATGGTTGCTTTCATGAAAGGTATAATTTCTTTACTTTTTGTGATGGGTGGCTAAAACCCCAATATCTAGGGTACAATTATGGGGTTGGATGTTGATTTGATGTAGTGGGTATTATGTTTTTCTCTGTTCCGTTGTTGTTCATACATGAATTTGGGCTAATTAGCATGGGGTTAATTTATGGGTTAATGTTGCAAACTTAATTTCTACTTCTAATCTCCTATCAATACTCGAAAGATATTAGTTGGAGTGAGTAGTTAGTTTGATACTAGAAATTTAGGTTTGATGTATGTAACTTGCTTGAAAATAGAGGTTATGGGTTGGATCTATTTGCCCTATTTCTACATCGAAAGAGAGAACAGAGTAATGTATTGGGTTGTTTAGCATAGCATATAGATGAGACCAAAATTAGATTATATGCAAGGATTCTATGAGATCAAAAGAACATAAGTGTCATTTAAGATGACCCAAACTATTCATGAGTGTTCACCACTATAGAGCAACACAATTACCCCTATGTGACATTGATTTCCAATCCCCACACCCCTAGATTGATTGTTACTTCTTGAATTTTCCAATATTTTAGTTTATTTGTGATAATTGATAACCCAATCCTTTTATTAAATTGGTGGAATCATCCACCCAGTTGTTTTTACTACTACAAATAAATGAATTTACAAATTTCTTGATAGAATTTTCTATGATATACACTTCTCTATGGGACTCGACCCGACTCTTAGTTGGGTATTTTTTATTGACGACGATTGTTGTCTCTTTTAATTAATATTGAAGAGTAAATTTGAGTGTTATCAGCACTAACAAAGCAAAATAATATATAATTATTCTAATATATTAGGGCAAAATATTAAATGAGGCTAATATACAAAAGGGTGTTGCAACTTCTTCAACCTATCTTCAAGATTGAACTTCAATCATTTATCTGAATGTTGAATTAAATCAATTCATTTACAATTTTAAATTTAAGTCGTATTATAAGCATCGTCAATTACTTCTTTGGTTCACCTTTGTTAATTACCTTTTATAAAGGTTTATTTTAAAATTCGTAAACTGTAATGACCCTCGAGTTCATTTTTGTGTATTTTATTGTTTTGCCCCTTCTTGTAGCTTTTTTTGTATGGTGCTGAATTGGGTGACATTTTCCCAAGGTGGTTAGGTGAGTTTGGATTAGTTTTTTCCATTTGAAAGGCTTAATATTTGAAAGAGTTGACTTCAATCAACATCTGGATATTTTGATGTCGGGTTAAAATTATGTCAGCTCTATTAGCGCTGGAAGGGTAATTTTTCTCTAGTTTGATGATCGGTTTGGGTGTAGAGGCTTTCATTTGAAATTTATTTAATTAGGTATTTTAGCTTTTTAGTTTTGCCCAAAGTTTGACCTTGGTCAACTTTCTTAATTGGTAAACACACTTGAATGGAATTATGTCAGCACGAATAGCTCTGGAATGTCGAATTTGTCCTAGAACGACCTTTGGTTCAGTTTTCGACGTGATCATGATGACCTTGTGGTGCTTAGAGTTTTGTTTGGCATTTCTTTATAAGTGTAGTCTTTGGTAAATATTTTGACCAAATGACCTTTGTTGGTTGTTTCATCGATTTTTTTGAGTTTGGAATGTTGTTTCCACTAGGTAGCATAGTTTGTTTGCATTGACGGATTCAAAAAGAATTTCAAGCCCCAAACGGAGGACTTTGGCTTCCTTGTGGAACTACTAATGTAGTGTTGCTGGTGCCGCATTCATGGAGACCAAGTTCCTGGGCCTCTAAATTTGTGTGGGTCTAGCCGCATTCACGAAGGGTAGCCCCCTTCGCGTTCATTGTACTTTGGCTGCATTCATGAAGGGTTGACTGGCCAAGCCTCTTTGTTTGCAAGCCTCGTGCTGGTTTGCAGAGGGTTAGCTCGGCTAACCTACATGATCACATGTGGTCTCCAGGTTTGCCAAGGCCAATTAACTGGCAATTGGTGTTTTAAAAGACCTATTTTTCAATTTGCATGTATCATTTCTAACTTGGTGTATGGGTGATTTAGAGAGATTATTTTGAAGGATCTGAGTGTTTCTTTGTGGAATTGATCGGGCAGTTACATAGGCACAACTTGGGAGTGACAAATCATTTGATTTCCTTGTTTTTCTCCTCAAATTCTTCCTCAATTCTCCATTTTTGATTCCTTTTGAGCTAAATTAATTGGGGAGGGGGGGGGGGGTACTATTTTGGCTCGATGGTAGCTCGGATTGTGCCCATTTTCGGGGCATAACTTCCTTGAGAAATTGGGAACCTCATAACGAAGTAGATTTGTTACTCTGTGTGCGGGTCTCATATTTGCATTTTTTGGGACTCTTTCCATTTCTGATTTTCTTTATTGATTTGGGTATTGCTGTGTTTTTTTTCTATTACCCTGGAATTATTGATAGTTTTACATCGCTCGAAGGCCCTTTGAAAGGAAAAATCACCCAAGTTGTAGTTCATGTGTGTTTTTGACCTCAAAGTAGGTTACAGTTTCTCTTTCCTTAGACTTGGCTCATTTAGATTAATTGTATTTTGAACAGTATTGTATGTTTAGGTTGGAATTTAAGATTAGTTTAGGATTTTTAATAGTTAGTTGATTTATAGCCATTATTGGGTTGCTTAGTGTAGTTTTAGCCGGAAAACCTTAGTTTAGGTTGATCCTTATGGTTAAAATCTTCGCTGGCTTATTATTCTTATTTGTCTTTCCTCTTTTTCTTGTTGATTTTACTTTTTGAGAATTCAAAGTTGGGAAACAGTTTTTAGGGTCTTCTTGAAGTTCATCATATGATCTTTTTTTCTATATTTTAAATTTTACATGAAACAAGACTATGCAATATCCCTTTTGCATAGATTTAATTCAGTTTAACGGAATTTTTTTACTAGTGGGTTGAGGCTGGGGTTTAGAGGTTTTTTCTCTAATTTTTTTGCATATCCTTTTAGGAGTATTAAGTAAATAAAATATTATTTGATTTTGATTAAACAAAGAGAGGAACAAAGTATATGGAGAATGATATACATGGTTCATGGTATATATAACTGTAATTTCCTTGGTAAGTTAACAGATAAGTCAAGAATAACTAATTAGTCACTTCATATCACAATAATAGGATATTTAGGATATGTGTCTGAAGAGTATGCAACAATTTATTGTGTTATTGACAAAGATGCTTCCACTAGACATTGAAAATGCGTTAATCGGATGAAAATTAGAATCAATTACTGGTAGTTAGATAAGTACCCAAGGTAAAGGACTTTTAGATTCACTCATGAAAGATCTAAAGCAATATATCGCTGTTAGTGGAGGTATGGATGCTAGAATAGAATTGGATAAATATTTTGGTGAATAAACTTAGGATGGCATTAAGAATTTAACATCCCACTTTGGTGGAAAATTCACAAAGTTAGATTTCCAATTCAAGCTTAGATAGCTTGTGATGTATTAGTTGTTCCAGTTTCAAGTGTCGCATCTGAATCTGCGTTTAGTAAGGGAGGATTTCTTCGTGATTCATTTAGGAGTACATTGTTCCTAAATTGGTTCATGTTTTAGCGTGTCTTCAAGATTGGCTACGAAGTGAATAATTAAAACAACTTGTTAGTGTTGAAGAAAATCTAGATAAACTCGAGCAAATTGAAAAAGGTATTAGTACTTTTATTATATTTATTGTATATAGTTTTTGCAAATAATTTGTATTTGTTGTATATTATGGTTCTTTTTAGATTGATCTAGCACTGGAAAATATCCTACCATAGTTGACGAGTAGTACAGTTGTACCTAGAAGGTAACTTTTACAAGTTCAATTTTTAAAAAATTAGACTATTGGATAACCGAGAAGCTCCGGGGTTATGCAAAAAGTTTGTTAAAGAAATGCAGGAATGATTTAATTGCCACAAATGATGCAAATGTCAAAAGGAAATGCTGAAGATTTCAAAGCTTTTAGAGTTACCAAGGTCTAGATTATCAACCGGGAATAAGAATGGTATGACCCTAAATTATATAATACATGAATTGATAAGAGCTAATGCAAATAGCGGTTAAGCTACATATATCTCACAATGAGAAGGATGGGAAAAACACTTGGATAGATCATATTGTTCTTGCTGATTAATTTTGAAACAAACCATTATAAAGGGTAGTTAATAAAGATGAACCAAAGAAGTAATTGACAAAAGTTTATACTTTATAAGGTGACTTAAATTTAAAATTGTTAGTGAATTGATACAATTCAACATTCAGAGAAATGATTAAAATGCAATCTTGAAGCTAAGTGGAAGATGTCGCAACATCCTTTTATTTGTTTCGTTATTATTTTATCTTCCTTTTCTATAACCACCAACATTATTTTTGGTTGTTTTGATAGTTGAATCTTTTTTTACTGAAAGATTCATATTTGAATCTTCTTCAGTTTATAGATTTTAATTAAATTCAGCTTCCACTAGTGAGAGCTTGTTAATACACTGTAGAGTGGAAAGAAACACGACGAGATAATCAAAGTAAGATTAACAATTTACTTTATTTTTAAAATACATACTAACTAAAAGTAAACAAAAACCAAACTATTATCGAATGATACTAGAAATTTATTGAAAATATATGATATAATAAAGTAGGATAGACATAAGGTTTATATGAATTACCATATTAAGGTCATCGATGGAACGAAATTTTATACTTCTAGCTATTCACTGGATGATAGGATAATTTTCATCATTTCCATATCTTGTCAAAAGGTTTGAACCATAATTGACAATATTTTCATTTAAAATATGATTTGTATTGTTCAAAAGACTATCTTCACATATATCACGCAATCTCAACCACGTTACATGTGAATATAGCCTTCGAGATAATTCTGATCATATTTTAAATGACAATATTGCCAATTATGGGTCAAATTTTTTGACAAGATATGAAAATGATAGAAATTATCATATCATGTATGGAATATCGAGAAGGATAAAATTTTATTCCATCGATAACCTCTATAAGACAATTCATATAAACATTATGTCTATCGTACTTTAGCACATCAAATATTTTTAACAAGTTTCTAGTATTGTTCAACTATAGTTTGCTTCTTCTTTGCTTTTGGTTATTTGATATCTGAAAAATAAAAGAAATTGCTAAACTTATTTTTAAAATCTTGTCATTTTTCTTGCATTCCAAAGTGTACTAATAGGCTATCACTAGTTAAAGTTGAATTTGATTAAAATCTTTCAACTATAGAAGATTTAAATATGAATCATTCAACAAAATAACACTCAAGTATCAAAACAAATAAAAATAATGTTAGTTTTGAGAGAAAAACAAATGGAGAGAAAACAATAACGACAAAAAACAAAAGGGTGTTGCAACTTCTTCAATCTATCTTCAAGATTGCATTTAAATCATATATCTGAATGTTGAATTGTATCAATTCATTTACCATTTTGAATTTAAGTTATCTTATAAACTTCATCAATTACTTCTTTGGTTCGCCTTTCTTAAATACCTTTTATAAAGGTTTATTTCAAAATTTGTAAAGTGTATTGACCCTCGAGTTCATTTTTGTGTGCTTTTATTGTTTTACCCCTTCTCGTAGCTTTTGTATGGTGATGAGTTGGATGACATTTTTCAAATGTGGCCATGTGAGTTTTGAGTAGTTTTTTTCCATTTGGGAGGCTTAATGTTTGAAAGAGTTGACTTCAGTCAACATTTGCATATTTTGATGTCGGGTTGAAGTTATTTTAGGATTATCAGCTCTGGATTTTCTATAGTGTGATGATCAGTTTAGGTGTCGAGGCTTTCATTTGAAATTTGTGTAATTAGGTGTTTTAGCTTCTGAGTTTTGACCAAAGTTTGACGTTGGTCAAGTTTCTTAGTAAACACACTTAAATGGAATTATGTTAGTGCGGTTACCTCTGGAATGCCTTTGGTTCAATTTTTGGTGTAATTGTGATGACCTTGTGGCGCATAGAGTTTTGTTTGGCGTTTCTTTATAAGTGTAGTTGTTGGTCAAAATTTTGACCAAATGACCTCTGTTGGTTGTTTAACTGATTTTTTTGCATTTGGAATGTTGATTCCAACTAGGTAGCATAGTTTGTTTGCATTGACGGGATTCCGAACAAATTCCAAGCCCCAAGCTGGTGCCGCATTCATGGAGACCAAGTGCCTGGGCCTCTGCATTCGTGTGGGTCTCACCGCATTCTTGAAGGGTAACCCCCTTCGTGTTCTCTGTACATTGGTTGCATTAATGAAGGGTTGATTGGCCTAAACTCTGTGTTCACAAGCCTCGTGTTGGTTTATGGAGAATCAATTTGGTTAACCTACTTGATCAGTCTCCACGTTTGAGAAGGCCAGTTAACTGGCAGTTGGTGTTTTAAAAGACCCATTTTTCACCTTGCATGTATTATTTCTAACTTGGTGTATGGGCGATTAAGAGAGATTGTTTTGAAGGATTTGTGTGTTTCTTGGTGGAATTGATTGGGGAATTACATAGGAACAATTCGGGAGCAATAAATGTTGCATTTTCACTGTTTATCTCCGCAAGTTCTTCCTTAATTCTCTATTGTTGATTCCTTTTGAGCTAAATTAATGGGGATGCTATTTTGGCTCAATGGTAGCTCGGATTGTGCCCATTTTTAGGGCAAAACTTCCTTGAGAAATTTGGGACCTTATGACGGAGTAGATTTTGTTACTCTGTGCGCAGGTCCCATATTTGTATTTTTCAAATTTCTTTCCATTTCTGATTTCCATTATGGATTTTGGTATTTTTGTGTTTATTTTTGTGTTTGTTTTTGTGTTCCCGTGGCGTTATTGATAGCTTTACATCATTCGAAGGCCCTTTGAAAGGAAAAAAGCACCTCAGTTGTAGTTCATGTGTGTTTCGACCTCGAAGTCGGTTACAGTTTATCTTTCCTTAGACATGGCTCATTCATATTAATTGTATTTTGAACAGTATTGTATGTTTATGGTTGAATTTAGGATAAGTTTAGACTTTTTTATCGTTAGCTTACTTATGGCCATTATTGGGTTGCTTAGTTTGTCTTTGTTTTTTTCTTGTAGATTTTACTTTTTGAGAATTCAAAGTTGGAAAACAGTTTTTAGGGTCTTCCTGAAGTTCATCAGATGATCTTTGCTTCTATATTTTAAATTATACATTAAACAAGACTATCCAGCATCCCTTTAGCATTGTTTTAAGTATAACAGGAGTTTTTTACTAGTGGGTTGAGATTGGGATTTGGGGTTTTTTCTATCTCATTTTTGGATATCCTTTTAGGAGTATTAAGTAAATGAAATGTATTTTGATATTTTACTAAACTAAGAGAGGAACAAAGTATAAGGAGAATGATATACAAGGTTCATGGTATATATAACTGTAATTTCCTTTATAAGTTAACAGATAAGTCAAGAATGATTAATTAGTCACTTTATATCGTAATAATATGATATTTACCTAAATAGTATGCAACAATTTATTGAGTTATTGACAAAGATGCTTCTACTAGACATTCAAAATGCATCAATCGGTTTAAAATTAGAATCAATTACTGGTAGTTATGTAAGTTCCCATGGTAAAGGACTTTTGGATTCACTCATGAAAGATCTAAAGCATTATAAAGCTATCAGTGGAAGTGTCGATGCTACAATAGAATTAGATAAATATTTTGGTGAAGAATTTGAGGATGACACTATAGAAGTTAACATCCTACTTTGGTGGAAACTTCACATAGCTAAATTTTCAATTCAAGCTTGATAGCTTGTGATGTATTAGTTGTTCCAGCTTCAAGTGTCGCATCGGAATCTGCATTTAGTAAGGGAGGACTTCTTCTTGATTCATTTAAGAGTACATTGATCCTAAATTGGATCATGTTTTAGTGTGTCTTGAAGATTGGCTACGAAGTGAATAATTAAAACAACTTGTTAGTGTTGACGAAATTCTAGATAATCTTGAGCAAATTGAAAAAGGTATGAGTACTTTTATTATATTTATTGTAAATTATTGTCGCAAATGATTTATATTTGTTGTATATTGTTGTTCTCCTCATATCTAGCACGAGAAAAGACCCTACCAAAGTTGACGTGTAGTACAACTCCACCTAGAAGGTAACTTTTAGAATGTTATTTTAAAAAAAAAAAAAAATTAGACTATTGGAAACCCGATAAGCTCTTTGGTTCTTGCAAAAAGTCTATTGAAGAAATGTAGGAACAGTTTAATGGCCACAAAATGATGAAAATGTCAAAAAGGAAATGCTTAAGATTTCTAAGCTTTTAGAGTTACCATGGTCTACATTATCAACAGGGAATAACAATGGTATGACTCTAACTTATATAACACGTGAATTAATAGAGTTAAATAAATAAAATGGGTAAGCTAGATAAATCTCAGATTGTGAAGGATGGGAAATAAACTTAGATAGATCATATTGTTCTTGCTGACGAATTTTGAAATAAACCTTTATAAAGGGTAGTTAATAAAGATGAACCAAAGAAGTAATTGACAAAAGTTTATACTTTATAAGGTGACTTAAATTTAAAACTGTTAGTGAATTGATACAATTCAACATTCTGAGAAATGATTAAAATGCAATCTTGAAGCTAAGTGGAAGAAGTCGTATCATCCTTTTATTTGTTTCATTATTATTTCATCTTCCTTTTCTATTACAACCAACATTCTTTTTTCTTGTTTTGATAGTCAAATATTTTTCTTACCGAAAGATTCATATTTGAATATTATTTAGTTGATAGATTCCAATTAAATGCAGCTTCAAGTAGTAAGAGCTTGTTAATACACTGTAGAGTGGAAGGAAACATGACGAGATAACCAAAACAAGATTAACAATTTATTTTATTTGTAAAATACATACTAACCAAAAGTAAACAAGGGAAGCAAACTATTATCGAACGATACTAGAAATTTGTTAAAAATATATGATATGATAAAGTAGGATAGACATATGGTTATATGAATTTCCTTATAGAGGTCAAAAATTTTATACTTATCGCTATTCCTTGCATGATACGATAATTTCCATCATTTTCATATTTTGTCAAAAGGTTGGATCAATAATTGACAATATTTTCATTTAAAATATGATTTTTATTATTCAAAAGACTATCTTCACATACATCACACAATCTCAACCAAGTTACATGTGAACATATTCTTCCAAATAATTCTGATCATATTTTAAATGAAAATATGGTCAATTATGGCTCAAACTTTTTGACAACACATAAAAATGATGGAAATTATCGTATCATGTAAGGAATATCAGAAAAATAAAATTTTGTTCCATCGATAACCTCTATAAGACAATTCATATAAACATTATGTATATCTTACTTTAGAACATCAGATATTTTTAACAAGTTTCTAGTATTCTTCAACTATAGTCTACTTGTTCGTCACTTTTGGTTATTTGATATTTGAAAAATAATAGAAATTATTAAAGTTATTCTTATAATCTCGTCATGTTTTCTTGCATTTCAAAGTATATGTACTAACAGGCTCTCACTAGTTGAAGTTGAATTTGATTGAAATCTTTCAACTAAAGGAGATCTAAATATGAATCATTCAGCAAAAGAACACTCAAGTATCAAAAAAATAAGAAGAATGTTGGTTTTGAGAAAGAAAAAAGAGATAACAATACAACAACAGAGAAAAGGATGTTGACTTCTTTCACCTAGCTTCAAGATTGCATTTTAATCATTTATCTGAATGTTGAATTCTATCAATTCATTTACAATTTTAAATTTAAGTCGTCTTATAAAGCTTGTCAATTACTTCGTTGCACCGCCTTTAATAATTACACTTTATAAAGGTTTATTTCAAAACTCATCAATTGTAATGACCCTTGAGGTCATTTTTGTGTGCTTTTACTATTTTTCCCCTTCTCGTAGCTTCCGTATAGCTTTTTTATGATGATGTGTTGGGTGACATGTTTCCCAAGGTGGTCAGGTGAGTATTGAGTCGTTTTATTCATTTTGGAGGCTTAAGGTTTCCAAGAGTTGACTTCATTCAACATCTAGATATTTTGATGTCCAATGGAAATTTTGTTAGTTCCATCAGCTGTAAAAGGGTAATTTTAATCTAGTGTGATTATCGGTACAGGTGTTGAGGCTTTTGTTTAGAGTTTGTGTAATTAGGTGGTTTATCTTTTGAGCTTTGCCCAAATTTTGACCTTGGTAAACTTTCTTTCTACACACGCTTCAAAAGAAATTATGACAGTGTGGTTAGCTCTGAAATGCCGAGTTTGGTGTAGAATGACTTTTAGTTTAATTCTCAAGGTAATCATGATGACCTTGTGGCGTTTAACTTTTTGTTTGGCATTTCTTTATAAGTGTAAACATTAGTCAACATTTTGACCAAATCACCTTCGTTGGTTGTTTCATCAATTTTGCTAAGTCTAGAATTTTGTTTCCAACTAGGTAGCATAGATAATATGCATTGATCAGATTCTGAATGAATTTCGATCCCCAAACAGAGGATTTTGCCATCCTTGTGGAACTGTTGATGTAATGCTGTTGGTGAAGTATTAAAGGTGTCGTATTCGTGGGAGACCAAGTGTTAGGGCCTCTACATTCGCATAGGTCTCACCGCGTTTGCAAAAAGTCACCCCTTTCACGGGCCTGTCACAGCCCAAGCCTACACCCTGGATGTGGCCGACACTTGAGAACCATGGTTGGTCCCCAAGCGAACTCTCCTTCCTGCTAACTACAAGTGGAAGACTAACTCAAGCATACACAAGCATCAAAACTAAAGAATTATATAAAAACAACTTATTAAATCTTAAAATTTATCTGAAAATACTGAGTATTGAACATAAAATTTTAAATAAAAATCTGAAACTAAATATTGTAAGACTTAAACTGCCTATCTATGAAGCCACTAATGTATAAAGAGAGGCATCGGAAAAAGACCCACGACACCTCAAAGCGTTACTACTAACAAATCATAAAATTAGAGCCCTTTGAAACTAAGGAGGCCTCACCAAAAGCTGACAAGCATATGATGTGATCTCAATCAAACTCTTGTTGATGATCATAAGTACTTGAATTTGTACCATGAAATGATGCGGGTCAAATGACATCAGTACATTGAATGTACGAGTATGTAATAGGGTTGAATAACACAATTAACTGAACTGAGAGGCTGAAAGTAACTCAACTGAAATATAGTATAAATCATGATTAAAATCATTTAAGCTCTTACTGTAGGAATGCAATAATAGTAAATAAAGAAACAAAGTGGATTTACAAGAGTTGTAAACTGAGAAATTCAAAGAAACACAACAAAAACAACATAAAAAAGGATCATTGACCAACAAAAGAAGAATATAGTGATGGTACTTAAAAAAGGATTATAAGGCTACTCTCTAGAATAGCTTTAAAGGCTTTGGCCATTTTTATCAACACCGGCAGGTCGCTTAGGACTAGTCAATATGTGATCGAGAAGAGTAGATGTATTGTTTATGTCTTAAAAGAATACTCATGAGAGCAATGGTCATATTTTACTTTTGTACCTTCAAAAGTAACAATTTATGTAAACTTACCCCACAAAACATATCATTTTTCCCTTGTTAGTAGTAGCTTACAAAGTTGTTTCAGATTCACTTTCTATATGTGAGTACTCACTTTCACCCATCACCTTATCAGTTTGTTTGTCTTCAGCCATTCTATGAGTTTGATTTTGAGTAACTATGATTAAAAAAATCAATATAAAAATTATCAAAATCAAAACAAAGTCACAAAATGAAAATTAACAACAGAATTCAACAAAAATTAAAAAGAGAAAGCAAATTATCTCAAGAAAATAGTGACCCATCAAAATTTAAGCGAACAAAATCTCAAATTATAAAATATAAAATAAATATTTGAGTCAATACTTGGATACTAAAATAGAGTCAGGACTCAGAAAACACATGCCTTGCATAATCAACAAAAAAAAAAAACTAGGCAAACAAAGTTAAAATAGAAGAAGAAAGAGACAAAAAAAAACACATTAAAAGGGGAAGGAAATAGATAAACAAAAAGAGAGATGGAGACTTTACTCAGTACCTACCACCGAGACAGAAGGATTAGGCAAACAAACTTGAGATTTGAGAAGCAATTGAGCAGTGAGCAAGAAAAGACGAAGAGACCTAGAGGAGGCGTTATAGTTTAAGCCTTTACCTCTTTTAAAATTTAGAGATTTTTTGAGTTTCATGACTTGCTCTCTGTTCCATAAGGCAAAATACATGATTATAGAAAAATAAATAGGTTTTCGTAGCTTAAAAAATTTAGCCTTTGGGCATTAGGACTTGATGAGTGGTATATTTGCACTCATTTGAGGCCTATTTAGCTCAACAAATTAGTTTCCTTAATGCTTAATTATGTCCTATTCTAATCATACTTTTATTATTTACAGCTATGAAGGCTAAAGAACAAGGCAAGGGTGAATGAATGAAAGAATGACGAAAAAGGAAAAAAGACTATACATTGTTGATCATCAAACAAGAAAGGCAGATCACCTAATGGGTATGAACTCTTCCAAATTTAAAGTTCACAACACTTGCATTAATTGAGGCAAGTCGGCGAACTCCAAAAAGAAAGGCGACATTCCGAAACAGAAGGGCGAACTTGTTGACCATCGCCGAAAGAGACAATGCAAGGAGAAAAATTGAAGGCTTGAAAAGCGAACTAAGGTGATACTCAGTGATACGCCAAATGTGAAAGGCAGACTTATATGAGCCCATCAACTGAACTTCAAACACATAAAGCCTAGAGTAAGAGAAAGGCAACTTGAAGAGCAATCAATGATCCACCTATTGTGATCAGCGAGCCAGACTAATGTCACCCAATGAGTAGCGTATTGAGCTTTGGGCCAAATTTTGGAAAATCATAAATAGCCCAAAGGAGAGAGAAATTACCATTTAACATAAGTGAAGAAAAGTGGAAAGATTGAGAAAAAGCTTTGAATATTTTAGAGAGAGAAACAATTTACCTTGTGAAGAACACTTTCTAGTTTTGGGGGTTTTTCAACTTTGTTCTTTATATTGATAAATTGAAGTTGAATCCAAAGTGGGTTTTCTTGTAATTGATTAATCTCATATTACCCATGGTTGCTTTCATGAAATGTATAATTTATTTGCTTTTTGTGATGGGTGGCTAAAACCCCAAGATCTAGGGTGCAATTATGGGGTTGGGTGTTGATTTGATGTAGTGGACTTATGTTGTGCTCTATTTTTCTATTGTTCAAGCACGAATTTGGGCTAATTAGCATGGGTTAATTTATGGTGTAATGTTGTAAACTTAATTTCTACTTCCTCTCTCCAGTCAATGATCGAAAGAGATTAGTTAGAGTGGGTACTTAGTCTAATACTAGCAATTTAGGTTTGATGTGTGTAACTTGCTTGAAAATAGAGGTTATGGGTTGTATCTATTGTAACATCTCGCTAATTGAAGGAACTAGAAAGAAGCTAAAATTTGGAAATAGTCATTTTTGGAAAGAATATAAAAATCTGGGAAATTTGTTAAATATGTTACGTTGAGTTTTTGGTCAACTTCAAATGACCAAAACTCCTAGCTCAAGATGACTTAGGTGTGTTTCCATATATCGTAGGAAATATATTGGAATAATCTTTCCAACGCCACCGAGTTTGCGCGATTTCGAGTTCGTATGAGTGAGATATGCCCATTTGAAGTTGGGTTGTTCAATTAAGGAAAGTCTAAACCGAATTTTGGAAGGGTATTTTTATCTTTACGATACCCAATTTAATTAATTCATTTTTGGTAATTACTTAAGGGTCTAAAATGAACCTGGTTAGTTTACGCTTTTGAAAATTAAGTTAGGGTTTTGAGAGAAGAAAAAAAAAGAGGAGAAGGAGCAAGAATCGTCAAGTTCTTCAAGAATCGCTTGTGGATTTCGTCAAGGGGTGATCCCTACGAGGTATGTGAGGCTTTCATAACATTGGGTTTGTTCACCCACGTGTCAAACATGTTTATTTCAGTGTGAATTCATCCTAAAAGAGTTTGAAAGTTTGATGTTTTTGATATGTATTCTTGAATTTGATACAGTTCTTGAATTGGGTTGAGATTAAGAAGTTTCTGAGATCATTACGTCAAATTATTGAGTGGTTTGGAGTTAGTTTCTTAGGTACATTTGTTGGGTATCTGTATCTAAAAATAATTTGGGAAAAAGAACCGAGTTTAGGCGAATTAGGGCTGGAAAATGAAGAAGGGAAATAGTTGGGCAAATCTAGCCACTGGGGCTGTGTCGCGGACCTGCTTCTCAGATTTGGGAAAAGTTCTTCACGGAGCGGAGCGGTCACAGACAATTCTGCCTCAAAAAATATTTTCACGACCAAAAATTTAAATACATCTCTATGTCGCGGACTAGTTTTCAGACAGTGATTTCTTGATCTTTTCTTATGTTTAACAATCTAAAAACACTCCTAAACATCATAAGATCTTTCCTATCACAAATCACAATCCTTGAATCCGTAATTCAATTCAAGGAAAGTTATGAGTCAAGTTAAGGAAAGTTAAGAGAAGTTCATAGAGTTTTCAAAAGTCTTTCGCAAACGTTTTAACTTTCTTGTAAGACTTAAGTTTCGAGTTGACTAACAAGTTATGAGTAAAGTTCATTTTTTCAACGATTATATATGGGAACTAAGTATTTCCAAAAGTTTGAAATGTTTTCACATTTGAGCAAAAAAGGGAACATTGATTCCAAAAGAGCTTTTAAGCTAAGTTTTGAGTAATTATCTCAAACCAAAGAAAGAAGATTTGTTTTTAAGAACATATGAGCTAAGTATACTTTTAGGAGTAATATTGAGCACCAATATAGGGACGCATGTTCATAATAACTCAAGTCTCCATAAACCATGTAGCCATCATGGGTAGTAAAGGATCATACTTTTTAGATGATTCCTTAAGTGTTTCTTAGCATAGACTACTCGATCCACTTAGTTAAGGCATTCTATATGAAGACAAAGTATAGGACAGTTCTAGCAGCGTGGGAAAATATTGTATCACCACTTAGGCTCGTAGTGGTGGTTGTCGATTAGAGAAACTCCCGTAGAAACTATATTACTTTATTATATGAGTAAAGTTGAATTTGTTATTGCATTTTCTTTAACGAAATAAATTTTTTTCTACTATTTTAAAGGCTTTATACATATTACATGTGTTTTATTATTTTATATTAAGTTGTTCATGAGTAAAGCCAAGGTAAGTGTTTCTTTCAGTTCCTTTCAAGCTTATGTCTTGTTTTAGATTTCCCCTCGCATACTCGTAGATTCAATGTACTGATGTCATTTGTCTGGCATCTTTTTATGATGCAGACACAAGTAACCAGGATCAGTAGCCAGTGCATCGTTGATTCTAGTTGAGCTTTAGAGTTTTTTCATAACACCTCGAATTTGAAAATGAAGAAAAATCCTAGTTTTTAGAAAACTGGTACCGGTACTGACGAAACAAACCATGGACCGTGGGTAGGGTTCCATCGTTAAGGCCCAAACCTTTACAGTCTCTGATCTTAACAACGATTGACCATTATGGTCTGTGGTTGGACCTACGGACCGTAGGTCTGACCGTTGGTGAAGGTCAGCAGCCAGTTAGAGGGTAATTACTGATTGGTTCAACTTCAAATGGTCATCACTATTAGCCCAAAATTAATTTGGTGGCCTATGACCTACTATATGATAGATAATTGAATCCTCTTTCCAACGCCACTGAGTTTGCTAAAATCTCATCTCCAAGTTAAAAGTTATATTCGTTTTAGTGAAGCCCTGTCGAGTTTACTTGACCTACACGCAAACCTATGGATCATAGGTTAACCTACAGCCTATAGGTCTCTCCGTGGGTGGCTTCCGACAGCTTTTAAGTTAGGGGTCTTCTGGTCTTTTCTCTATGCTTTGGACCCCTAAGCTACATCGTTTAAACCCTAAACTATATAGTTCTGGTCAATCTTAGCCTAGAAACATAACTAGAACTTACCTAAGTCAGATCATTCATCAAAACTTAGAAAAATTAGAACGCAAAGAGGAGAAAGAAGTCAAGAACCTTAGTTCAAGAACGCAGCAAGATTCCATTAGTTCCAGCCCCGAAATTAAAAGATTTCTTCGTGGAATTCGTCACCAGGTATGTGGAATTTCACTAATGGGTTCCTTTTGCCCATTGGTCCCTAGAATTTAGTCAGATTCATGATTCTCTATTATTAACTAGACCTAGGATTTCTAGAACTTCAACAGATTATCTTAAATTAGTTATTTAAATGCTCCAAATCAGATTATCATGTTATTACTTGGTTTATAGCATAAATTTAAGAACCTTATCAATGTATTTCTTTAGTTCTTGAATTACACATGCTAGGTCATATATTTCAGTTATTTCAGTTATACATGCCTCAGTTTTTGAATGTGTCATTATCAATATATTAATGTGCATTCCCAATTTGCATGTCAGTTTTGAGCTATCCAGTATATTACAAAATTTAGTCATAATGTGTTAATAATTTAATCTATTGGGAGTAGCATAATACCGAGTTGGACTAGGGTCAGTTACCCATATAGTCTTAGAACTACGAGCCACCTAGGTTGTAAGTCCCCTATGTTTGCATCATTTAGTGATCACGCCAGTCATGCCTCTTTACATGTGGCAGCATATATTAAGTCCTCTCAATGGGGCGTATACATTGGACTCCACATTTAGCTCATGTGGTTTTATTATCGGTTATTAGTAGCTCCCACAGTTCAATCAGAGTCCATCGCATTGACCACACTTTAGTACAGTCAGTATCCAGTCTCAGCATGTTATAAATTTGGTCATTGCACTCAATTAGCTCAATATTCAGTATCTCTATCATGTTCAGATTATACTCTTGCTTTATTGCTTGTTCAGTTATGTGTTTATTTCAGCTTTACTCTATCATGTATGCTCAGTACCTTTCAAGTATTGATGCATACTCTGTGCTACATCTTCTCATGATGTAGGTTCAAGTTCTCAGCATCCATATCATGCTTAGATTGGTTCCCGATCTCCAGTTTAGTAGCATCAGTGGTGAGCCCTCATTCTTCCAGGACAATAGTCATGTTATCTTTCAGTTTTCAATCTTTTAGTTTCATCTTTGCTAGATTTAGCTGGGGCATTCCCAACACTTCTAGTCATTTAGAGGCTATTTTCAGACATAGTTAGATTTAACTTAGTATTTGATTTTGATATTTCTTTTGTATTAAACTCTCAGATTTGATATATTCAGTTTTAGTATATGGGTTTTCCCCATCATTTTAGATTTATTTATAATTAGCTTCCCTATCAGTTATTATTATTCTTAGTATGTTCATGTCATGCCAGCAGGGTTAGCTTGGGGTCACTTGTGATCCTAGGTTCCGTATCCGCATCTCGGGGGTAGCTCAGGGTGTGAAAAACTTGATATCAGAACACTGGGTTTAAAAGTCCTAGGATGTCTGAAAAGCCGCACAAAGTAGAATCCTTTTCATGGGTGTGAAGTGCACCACATCTAATGAGAGGGAGGCTATGAAGTGTTTTAGGAAAACTTCACTTTCTTGATATTCTTATCGTGCGTTGGTATGATCTCCTTCTAATCCATAGTTATGCTCTTAAGATCATACCTCCTCGTAAAGCTTACGCAAGGAATGTGAATGCCAGGAATGCAAATGCAGGACCTCCAGTCCCAGATCAGGAAGTTTCGAATGCTAAATTTCAAAAGGATATTCCTCTTTTGGCTCACAGCATGACCAACTAGAATAATCAGCAGGTTCCAGTTCCTACTAATTGAAATGATGGATCAGTGGCAGCTATAGTTTGAGATTTTGTTAAGATGAATCCGCCTGAGTTTTTAGGGTCACAAGTTGGTGAGGACCCTTAGAACTTCATTGATGAGGTTAAGAAAATCTTTGGAGTGATGCAAGTGACTGGTAATGGTAGGGTTGAGTTGGCATCCTACCAGCTTAAGGATATGGCTCACATATGGTTCACTTAGTGGAAAGACAACAGGGGCTACTTTGTCTTATAACTCCTTATATAGCAGCCAACTTCAATATTAGTCCATAAACTCTCTCAGAACCCTTCTCAATCTCTATTCTAATAGGTGACCCAGTTATAGCTAGATGGGTATACACAAATTTCCCTTTCACAATCTCCCAAAAGTCACCTAAGCAGATCTTGTAGAGTTAGAAATGGTAGACTTCGATGTCATTCTAGGCATGGATTTGTTACATTCATGTTATGCCTCAGTCAATTATAGAACTAGGATTGTTCGTTTTCAATTTTCAGATGAACCAATCTTAGAATGTAAAGGTAGTAGCTTAGCGACTATGGGTCGATTTATTTCTTACCTTAAGGCCAGAAAGATAGTCTCTAAGAAGTTTCTCTATCATCTAGTACGGGTTAAGGATTCAAGCTCCGAAACCCCAACTCTTGAGTCATTTCCAGTAGTTAATAAGTTCCCAGAAGTGTTTCAAGAAGATCTTCCCGGAGTTCTTCCCGAAAGGGAAATCGACTTTGGAATTTATCTCCTTCAAGATACCAGTCTATTTTTATTCCTTCTTACAGAATGGCTCCAGTAGAGCTAAAGAAACTGAAAGAGCAGTTGAAAGACCTTCTAGATGAGGGCTTCATCATACATAGCATTTCATCATGGGATGCACCAGTATTGTTCGTAAAGAAGAAAGATAGTTCTCTCAGAATGTACATTGACTATAGATAGTTGAACAAGGTCATAATCAAGAATAAGTACCCTATCCCCAGGATTGATGACTTGTTTAACCAACTTCAAGGTGCTAGCCATTTCTCAAAGATAGACCTCAGATCGAGTTATTATCAGCTCAAAGTCAGAGATAGTGACATTCCGAAGATAGCCTTCAGAACTCGGTATAGTCATTATGAATTTGTAGTTATGTCATTTGTACTAACCAATGCTCATGCAGCTTTCATGGATTTGATGAACCGAGTGTTCAAGTAGTACTTAGACTTGTTTGTTATCGTCTTTATTTAGGATATCCTCATTTACTCTAAATATAAGGAACAACATGCTACTCATTTGAGGGTTGTTCTGCTAAGTCTCAAAGATCACCAGTTATTCACTAAATTCAAAAAGTGCGAGTTTTGGTTGCAATCAGTTGCTTTCCTTGGTCATATTGTATCTAGCGATAAAATCTGAGTGCATTCATAAAAAATAGAAGTAGTGAAACAATGGCCAAGACCTACCTCTCCAACATATATCAGAAGTTTCTTAGGTTTGGCTGGTTACCACAGAAGGTTCGTTGAAGGATTTTCATCCATAGCCTCTCCATTTACTAAGTTGATGCAAAGAAGGTTAAGTTTCAGTGTCAAATGATTGTGAGAAAAGCTTTGCAAAACTGAAAACTAGGTTGACTACAGCTTCTATTTTGACTTTACCAGAGGAGTTAGACGGTTATGTTATATATTTTGATGCATCCAAAGTCGGCCTAGGTTGTGTGTTGATGCAGCGAGATAAGGTTAAAGCATATGCTTCTAGATAGCTTAAGGTGCATAAGAAGAACTATCCGACTCTTGACCTCAAGCTTGCAGCAATAGTGTTTGCACTTAAGATTTAGAGACATTACTTGTATGATGTTCACGTAGATATGTTCACAGACCATAAGAGTCTTCAATATGTATTTTCCCGAAAAGAGTTGAATCGTCGCCAGAGGAGATGGTTTGAGTTCCTCAAGGACTATGATATGAGTGTGCATTACCATCCTGGTAACACAGATATAGTAGAAGATGCTCTTATCATACTATCTATGGGTAGTGTAGCACATGTGGAGGAAGAAAGACAAGATCTAGTGAAGGATGGTCACAGGCTTGCTCTCTTGGGAGTTCGCCTTATGAGCATATAAGATAGTGGTATAACAGTTCAGAATGGGTCAGAATCTGCATTGGTAGCAGAGGTTAAGGAAAAGCAAGATAGTGATACAATCTAGCTTCAACTTAAGGGTGCAGTCCACCAACAGAGAGTTGAGGTTTACTCCCAAGGAGGAGATGGTGTACTTCGCTATCAGGGTCGATTGTGTGTTTCTAAAGTAGGTGAGCTGAAACGGTATATTCTTGTAGAAGCCCATAACTCCAGATATTCTATTCATCTAGGCGCTACTAAGATGTACTGTGATCAGTGGTAAGTCTTTTGGTGGAATGGTATGAAGAGGGATATAGCAGATTTTGTGGCTAAGTGCCCCATTGCCAACAAGTAAAGGTAGAACATCATAAACCAAGGGGTATGACTCAAGAGATCGACATTTCTACTTGAAAGTGGGAAGTGATCAACATGGACTTCATTACAAAATTACCTCGTACCCGCAAACAGCATGAATCCATTTGGGTGATAGTTGATAGGATTACTAAGTCTGCTTGCTTTTTCGCAGTCAAGACTACAGATTCGACGAAGGACTACGCCAATCTTTATGCGAATGAGATAGTCAATTTGCATGGGTTCCTTTTTCTATCATCTCTCATAGAGGTGCTCAGTTTACCTACTATTTCTTGAAGTCATTTCAGAAAGGTCTTAGTACCCAGGTTAACCTTAGCACAATATTTCATCCACAGACGAATAGTCAAGAAGAGCGTACCATTCAGACCTTAGAGGATATGTTGAGAGTTTGTGTGATCGAATTCAAGGGTAGTTGGGATAATCACCTTCATCTTATAGAATTTGCCTACAATCCTAGCTACCATTCTAGCATTCAGATGTCCCCTTATGAAACATTTTATGGGCATAGATGTAGATCTCCAGTTGGGTGGTTTGAAATAGGTGAAGCAGCTTTGATAGGACTAAATTAGGTTCATTATTCTATGGAGAAACTGCAGATGTAAGGAGAAGGGAACTAGAGTTCCAAGTTGATGAGTGGGTTTTCTTGAAAGTGTCACTTATGAAAGGGGTGATGAGATTTGGAAAGAAAGAGAAGATCAATCCTAGATATATAGGCCCTTACAAGATTCTGAAAAGGATTGGTAAAGTGGCTTATGAGTTAGAGTTGCCAGCAGAACTAACAGCAGTGCATTCGTTTTTCCACATTTCGTTGTTGAAGAAATGTGTGGGTGATCCAGCAACCGTAGTACCATTAGAGAGTGTGGCTGTAAAAGATAGTCTCAGTTATGAGGATGTACCAGTTGAGATTCTCGATCTTCAGGTTAGAAGGTTGAGAAACAAGGAAGTCGTTTCAGTCAAGGTTTTGTGGAGGAGTCAGTCTGTAAAGGGAGCTACTTGGGAAGCAGAAGCAGCCATGAAATCCAAGTATCATCACCTCTTTCCTTTCGATTCCACTCCAACTTGAGGTAATAGTTCATCTTCAGTTTTTCAGTCATTCATGCGTAGATTCAGTCTTAGTATCATGTTCCTTTAGTTTGTACTTGCATATTCAACGTATTTACATGTTCTTGGAACTTAGTTCAGTCAGAAACTCAATTCTCAGTGTTTAGTGGAAGGGTTACAGCTCCTTCCCTCCATACTCAACTAGTTTAGACTTCATTGGAGGGTGAATGTTCCCAAGGGGCAGATAATGTAACACCTCGGATCTGAAAATGAAGAAAAATCCTAATTTTCAAAAAAATTAGTGTTAGTACCGACGAAACAACCCACGGACCGTAGGTGGGACCACGAAATGTAGGTGGAGTTCCATCATTAAGGCCCAAACCTTTATAGTCTCTGATCTCACCAACGATCGGCCAGTATGGTCCGTGGTTGGACTAATGGACCATAGGTATGACCGTTGGTGAAGGTCAGTAGCTAGTTAGAGGGAAATTATTGATTGGGTCAATTTCAAATAGTCATCACTATTAGCACAAAATTAATTTGGTGTCCCATGACCTACTATATGATATATAATTGAATCCTCTTTCCAACGCCGCTGAGTTTGCTAAAATCCAATCTTCGAGTAAAAAGTTATTCTCATTTTAGTGACGCCCTGCCGGGCTAACTTGACCTACGGCCCGTAGGTCTCTCCGTGGGTGGCTTTCGACAACTTTTAAGTTTAGGGTCTTATGATCTTTTCCCTATGCATTGGACCCGTAAATTATGTCGTTTAAACCCTAAACTACATGGTTTTGGTCAGTCTTATCCTAGAAACATAACTAGAAATTACCTAAGTTAGATCATTCATTAAAACTTAGAAAAATTAGAACACTAAGAGGAGTAAGAAGTCAAGAACCCTAGTTCAAGAATGCAGCAAGATTCCATCAGTTCCACCTCCAAAATCAACAGATTTCTCCGTGAAATTCGTCACCATGTATGTGGGATTTCACTAGTGGGTTCGTTTCGCCCATTGGGTCCCTACAATTTAGTCAGATTCTTGATTCCCTATTATTAACTAGACCTAGGGTTTCTAGAACTTCAGTAGATTATCATGAATTAGTTATTTAAATGTTCCAAATTAGATTATCATGTAAATACTTGGTTTCTAGCATAAATTTTAGAACCCTAGCTATGTATTTCTTTAGTTCTTGAATTACACATGGTAGGTCAGGTATTTCAGTTATTTCAAATATGCATGCCTCAATTTTTTGAATGTCTCATAATCAGTATATTAATGTGCATTCCCAGTTTGAATGTCAGTTTTAAGCTATCCAGTATATTACAAAATTCAGTCATAATGTGTTAATCATTTAATCTATTGGGAGTAACAAAATACCGAGTTGGACTAGGGTCAGTCACCCATATAGTCCCAAAACTACAAGCCACGTAGGTTATAGGTCCCCTCTGTGGGCATCATTTAGTGATCACGCCTGCATACCTTTATACCTATGGTAGGTATATTAGGTCCTCTCGATGGGGCGTATACATCGGACTCCACATTTAGCTCTTGAGATTTTATTATCGGTTATTAGTAGCTCCTACAGTTCAATCAGAATCCATCGCATTGACCACATTTCAGTACAGTCAGTATTCAGTCTCAACATATTATTAATTTAGTCATTGAACTCATTAGCTCGATATTCAGTATCTTTATCATGTTCAGATTATACTCTTGCTTTATTGCTTGTTCAGTTATGTGTTTATTTTAGCTTTACTCTATTATACATGTTCAGTACCTTTCAAGTATTGACGCATACTCTGCACTACATCTTCTCGTGATGTAGGTTCAGGTTCTCATCATCTAGATCACGCTTAGATCAGTTCCCGATCTCCAGTTCAGCAGCATCGTGGTGAGTCCTCATTCTTCGAGAATAATAGTCATGTTAGCTTTTCAATCGTTTAGTTTCAGTTTTGCTAGATTTGGCTGGGGCATGTCCCAGTACTTCTAGTTAGTTAGAGGCTATTTTTAGAAATATTTAGATTTAGCTTAGTATTTGAGTTTGATATTTGTTTTGTATTACACTCTCAGATTTGATATATTCAGTTTTAGTATATGAGTTTTCCCCATCATTTCATATTTATTTATGACTAGGTTCCGCATCAGTTATTATTATTCTTAGTATGCTCATGTCATGCCTGCAGGATTATCTTGGGGTCACTTGTGATCCTAGGTCTCGTGTTCGCGTCTCAGGGGTAACACAGGGCGTGACAAACTTGGTATAAGAGCACTACGTTAAAGATTCCTAGGATGTATAAAAAGCCACACTAAGTAGAGTCATTTTCACGGATGCGAAGTGCACCACATATAATGAGAGAGAGGCTATGAAGTGTTTTAGGAAAACTTCACTTTCTTGATATTCTTATCGTTTGTTGGTATGATCTCCTTCTAATCCATAGTTATGCGCTTATGACCATGCCTCCTCGTAGAGCATACGCAAGGAATGTGAATGCCAGGAATGAAAACGTAGCTCCTCCAATCCCAAACCAGGAAGTTTTGAATGCTGAATTTCAGAACGCTATTTAGCTTTTGGCTTAGAGTATGACCAACCAGAAAAATCAATAGGTACCACTTCCTACTAATTGAAATGATGGATCAGTGGCAGCTAAAGTTTGAGATTTTGTTAGGATGAATCCACCTGAGTTTTTAGGGTCACAAGTTGGTGAGGACCCATAGAACTTCGTTGATGAGGTTAAGAAAATCTTTGGAGTGATGCAAGTGACTGGTAATGGTAAGGTTGAGTTGGCATCCTACCAGCTTAAGGATGTGGCTCACATATGGTTCACTCAGTGGAAAGACAACAGGGGCTACTTTAACTTTGTAACTCCGTATATAGCAGTCAACTTTAATGTTAGTCCATAAACTCTCTCAGAACCCTTCTCAGTCTCTACTCCAGTAGGTGACCCAGTTATAGCTATATAGGTATATAGAAATTATTGTGTCACAGTCTCCTAGAAAGTCACCTCAGTAGATCTTGTAGAGTTAGAAATGGTAGACTTCGATGTCATTCTAGGCATGGGTTGGTTACATTCATGTTATGCCTCAGTCGATTGTAGAACTAGGATTGTTCATTTTTAATTTCCAGACAAACCAATCATTGAATGTAAAGGTAGTAGCTTAGCATCTATGGGTCGACTCATTTCTTACCTTAAGTCCAGAAAGATAATCTCTAAGGGGTATCTCTATCATCTAGTTCGGGTTAAGGATTCCAACTCTGAAACCCCAACTCTTGAGTCAGTTCTAGTAGTTAATAAGTTCCCAAAAGTGTTTCCAGAAGATCTTCCCGGAGTTTCTCCCGATGGGAATTGACTTTGGAATTGATCTCCTTCCATATACCCAGCCTATTTCTATTCTTTCTTACAGAATGGCTCCAGCAGAGCTAAAGGAATTGATAGAGCAGTTGAAAAACCTTCTAGATGAGGGTTTCATCAGACCTAGTATTTTGTCAAGGGGTGCACTAGTACTGTTCGTAAAGAAGAAAGATGGTTCTCTCAAAATGTGCGTTGAGTACAGATAGTTAAACAAGGTCCCAATCAAGAATAAGTACCCTATCCCCCGGATTGATGACATGTTTGACCAACTTCAGGGTGCTAGCCATTTCTCGAAGATCGGGTTATCATCAACTAAAAGTCAGAGATAGTTACATTTCTAAAACAGCCTTCAGAACTCGGTATGGTCATTATGAATTTGTAGTTATGTCATTTGTACTAACCAATTCTCCTGCAGCTTTCATGGATTCGATGAACAGAGTGTTCAAGCAGTACTTGGACTTGTTTGTTATCGTATTTATAGATAATAACCTCATTTGCTCCAGCAATGAGTAAGAACAAGCTACTCATTTGAGGGTTATTCTGCAAACTCTTAAAAATTGCCAGTTATTCGCTAAATTTAACAAGTTCGAGTTTTGGGTACAATCATTTGCTTTCCTTGGTCATATTGTATCTAGCGATGGAATCCGAGTGCATTCATAGAAAAAAAAAAGTAGTGACACAATGGCACAGACCTACATCTCCTACAGATATCAGAATTTTATTGGGTTTGGTTGATTACTATTGAAGGTTCATTGAAGGATTTTCATCCATAGCCTCTCCATTGACTAAGTTGATGCAGAAAAAGGTTAAGTTTCAGTGGTCAGATGATTGTGAAAAAATCTTTGCTGAACTGAAAACTCGGTTCACTAAAGCTTCTGTTTTGACTCTACCAAAGGGGTTAGACGGTTATGTTATTTATTGTGATGCATCCAAAGTCGGCCTAAAGTTGTGTGTTGATGCAGCGAGATAACGTTATAGCATATGCTTCTAGATAGCTTACGGTGCATGAGAGAATTACCCGAATCATGACCTCGAGCTTGTAGCACTAGTGTTTGAACTTAAGATTTAGAGACATTACTTGTATGGTGTTCACGTAGATGTGTTCACAGACCATAAGTGCCTTCAATATGTATTTACCCAGAAAGATTTAAATCTTCTCTGGAGGAGATGGTTTGAGTTCCTCAAGGACTATGATATGAGTGTGCATTACCATCCTGGTAAGGCAGATGTAGTAGTTGATGCTCTTAGCAGACTATTTATGGGTAGTGTAGCACATGTTGAGGAAGAAAGAAAAGATCTAGTGAAGGATGTTCATAGGCTTGCTGGCTTGGGAGTTCGCCTTATGAGCATATCAGACAATGGTGTAACTATTCAGAATAGGCCAGAATCTTCATTGGTAGCAGAGGTTAAGAAAGTGCAAGACAGTGATACAATCTTGCTTCAACATAAGGGTGCAGTTCACCAACAGAGAGTTGAGGTTTTCTCCCAAGAGGGCAATGGTGTACTTCGCTATTAAGGTCAATTGTGTGTTCTTAAAATGGATGAGTTGAGAAAGAATATTCTTGTAGAAGCCCATAACTCCAGATATTCTATTTGTCCAGGCTCTACTAAGATGTACCGTGATCTACAGGAAGTCTTTTAGTGGAATGGTATGAAGAGGGATATAGCAGATTTTTGGCTAAGTGCCCAAAATTCATGCAAGTGGAAGGAGAACAACAGAAACAAGGGGTTATAACTCAATAGATTGACATACCTACTTGGAAGTGGGAAGTGATCAACATCGACTTCATTACTAGATTACCTCACACCCGCAGATAGCATAACTCCATTTGGGTGATAGTTGACAGAGTTACTAAGTCTGCTCGCTTTTTGGCAGTCAAGACTGCAGATTCAACGGAGGACTATGCCAAGCTTTACATTAATAAGATAGTCAGTTTGCATAGGTTAATTTTTCTATCATCTCTGTTAGAGGTCCTCAGTTTACCTCTTATTTCTTGAAGTCATTTTAGAAAGGTCTTGGTACCTAGGTTAACCTTAGCACAACATTTCATCCACAGACGGATGGTCAGGTAGAGAGTGTCATTCAGACCTTAGAGGACATATTGTGAACTTGTATGATCAACTTCAAGGATAGTTGGGATGATCACCTTATTCTTAAAGAATTCGCCTACAATATTAACTATCATTCTAGCATTCAGATGGCCCCTTATGAGTCATTGTATGGGGGTAGATATAGATCTCCAGTTGGGTGGTTTGCAGTAGGAGAAGCAACCTTTATAGGACAAGATTAGGTTCATGATTCTATGGAAAAACTGGAACTCATTAGAGATAGACTTAAGACAACCCAGAGTCGCTAGAAGTCTTATACAGATGTAAGGAGAAGGTAACTAGAGTTCCAAGCTGATGAGTGGGTTTTCCTGAAAGTGTCACATATGAAAGGAGTGAGAAGATTTGGAAAGAAAGGGAAGCTCGGTCCTAGATATGTAGGCCCTTACAAGATTCTGAAAAAGATTGGTAAAATGGCTTGTGAGTTAGAGTTGACAGTAGAATTAACAGCAGTGCATACGATTTTCAACATTTCATTGTTGAAGAAGTGTGTGGGTGATCCAGTATCTGTAGTACCATTAGAGAGTGTGGCTCTGAAAGATAGTCTCGATTATGAGGATGTACCAGTTGAGATTCTCGATCTATAGGTTAGAAGGTTGAGAAACAAAAAAGTCGTTTTAGTCAAGGTTTTATGGAGGAGTAAGTCTGTAGAGGGAGCTACTTGAGAAGCAGAAGCAGCTATGAAGTCCAAGTATCATCACCTATTTCATTCCGATTCCACTCCAGCTTGAGGTAATAGTTCATCTTCACTTTTTCAGCCATTCATGCGCAAATTCTTTCTTAGTATCATGTTCCTTTAGTTTGTACTTGCATTTTCAACATATTTGCATGTTCTTGGAACTCAATTCAGTAAGAAATTTAGTTCTTAGTGTTTAGTGCTAGGGTTACAGCTCCTTTCCTCCATATTCAACTATTTTTGACTTTAATCGACGACGAATGTTCCCAAGGGGGAGATAATGTATTACCACGGATCTGAAAATGAAGAAAAATCCTAGTTTTCAAAATACTGTGACACTATCGACAGAACAACCCACGGACCGTAGGTGGGACCACGGATCATAGGTGGGGTTCCTTCATAAAGGCCCAAACATTTATAGTCTCTTATTTCACTAACGATCAACCAGTATGGTCCGTGGTTTGACCTACATACCGTAGGTCTGACCGTTGGTGAAGGTAAGCAGCCTGTTAGAGGGAAATTACTGATTAGGTCAACTTCAAATGGTCATCACTATTAGCACAAAATGAATTTAATATCCCATGACCTACTATATGATAGATAATTGAATCCTCTTTCCAACGCTGTCGAGTTTGCTAAAATCCAAACTCCGAGGAAAAAGTTATGCTCGTTTTAGTGAAGCCCTGTCGGACTGACTTAACCTACGGACCTTAGGTTGACCTACGGCCCGTAGGTCCCTCCGTGGGTGGCTTCCGATAGCTTTTAAATTAGTGGTCTTTTGGTCTTTTCACTATGCTTTGGACCTCTAAATTACATCATTTAAACCCTAAACTACATGGTTTTCATCAGTCTTAGCCTAGAAACATAACTAGAACTTACCGAAGTTAGATCATTCATCAAAACTTAGAAAAATTAGAACGCTAAGAGGAGAAAGAATTCAAGAACCCTAGTTCAAGAACGCAGCAAGATTCTATCAGTTCTAACCCCGAAATCAAAAAATTTCTCAGTGGAATTCATTACCAGGTATGTGTGATTTCACTAGTAGGTTCCTTTCGCCCATTGGGTCTTTAGACTTAAGTCAGATTTTTTATTCAACTTCAGTAGATTATCATGAATTAGTTAATTAAATGTTCCAAATCATATTATCATGTTAATACTTGGTTTCTAGCATAAATTTCAGAACCCTAGCTATGTATTTCTTTAGTTTTTAAATTACACATGTTACGTCAGATATTTCAGTTATCTCAAATATGCGTGCCTCAGTTTTTTACTGTGTCATTATCAGTATATTATTGTGCGTTCCCAGTTTGCATGTCCATTTTGAGCTATCCGGTATATTACAAAGTTCAGTCATAATGTGTTAATCATTTAATCTATTGGGAGTAGCATAAGACTGAGTTGGACTAGGGTCAGTCACCCATATAGTCACAGAAATATGAGCCACGTAAGTTGTAAGTTCCCTCTGTGGGCATCATTTAGTGATCACCCCAGTCATGCCTCTATACATATGGCAGGGTATATTGGGTCCTCTCGATGGGGCGTATACATCGGAGTCCACATTTAGCTCATATGGTTTTATTAGCGGTTATTAGTAGCTCCCACAATTCAGTCAGAATCTATCGCATTGACGACATTTTAGTACAGTCAGTATTCAGTCTCACCATGTTATAAATTTGGTCATTGCACTCAATTAGCTCAGTATTCAGTATCTATATCATATTCAGATTATACTCTTGCTTAATTGCTTGTTCAATTATGTGTTTATTTCAGCTTTCCTCTATCCTGCATGCTCAGTACCTTTCAAGTACTGATGCATACTTTGCACTACACCTTCTTATGATGTAGGTTAAGGTTCTCAGCATCTATATCACGCTTAGATCGATTCCCGATCTCCAGTTCAGCAGCATCGTGGTGAGTCCTCATTCTTCGAGGACAATAGTCATGTTATCTTTTAGTTTTTAGTCATTTAGTTTCAGTTTTGCTAGATTTAGTTATGGCATGTCCTAGCACTTCTAGTCAATTAGAGGCTATTTTCAGACATAGTTAGATTCAGCTTAGTATTTGAGTTTGATATTTCTTTTGTATTAAACTCTCAGATTTGATATATTCAGTTTTAGTATATGGGTTTTCCCCATCATTTCAGATTTATTTATGATTAGCTTCTGCATCAGTTATTATTATTTTTAGTATGCTCATGTCATGCCAGCAGAGTTAGCTTGGGGTCACTTGTAATCCTAGGTCCCGTGTCCGCGTCTTGGGGTAGCTTGGGGAGTGACATTGTTGGTGAGCCTCCTTGCTTCCGAGGGATCCTTTTTTATTGCTTTTCAATATTTAGTTCATTAGGATGTCATGGGTCTTGTCCCGACATCCATCTCAGTTATTAGAGGCTTCATAGATAGACAGTCAATTAGTTCATTTATCTGAATCTTGTTATTGACTTATGTTCAGTTTTGAGTTGCCACTTTGGCTAAGTTAAATGATTATTTCTAAAATATTATGAACTTAGTTTGAGACAGTGGAGTTATCTTGCATTTAAGTTCTTATCTTAATGTTTAAAGTCTTCCGCAAAGAGTTAAGCCAGGCCAAGTCTCACGCCTCTAGCTACCCTTGAGACGCGGACACGAGACCTAGGATCACAAGGTACCCCAAGTTAACCATGTTGGCATAACATGAGCATATTAAGAATAATAATAACTGATGCGGAAGTAAATCATAAGTAAATTTGAAATGATGGGGGATACCCATATACTAAAACTGAAAATATCAAATATGAGAGTTTAATACAAGGGAAATATCAAACTCCAATACTAAGTTCAATCTAACTATGTCTGAAAATAGCCTCTAACTGACTAGAAGTACTGGGACATGCCTCAGCTAAATCTAGCAAAACTAGAACTAAAAGACTGAGAATTGAAATATAACATGATTATTGTCCTCGAAGAATGAGGACTCACCACTAACACTATTGAACTGGAGATTGGGAACCGATCTAAGCAAGATCTGGATGCTGAGGACCTGGACCTACATCACTAGAAGATGTAACCCAAAGTATGCGTCAATACTTGAAAGGTACTAAGCATTCAGGATAGAGTAAAGTTGAAATAAACACATAACTGAACAGGCAATAAAGCAAGAGTATAATTTGAACATGACATAGATACTGAATATTGAGCTAACTAGATGCAATGACCAAATTTATAACATGGTAAGACTGAATACTGACTGTACTGAAATGAGGTCAATGCAATGGAGTATAACTAAATTGTGGGAGCTACTAATAACCAATAATAAAACCGTATGAGCTAAATATGGAGTCTGGTGTATACGGCTCATCGAGAGGACCCCAATACACCTGGCCAAAGGTGTAGAGGCATGCTAGGGTGATCACTAGAATCATGCCCACAGAGGGGACTTACAACCTACGTAGCTCGTAGTTCTGGGACTATATGTGTGACTGACCCTAGTCCAACTCGGTATTATGTTACCAATAGATTAAATAATTAACATATTATGACTGAATTTCTGTAATATATTAGACAGCTCAAAACTGACATGCAAACTGAGAATGCAAATATATCGATAGTGACATATTCAAAACTGAGGCATGTATATCTGAAATACCAAAATATTTGACCTAGTATGCGTAATTCAAGGACTAAAGAACTACCTAGCTAGGTTCTGAAATTCTTGCAAGAAACCAAGTAACAACATGATAATCTGATTTGGAACATTAAATTAACTAATTCATGATAATCTGTTGAAGTTATAGAAACCCTAGGTCTAGTTAATAATAAAGAATCAAGAATCCGACTAAATTCTAGGGACGTAATGGGCGAAAGGAACCAACTAGTGAAATCCCACATACCTGGCGACGAATTCCACAAACAAATCTTTTGACTTCGGGGTTGCAACTGATGGAACCTTGTTGCATTCTTGAACTAGGGTTCCTGACTTCTTTTCTCCTTTCTCGCTTTAATTTGCTAAGTTTTGATGAAAGATCTGACTTAGGTAAGTTCTAGTTATGTTTCTAGTCTAAAACTAACCTAAACCATGTATTTTAGGGTTAAAACGATGTAGCTTAAGGGTCCAATAGACTAGGAAAAGACCAAAAGACCCTTGACTTAAATTACAGACGGGGCTGACCACGGCCACTTCCTTGGACTGTGAAAGGGACTACGAACCAAAGGACCGATCGTGGCCTGTGGTCTGGTGACTACTGATCTGTGTGTCTATCTCACAAGCCTTACCACAGCCCATGTGAGGGACCACGAACCATGAAGGTCCTCATGGTCCTCACTTAGGCTGAGGTTTGGTGGCTCATGATTTGGGGTCCACTGGCTAGGCTTCTACGAACCCTCCCACCAACTGTGTGGAGGACCACGGACTATGAAGGTCCCCATGGTCCTCACTTACGCATGGGGTCTAAGGGCTAGGCTTGGCTCAAGTTTGAGGGTATACTGGTTAAGCTTCAAAGACGCCCCTATGGCCCGTCATAAGACCACGGCCCGTGAAGGGTCCTGTGGTTTGAATCATGGGGCTGGTGGAGTCCAACTCCCCGCCACAGGCAGGTCAATGGACCGTGCTCCTTGTAATTCCATGAACCCTATCGTGGTTCACTACTTTAGGTAAATTTTTGCAATTTTTTTCTAGGTCTGGTTTTCGAGGTGTTACACCAAGGGTTCGCTTGGGGACAGCAATCGTTCTCGAGCGACAGTCCTACCCAGGGTGTAGGCTCGGGGCATGACAAACTTGGTATAAGAGCCTAGAGTTCAAGAGTCCTAGGGAGTCTATGAAACTGTGTCAGTATAGTCCTAGTTATCGATGTGAAGCGGACCGCATCTATAACTAGAAGGCTATGACAATTAGGAAAAATTTCTCACTTCTTTCAGTCTCATTTTGTTAGTTAGAGTTTGATCTCTAAAAATTTTCTTTCTAACTCGTGCTCGTCCGTAACCGATTGTTAGTTGGACTGTTTTGAGAGTGTTTTCATGGGGTGTTTCTTTCCCTATGAGCTAAGAGAAGCAAAGAGATGGTTGCCGACATGAGGAGCAAGATGAGTTTATTCATTGTTGGGTTGCATCGTCTGTCAGATAAGGAAAGTAAGGTAGCCATGTTAATAGGTGAAATAGGTATAGCAAGGCTGATGATCCATGTGTAACAAGTTGAGAAGGACAAGCCGAGGAATAGAGAAGGGCTTAAGAATAAGAGGGCCAAGGCATCAAGGAATGAATATGGACAGCAAAAGAGTAATGCGAACAGGTCTTCTTTCCAACATCAGAAGAAAGGACCTTCTTCATCATTTGATGGTGCACTTGCACCAAGAAACAAATGTGAGTACAATAGTCAGAATTCCCAAAATTTTAGAGCTAGACCTGTACAGTCACAAGGTATTATGGCACAAGAGGGTACTAAGATTCTTGCATGTGCTAAGTGTAGTAGGAACTGTGTCGTGATGGCTCCATTGGATGTTTTAAGTGTGGCCAGAATGGTCATTTTATGCGAGAGTGTCCAAAGAACAAGCAAGGTAATGGTAATGGGGGAAATAGATCCTAGTCTTCTTCAGTTGCCCCACCAGACAGAGCTATATCTAGAGGAACTACTTCAGGGGTGAGCGGAGGATGAAACCGTCTTTATGTTGTCACTGGTATGATCAAAGTCTTTACTCTTGATGTTTATGATTTCTAGACCCAGGAGAAAGTTTATCTTTTGTAACCCCTTATTTTGCAAATAAATTTGATGTTCTTCCTGAGAAACTCTGTGAACTCTTTTGTGTTTCAACACCTATTAGGGAATCTATTCTAGTTGAGCGAGTATATCGTGATTGTGTCATATCAGTCAATCAAAAAAGCACCATGGCTAATTTAGTTGAGTTAGATATGGTAGATTTTGATGTCATTCTTAGTATGGACTGCCTGCTATGCCTCAGTTGATTTTAGAACTCGTGTTGTCAAGTTCCAATTTCCTAATAAGCTAGTTTTAGAGTGGAAAAGCAGTTCAGCAGTGCCTAAGGGTTGTTTCATTTCATACTTTAAGACAAGAAAGTTAGTTTCCAAGGGGTGTATCTTTCACTTAGTCCGAGTTAATGACTCTAGTGTTGAGATACCTCCTATTCAGTCAGTTTCAATAGTAAAAGAGTTTTCATAAGTCTTTTTAGATGATCTTCCAGGAGTCCCTCCTGAGAGAGAGATAGACTTTGATATAGGCCTTTTTCCAGATACCCGTCCTATATCTATTCCACCATATAGAACAGCACCAGCAGGGTTGAAAGAGCTTAAAGAACTGTTGAAAGACCTGCTTGATAAGGGCTTTATTCGACCAAGTGTCTCACCTTAGGGCGTTTCAGTCTTATTTGTGAGAAAGAGGGATGGTTCCCTTAGAATGTGTATAGATTACCGTTAGTTGAAAAAGGTTACCATCAAGAACAAATATCCTGTCCCAATGATTAACGATCTTTTCGATCAGCTTCAGGGTGATACTTGTTTCTCTAAGATAGACCTCAGATCAGGTTACCATCAGTTAAGAGTGAGGGAATGTGATATTCCAAAAATAGCATTCATGACCTATTACGGTCATTATGAGTTTCTGGTCATATCCTTTGGTTTGACCAATGCTCCTGCAGCATTCATGGACTATATGAATAGAGTTTCCAAACCTTATTTAGATATGTTTGTTATCATCTTCATTAATGACATACTAATATATTCAAGGAATGAAGAAGATCATCCTAATCATCTCAGAATAGTTCTCCAGACTCTAAAAGATAGAGAGTTGTATGCCAAGTTTTCTAAGTGTGAGTTTTGGCCTGAGTCTATGGCATTCTTAGGCCACATTGTGTCTGGAGAGGGAACTAAACTTGATACTCAAAAAATTGAGGCAGTGCAGAGTTGGCCTAGACCCACATCTCCAACTGATATGAGGAGTTTCTTGGGTTTGGTTGGCTATTATAAAAGGTTCATAGAGGGGTCCTCGTCTATTTTATCCCCTTTGACCAAGTTAACTCAGAAGACAATTAAGTTTTAATAGTCTGAAGCTTATGAGAAAAGCTTTCAGGAATTGAAAAAGAGGTTGACTGCTACCCCAGTTTTGACATTACCAGAAGGTACGCAAGGCTTTTTTGTCTATTGTGATATGTCTAGAGTTGGTTTGGGTTGTGTGTTAATACAGAATGGCAAGGTTATAGCTTATGCCTCCAGACAGTTGAAAGTTCATGAGAAGAATTACCCAACCCATGACTTAGAGTTGACTATTGTAGTATTTGCTTTGAAGCTATGGTGTCATTATTTGTATGGTGTTCATGTAGATGTATTCACTGATCACAAGAGCCTTCAGTATGTGCTTACTCAGAAAGAGCTTAATCTCAGACAGAGGAGGTGGTTAGAATTACTCAATGATTATGACATGAGTATTATTTATCACCCATGTAAGGCTAATGTTGTTGCTAATGCTTTGAGCATGTTGTCTATGGGTAGTACCACCCATGTTGAGAAAGAAAAGAGAGAGTTAGCGAAAGATATGCATAGACTTGCACCCCTGAGAGTCTGACTAATAGATTCCACAAAAGGAGGAGTAATGGTAAAAATGGAGCTAAATCATCATTAGTGTCAGAAGTAAAGAAGAAGCAAGACCAAGATCCTATTTTTCTTGATTGAAGGCAAATGTCCATAAGCAAAAAGTAATGGCTTTTGAACAAGGGGGAGGTGGTGTGTTGAGGTATCAAGGTAAATTCTGTGTACCAAGGGTGGATGAACTCCAAGAGAGGATCATGAAGGAAGCTCATAGCTCCAGATATTCCATTTATCTGGATTCCATAAAGATGTATCGTGATTTGAGAGAGGTTTATTGGTAGAGTAACATAAAGAAGGGCATTGCAGAATTTGTTAATAAGTCTCCAAATTGCCAACAAATTAAAGTAGAGCATCAAAGACCAGGTGGTTTGGCTAAAAATATAAAACTTTCGAAATGGAAGTGGGAGATGATTGGGTATACTTGAAAGTTTCACCCATGAAAGGTGTTATGATATTTGGTAAGAAGGGGAAGCTTAGTCCCCGGTATATTGGCCCTTACATAATATCAAAAAAGGTATTGTAGCTTATGAGTTAGAGCTACCACAGAAGTTAGCAGCGGTTCATTTGGTATCTCACATTTTTATGTTGAAGAAGTGAAAAGGAGATCCTTCATTTATCATACCAACTGAAGATATTGGGATCAAGGATAGCTTATCTTATGAGGAGATTCTGGTTCAGATTCTAGATCGCCAAGTTCATAAGTTGAGGACTAAGGAAGTAGCATCAATCAAAGTCCTTTGGAGGAACTAGTTTGTTGAGGAAGTTATTTAGAAAGCTGAAGAAGATATGAAGAAGGGGTATCCATATCTCTTTGAAATCGGAGAAATTCCAGATCAAGGTACTAATTCTCTTCTTAGTACTCTTTAATTTATAAGTTGGCATGTTGAATTTGCATTGCTTGTTGGGTGTTTGAGCTGAATGATAGATATGACACCCTTAGCCTAGTAAGATTAATCTCATTCAAGGAAAAATGTTCCCAAGGGGGAGATATTGTAACATCTCACTAATTGAAGAAACTAGAAAGAAGTTAAAATTTGGAAATAGTCATTTTTAGAAAGAATATAAAAATCAAGAAAATTTGTTAAATATGTTAAGTTGAGTCTTTGGTCCACTTCAAACGACCATAAATCCTAGCTCAAGATTATTTAGGTGTGTTTCCAGATATCATAGGAAATATCTTGGAATAATCTTTCCAACGCTGTCAAGTTAGCGTGATTCAGTGTTCATATGAGTGAGATACGCCCATTTAAAGTTAGGTTGTTCAATTAAGGAAAATCTAAACCGAATTTTGGAAGGGTATTTTGGTCTTTACCATACCCAATTTAATTAATTCATTTTTGGTAATTACTTAGGTGTCTAAACTGACCTTGGTCAGTTTACACTTTTGAAAATTAAGTTAGGGTTTTGAGAGAAGAGAAAATAAGAGGAGAAAAGAGGAGAAAGATCAAGAATCGTCAAGTTCTTCAACAACCGCTTGTGGATGTCGTCAAGTGTGATCCCTACAAGATATGTGAGGCTTTCATAACGTTAGGTTCATTCACCAATGTGCCAAACATGTTTATTTCAGCGTGAATTTGTCCTAAAAAATTTTGAAAGTTTGAAGTTCTTGATATGTATTCTTGAATTTGATGTTGTGTTTGAATTGGGCTGAGATTGATAAGTTTCTGAGATCATTACGTCAAATTATTCAGTGGTTTAGAGTTAGGTTTTTAGGTACATTTGTTGGGTATATGTATCTAAAAGGAATTTGGGAAAAAGAACAGAGTTTAGGCGAATTGGGGCTGGAAAATGAAAGAGGAAAATAGTTGGGCAAATTTGGGCACTAGGGCCGCGTCGGGGACCTGCTCCTCAGATTTGGGAAAAGTTCTTCGCGTCACTGAGCAGTCACGAACTGTTCTGCCTCAAAAATTATTTTTGCGACCAAAAATTTAAATACATCTCCGCGTCACAGACTAGTTTCCAAACAGTGATTTCTTGATCTTTTCTCATGTTTAACTATCTAAATACATCATGATATCGTTCCTATCACAAATCACAATCGTTGAATCCATAATTTAATTCATGGAGAGTTAAGAGTCAAGTCAAGTTAAGAGAAGTTCATAAAGTTTTCAAAAATCTTTCGCAAACGTTTTAACTATTTTTTAAGACTTAAGTTTCGAGTTGACTAAAGAGTTATCAGTAAAGTTCATTTTTTCAAAGATTATATGGGAACTAAGTATTCCCAAAAGTTATAAATGTTTTCACATTTGAGCAAGAAAGGGAACATTGATTACAAAAGAGCTTTTAAGCTAAGTTTTGAGTAATTATCTCAAACCAAAGAAAGAAGTTTTGTTTTTAAGAACATATGAGCTAAGTATACTTTTGGGAGTAGTATTGAGCACCGATATGGGGACTCGTTTTTAAGAACATATGAGCTAAGTATATTTTTGGGAGTAGTATTGAGCACCTATATGGGGACGCGAGTTCATAATAACTCAAATCTCCATAAACCATGTAGCCACTATGGATAGTAAAGGATCATACTTTTTAGATGATTCCTTAAGTACTTTTTAGCATAGACTAGTGGATCCACTTAGCTAAGGCGTTCTATATGACGAAAAAGTATAGGACAGTTTTGACAACATGGGCAAGACGTTGTATCACCACTTAGGCTGATAGTGGTGGTAGTCTGTTAGAGAAACTCCCATAGAAACAATATTACTTTATTATATGAGTAAAGTTGAGTTTGTTATTGCATATTCTTTAACGAACTAAGTTGTTTTCTATTGTTTTAAAGGCTTTCTATATATTGCATGTGTTTTATTGCTTTATATTAAGTTAAGTTGTTCATGAGTTCAGTAAAGCCAAGGTAAGTGTTTCTTTCAGTTCCTTTCAAGCTTATGTCTTGTTTTAGATTTCCCCTCGCATACTCATACATTCAATGTACTGATTTCATTTGGCCTGCATCTTTTTATGATGCAAACACAGGTAACAAAGATCAGCATCCAGCGTATCGTTGATTCTAGTTGAACTCCAGAGTTTGTTGGTGAGTCTCTTTGCTTTCGGAGGATCCCTTTTTATTGCTTTTCAATATTTAGTTCCTTGGGATGTCGTGGGTCTTGTCTTGACATCCATCTTAGTTATTAGAGGCTTCATAGATAGACAACCAGTTAGTTCATTTGTCTTTATCTTTTATTGACTTATGTTCACTTTTGAGTTGCCACTTTTGCTATTTGAGTTTAGTTTGAGACAGTTGAGTTATCTTGCATTTGAGTTCTTTTATTAATGCTTAAAGTCTTCCGCTAAGAGTTAAGCCAGACCAAGGGTTCGCTTGGGGCCAGCAATGGTTCTCGAGTGCAAGTCCCGCCAAGGGTGTAGGCTCGAGACATGACATATTTGCCCTATTTCTGCATCGAGAGAGAGAATATAGTAAGGTATTGAATTGTTTAGTATAGCATATAGATGAGACAAAAGAAGATTTTATGCAAGGATGATATGAGATCGAAAGAACATTAGTGTCATTAAAGATGACTCAGTCTATTCATGAATTTTCATCACTATAGAGCAACACAATTATCCCTATGTGACATTGATTTCCAATCCCCGCACCTCTAGATTGCTTGTTACTTCTTGAATTTTCCAAAATTTTAGTTTAAGTGTGACAATTGATAACCAAATCCTTCTATTAAATTGGTGGTATCATCCACCCACTTGTTTTTACTACTACAAATAAATGAATTTACAATTCAAATTTCTTGATAGAATTTTTTACGATATACTATTCTCTATGAGGTTCAACTCGACTCTTAGTTGGGTATTTTTTTTAACGACGACTGTTATCTCTTTTAATTAATTTGTAAGAGTACATTTGAGTGTTACCAGGACTAACAAAGCAAAATAATATATAATTATTATTATATATTAGGGAAAATTATTAAATGAGGCTAATATACCTAAAATAAAAGTATAAGTATAGCAACTCTTAACGGGTTAACGGTTTACCCGATGATAAAATTGAATAATCCACCCCCACACCAATAAGACATTAATTATAAAACTTTAATTTGTTCCTCACCCATTTATTTGATAATCCAACACCAATAAGTCAAACAAATCACTTTTGTGGTTGGCTTATCGATTACAGTTCAGTTTTGAACACCCCTACTTCCATCATTTCATATCTTGTCAAAAGTTTTAAGCTACAACTGACAATATTGTCATTTAAAATATGGTCAAAACTATCCAGAAGACTGTCACACCCCAAGCCTACACTCTCAACGTGGCCGGTACTCGAGAACCGTCATTGGTCCCCAAGCGAACCCATGGCCTAGATAACTACTTAGCGGAAGATTTACTCAAGTAAAATGGAGACTCCAAATACCAAACTTAACTCATATAGTCTCAAAACAGCTTAACTCAAGAAATATTTGAAAGTACCTAACTAAACATAAGTAATTTACTCAAAGTCTCAAAGGAAGATGACCAATGGAAAACCGGGAAAGACTTTTCAACTACCAATGACTATAAAACCTCTAAACAATATGATGGATGTTGGGACAAAACCCCGACAACCTAACAAGAACAAAACAAAAATATGAATCCCTCCAGAAAGTACGGGGGCTCACCAAAGCTAGCTGGAATACAATGGGATCAACGAAGCGCTTGTTGATGACCATGAACACCTGTATTTGCATCATAAATAAGATGCAGGTCGAATGATATCAATACATTGAATGTACGAACATGTAAGGGGAAAGCTGAAACATAAGCAACTGAACTGACACTTTGGGAAGACATACTCACCTCCTCAACTCAAATGTGAAAGAAACAATAAGAGATGCAACATATAAAGCTTTATAACAGTATATATTAACTCAATATGTATAAAAATATAATAACAAACTTTCTGCTCTTATTTGGGAGATTCTCTAACCAACAACCATCACTATGAGCTACATTATGAAACAGTATCTCGCCCACACTGCCAGAACTGTCCTATACCTTGCCGGGGTGTAGAACTCTTCAACTAAGTGGATCCACTAAGCTATGCTTAAAAGCAATAAGGAAACATCTAAAAAGTATGAAGCTTTACCTATGTTGGCATACATGGTTTTTGAGGATTTTGAGTTCTCTGAATCCATCCCCATATCGGTGCTCAATAATACTCCCAATAATATATAACTCTTTCTCAAAGTAAGATAATTACTCAAAAGTTCCTCTTAAAAGATGTGATACTTAAGACTCCTCATAAACTCATTTAGAAATCAATGTTTTTCTCGTTTTAAATGTAAAAATATTACATACTTGGGAATACATAGTTCCCTTATACTCATTTTGAAACATGAAAATCAACTCTCCTCATTCTCATACTCATTTACTCAAGTCTTACTTCAAGTTATAGATAATTGCAAAAGACTTCTCAAAATGACTCAAAAGGACTTCCTTGAAATTTCTTCTTAACTTTACCTTGATTTGAAAATGTAAATTAAGAGACGTGATTAGGATATGTAAGATCTATCAAGAATTAATGAAGATTTTAAGTGTGGATATCAAGGAGAGAGTATAGGCACGATTCTAGGGAACACACACGGAAAGAAGGGCTGAAGGGTTAGAACCTAGCGACCCTGGCGCACTGAGTGGCGCAGGGCGCTAGCCCAAAAATTACTGGGCGGTAGTTGGGGTGCACTTCTGGTGTGGAACGCCAG
Source organism: Solanum bulbocastanum (assembly GCA_037074985.1). Classification (NCBI taxonomy): domain Eukaryota; kingdom Viridiplantae; phylum Streptophyta; class Magnoliopsida; order Solanales; family Solanaceae; genus Solanum; species Solanum bulbocastanum. The sequence goes on from CM073601.1 coordinate 13,637,739, forward strand.
GCCCCAAACTACTGAGCAGTAGTTTGGGCACAATGGTGATGTGGCACCCCACCCCTCTACCTAGATTTTTGACGAATTTTCTTGCTCAATTTCAAGGCCTAACTCATCTAGAATCGAATGATTTCCTCCCAACTCTTTTTTGATTCATAAACCCAACACAAATTCAACAAAATCACACCCAAAATCCATTAAGAACAACACTCACTCGCAAGAACTAAGAACTCAAAAACCTTCATAGTTAAGGAATGAGGTTAAAACTCAAAAACTTCTCAAGAAACTTAGTCAATCAACTAAAAGAATGAATTCATGGATAAAATTACATGATTGGTGTGAGGGAGAACAAACCCAACACTATGAAAGCTTACATACCTCGAAGAACACTTGTTCTTGGCAAAATCCTCAAGTTCTTGAAAGAACGCTTGAAATCCTTCTCGTTTCTCCTCTTGAACTTGCTCTAAAATCCCTAAACGCTATTGGAATGTCTAAATTCACTTAGTGTGTTATTAGACCCTTTAATTGGGTGGGTAAAACATGGGTAGGCCTTTAGGGGTAAATGAAAAGACCAAACTACCCTTTCCTTAAATGGATGAAAAGTCTTAACTAGAAAGGCTCCACTCAAATGAGCATAACCTCTTACTCCTAGCTCGAAATTTATCAAACTCAAAGGTGTTGGAAAGAGGACTCAAAGACCTTCGATTTGATACCTCATGGGCCACCTAACTATTTATGTGCTTAAATCTATGGTCCTTTGAAGTTGACAAAACTAAAAACTGAAGTTTAACTTGTACGAATCTCTAGTTGGCTTTTTGAAGTATGATATGTTACAAAGACTATCTTCATATGTAACTTTATTGAGTTGTAGCTCGCCCGAAAAATATATGTGAGAGTGCATGATATACATGAACAAATTATAAGTTCAAAAATTTGGATCGGAGCTTCAATCTAATGACTGACATTTAGGTTGTCACTATGTTGTGTGTCATTTAGGTCTAAGGGTTTAAATTACCTTGCACTCATTGATTTAAAATTTCTTCAGTACAATTGATATCTTCTTCTTGTTGTCCATTAAGGTACAATAACACTTATTCAATGGGCATATTCATCAAGACTCCCACCCAAGTCTGCCTACATCAGTTTAAAAGGAGCTAGAAAAATGCTTCGATATCATTGCAAAAACTTTCCGACCCGGTGTAAGAGGATTTTCTAAGGCAAACGGCTCCAAATAGCAATTCTACGACAATCTCTAGTCTAAGTCTAGACTAAGGTCAAGAATAACTTTTAAAAAAATCATTACAAGGAATAAAACACCAACATGGCATGATAGGCATTGCAGGCAAGATAAAACATGCTTAATTCCCCTAAAAATACCGAAATGAATGCTAAGAGAATAATTCTATGAACCATACTAAGAAACCTCTCAAAACTAGCTAAACATCATGTAAATACATTGTCTAAGATAGGTAAGTTGTAGCCTACCTCGAAGCCGATACCATACGCTTCAAGGTCTACTAAATTGGAGTTTTACCCTTCTGAACCGCCTCTGATCGCCGACACACTATCAAATTAATGATCACGAAGTTAATACGGTCGAAACAATACCCATATTGCAAATAATGTCATGGACCTAAAACTGAGTAAAAATGGGTTTGTGGGTCTTGTGTGCGTAACTATAAAACTAACTATAATGAGTCCCAACTAGCTCAAGAAACTTGTGCCCAAAAATTAGACACAATTCTAGCCCAAATTGACACCAAAATAGCACCATACAAGTTAAGAGCATCAAAATCACCATTAAAGAGGAGAAGAGAGGTTTTTGGGACATGAAATTAACAAGTCCACAATGTTATCCGAACAACTCTAACTTAAGCCCCCCCCCCCCCCAAAAATGCAAACAAATCGCACCAGAAATGAGCTCAAATGGAGCTCAATTGATCAAGAAGTCACCTTTAGATTTTGAGAAATGATGCTGAAATTCATTGATCTCACTTATATACTGCAAATGACCTCAGTATATCCGAGACCCAGGGCCGCGAACAGGATGGTCAACTGGACTAAGTGTAATGACCCTCTCATATTACTATATGCCAATAACTCACGAAATATTTTTAATGCATATATTATCCCCACGCTAGTAGATGATGCTATACAAAAAATTATCAACTTTCGAGTACCCAAATTAAATGGGTTTATGCTTCATACGATCGTTCAAAATAAGTAGGAAATGTATTATATTACATAAATACCCCAATACAATCCCATAATTTATGATCCAATCTATGCTAAACAAGCTAGCAATTATCCTAAAATTTCAAGTTCCCCAAATGAAAATAAAACATATTGAAGTAGTTTAACAACGGTAAATCGATATACGACTCTTGTTAGCATTTAGGGTTGTTACAACTCTCTCCCCCTTAAAAAAATTTCATCTCAAAATTTACCTTACATTAGTCCCGAAACAAGTGCAGATACTGGATCCTCATGTCTTCTTCTCTTTCCCAGGTAGCTTCTTTTCCCGAGTGGTTCCTCCAAAGTACCTTTACTAAGTGGATTTTCTTGTTTCTAAGTTGCTTCACTTCTCGAGCTTGAATAAAAATAGGTTCTTCATTATAGGTCAAGTCAGGATTAACCTCATCAGGTTCAACTGGAAGAACATGAGATGGATCAGAACGATATCTTCTGAGCATAGAAACATGGAAGACATTGTGGATCTTGTCTAACTCAGGTGGCAAAGCCAATCTATATGCAACCGGTCCAACCCTTTCAAGTATCTCATAAGGTCCAATAAATTAGAGACTAAGTTTTCCCTTTTTGCCAAATCTCATAATCATTTTCCATGGAGACACCTTTAAAAATACTTTATCTCCCACTTGATATTCAATGTCATGCCTTTTAAGATCAGCGCACGACTTTTGTCTATCCGAAGAAATCTTTAAACGATCCTTGCTAATTTTTACATTGTCCTCTGTTTGTTGCACAATTTCAGGACCAATGAGGTTCCTGTCACCAACTTCACTCCAATAAAGAGGGGTCCTACATTTCCTTCTGTACAAAGCTTCATAGGGAGGTATTCCAATACTCGATTGGTAACTGTTATTGTAAGCAAATTCTATCAAAGCCAAGTGTTTGGCCCAACTACCCTCAAACTCTATAATGCAAGCTCGAAGCATATCCTCCAAAATTTGTATCACTCTTTCCGACTGACCGTCTGTCTGAGGATGGAACGAAGTGCTAAACTTCATCTTAGTACCCAATGCTTCCTGCAAGCTACCCCAAAATCTAGATGCAAACCTTGGATCTCGGTCAGATACAATAGACATAGGAATCCCATATAGTCTTACGATCTTATTAATGTACAATTCGGCTAAACTCTCAAGTGAGTAATCCATCCTGATTGCTAAGAAGTGAGCACTCTTAGTTAGCCTGTCCACAATCACCCATATTGCATCATGATTTCTTTGAGTGCGAGTAAGTCTAGAAACAAAGTCCATAGTTATTCTCTTCCATTTCCATTCCGGCATCGACAAGGGTTGTAGTAAACCAACTGGGGCCTGATGTTGTACCTTTATTTGTTGACAATCCAAACATTTAGAAATGAACTCTTCAATGTCTTTCTTCATACCATTCCACCAATAATTTTCTTTGATGCTCTGGTACATTTTTGTACCTCCAGGATGCATTGCATATGGTGAAGCATGTGCTTCACTCAATATTTCTCTCTTCAATTTGCCATTATCGGGGACACATAGTCTATCTTGATAAAATAAGACACCATCCTCTGTTAATGTAAAATCACGAACTTCTCTGGTCAATTTTACAAGTTTCTCATCTAACTTTTGTGTTTCTTTCACCCGTTCAAGTAATATTGGCTTTACTTGCAAGTTGGCAATAACTGAACCATTTGAATCAAGTGCGAAACAAACATTCATAGCTCTTAACTCAAGGAGCAAAGGTAAAGAACTCAAAGAAATGCTTGCAAAAGATTTGCGACTTAAAGCATCTGCAACCACATTGGCTTTACTTGGATGATAATCAATTGTGCAGTCATAATCCTTGATGAGTTCAAGTCATCTACGCTGTCGAAGATTTAGCTCCTTCCCTTCAATTGGTAAAGTAAGTATAGGTGCTTGAGTCAACAAGGATTTGAGAGTTTTAAAGCTTTCTTGGCATTTGTCATTCCAATTAAACTTCACTTCCTTCTGCAAGAATTTAGTCAATAGAGAGGCGATGATGAAAAGCATTTCACAAATCTACTGTAGTATCATGCTAAGCCTAAGAAACTTCTTACCTCGGTTTGACTTTTGGGAGGTCTCCACTCAACAACTGCTTGTATCTTACTAGGATCCACCTTCACGCCTTCGGCCGATACAACATGTCCCAAAAACTTCACTTCATCAAGCCAAAATTCACACTTGGAAAGTTTAGCATAAAATTCTCTCTCCTTCAAATTTTGCAAACTAATCCGGAGGTGTTTATCAAGATCTTCACTACTTCTGGAAAATATTAAAATATCATATATAAAAACAACCACAAACTGATCAAGATAAGGCTTGAATACTCGATTCATTAAATCCATAAATACCGCAGGAGCAGTTGTCAACCCGAATGGCATCACCAAAAATTCATAATGACCATACCGAGTTCTAAAAGCAATTTTAGGAATATCATTCTATCTAACACGCAGTTGGTGATATCCCGATCTTAAATCAATCTTCGAGAATACTTTAGCACCCTTCAGTTGATCAAACAAATCATCGATCCTTGGTAGAGGATATCTATGCTTGATTGTTATTCTTTTCAACTGTCTATAGTCAATACAAAGCCTGAGAGTGTCGTCTTTCTTCTTTACAAATAAAATCGGGGCCCCCCAAGGAGAAACACTAGGTCGAATAAAACTTTTTCCCTAGAAGTTCTTGCAATTGAGATTTCAATTCTCTTAATTCTACCGAAGCCATTTTATAATAAGTGATAGAAATAGGGGTAGATCTAAGAATAAGCTTGATTGGAAATTCAACCTCTCTTTCCTGGGGCAATCCCGAAAGGTTTTCTAGGAAGACTTCTGGGAAATCACATACAGCAGGTATGTCCTTGATACCAGGACTCTCCAACCATGTATCAACTATGTGAGCAAAGTGTGCCCCATTACTTTGACACATCAACTTTCTTGCCAAGGCCGAAGAAATAATACTAGTTGTTAGTGATCTTTCACCCTGTACAATGATGTGTGAAAATGTAAGATCTTTAAAAGTCACATGCTTAGACCTACAATCTACTATTGCATGATACTTATAAAGCCAATCCATTCCAATAATAACATCAAAATCCTTGAAAGGCATTTCAATCAAATCAGCAGGGAAGACTAGATTATGAATCATGAAGGGACAATCTTGCTAAACTCGATTACACACAACTTGATAACCCAAAGGACTTTCAACCAGCACATCAAAAATAAGTCTTACAGATTTCATGTTTTCAGAAAGATCAAGTGATGAATAAAGATAGGAATGTGTAGAACCCGGATCAAACAATATAAACACACATAATCCAAATAAGTGAAATTTACCGACAACCACATCTTTTCCATCTTGATCCTCCCTCTGCCTCATAGCATAAGCGCATGCAGTAGCCCTTGGTCCACTAGCTTTATTCGCTCCACTTGCACCTGCTGCTTGTATATTTTTAGGTCTTGCACCTTCATTAGTTCAAGGAGGATTAATAGAAGGCTTACGAACTAAGCCTTCAGTTCTCAATGAAAGAACATTATTAGGATTAGGACAATCCTTCACTTTATGATCAAAGCTCCCACAATTGAAACATGCACCAGAAGCTCTCCTACAAGTACAATAATGATTCTTTCCACATTATGGACATGTGGGAACACGAGACCTACCTTGGCTAAAATTTGAAGTGCTAGCTGTAGAAAATTCTGATTTGTTTTGCTTTTGCTGAGGTGGCCTGTTAACACTACCAGCTTTAGAATCATCAAACCTTCCCCTTTTTGAGGGACCTCAAAATCTGATCTAGGCTTTCGGAATTTGTTTTCATTTCGACTAGCTTCTTCTTTATCAAGTCGTTCCCAAGTAATAGCAGCAGACACTAACTTACAAAAGTTCTTATATTGCAAGATTGCCACATTCTTCCTAATGGAATCATTTAAACCATCTTCAAATTTCCTACACTTGTCTTTTTCCTCTTTAATAATACCTCTAGTATAACGAGAAAGCCTTAGAAATTTTTGTTGATACTCAGCAACAGACATGCCTCGTTGCCTTAAATTCAAAAACTCCTTTCTCTTTGCATCATAATAAGCAGGTGGGATATACTTCATACGAAATTTCCTAAGAAAATCATTCCAAGTAAGAACAGGAGGTTTTACCTTGGCATTCGAAACACTTACCCACCAATCATAGCATCCTTTTGTAATAGTGAAATAGCATACTTAAATTTGGCAACATCTGAACACTCTAACTGCTCAAATACCCTCTCCATGCGCTCCTGCCATTGTTCAGCATCCGTGGGATCAACGGTGCCTTCAAACTCCACTCCACCCATTTTCCTCATTTTCTCAAAGTTAATCACGTTGGGATCATGCATCGCTTCAGCTATGTGGTGAAAAAATTTAGCTATTTGTTGAAAAGGAGGATTCATAGCTTGATAACTACGACTCATGTGAAGATGTGAACCAACTCTTGCACCCTGATGGTTCCCCACTTCAGACCCACTAGTGTGGGGAACAAAATGATCTGAGAAAGTTCTCCAACCTCTTTTAGTGCATGAGGTTGGGAAACAGAGGCACCTGAACCTTCACGAGCAGCTTCCATAGGTTAGTCAGCAGAAGAGACCATAACTTAATTCCTTCAAAAGGGAAGATCACATTGCATTATGGATATGTATATGATGCATGTGCACTCTACATGCGATAAAATACTATAAATCAAGTAAGTGAACAAATAGTCCAAATAATTTTTTTTTCCGAAAGTGAACAAGTATACAAATAATTCACAGCAAAAGTCCTGGAACCACAAACATAGGCTTTGATACCAAACTTGTAATGAACCTTTCATATTACTATATGCCAATAACTCACGAAATATTTTTAATGCATATATTGTCCCCACGCTATTAGACGATGCTATAAAAAAAATTATCAACTTTCGAGTACCCAAACTAAATGGGTTCATGCTTCATACGATCGTTCAAAATAAGTAGTAAATGTAATATATTACATAAATACCCCAATACAATTCCATAATTTACGATCCAATCTATGCTAAACAAGCTAGCAATTACCTAAAATTTCAAGTTCCCAAAATGAAAATAAAACATATTGAAGTAGTTTAACGACGATAAATCGATATACGACTCTTGTTAGCATTTAGGGGTGTTACACTAGGTCTTCATTGACCCTTCTTTGCAAACGTAAGACCTTGTCCGCGATCGTGTGGGTTGGGGTCCCCACTCTTCGTGAACGTGGAGTCGAACCCGTGAATGGGGTTGAAGGGCCCTTCAGCCCCATTCACAGGGTGATCGACTTTAATGTGGTGTATCAACAAAGGTTGCACCAACTCAAGTTTATTGGAAAATTATCCTGACGGGGTGATCTGCATTCGTTCGAAATCCATGCACACAAACGAACTTTCTGTCCTATCAAATTCGACATTTTAGACTTAACGGAGATACCAAAACTTTCATTGGAGGTCGTCTCGACAAAAAGTGGATTCCACACTCAAAGCTCCATTTAGCCATTAAGCCATAAGGTAGGTCGAAATGAGTCTCGAAGCCTCGGGACCCAAAATCAAAGGTAGATCAAGCTCGACTCTCCGGAGCTAACAAGAAAAACAGAATTGCATTTTGAGGTCGTTTACTTGAAGTATTGACCATAGTCAACCGTTCAAACTTCAAAAGTTCCAAAATAAAGAAACTTACATAAAAAAACAAACGAAGGTCAGGTGACTGAACTGCTAGTCCCAGTAAGTCATAAATGATTTGAGATCACTATAGAAAACTATATCAAAAATATTGCAAAACAGAGAAAATGATCTAAAAGGTCATTGCAAGTCAATTTTTGACCGAGTGTGTTCTTTTATTCCTTTCATTTGGGCTATGTTGTATTGTTTTAGATTTGTGTTGATAGCATTTTAACGAGAAAATGACATAGTCCCTTAACTATAGGAGTAGGTTTAAAATGGTCTCTTAACTATACACTTAACGGATTTGGTCATTTAACTATTCAAAAACTTATCAGTTTTAGTCTTTTAACTATACACTTACCGGTTTTAGTCCCTTAACTATAAACTTACCTAATTTAGTCCTTTAAGTATTCAAAAACTTGTAAGGATTGGTCTTTGTCCATTTTTTTTAATACAAATAACTTAGGTTTATATTAACTAAAATCTTCTTAAAATTAAATTTTTAACCCATTTTTTAAGTTGTTTCTCTATTCGTGTCCTTTATTCTTCAAACTATTCTTATGAAAAGAACAATAACGTCAACGATTCAAAATAAAATTAACGAGGAAAGAAGATATAAGTCCTAATTTTATTCAATGGGGAATAAAATTAAGCATATAATTGTTGTTAATGACTTGAATCCGCACTTGAATATGCTAATCAGTGCGGATTTTATTTATTTTACTCAAATTTCTTTACGTAAAATAAAATGAATAGAATAATAAAATTGATCTATTTAAAAAAAATTGTAAATCTACCATTTTATAAATTTCAATTTCTAAAAAATTAAACAAATCTCGTTCAATGAAGTCGTTGGACTATAAACTTTGGATTTAACGGGTAATAATTTTTTTTCTTTTTATAATAAAATTTAGCATATTCAAGTCATTAGTACCAATAATATGCTTCATTTTATCCTCTATTGAATAAAATTATGACTTGTATTTTCTTTCCTCATGAATTTTATTTTAAATCGTTGAGGTTAAGGTTCTTCGCATAAGGTTAATTGGAAAAAAAGTAGCGGAGAGAGAGAAACAACAGAAAAAGTTGCTAAAGGATTTAATTTCTCAAGGCATGGATTCCGTCGATATAAACCTAAAGTATTTGTATTAAAAAATGGACAAAGACCAAACCTGATAAGTTTTTGAATACTTAAAGGACTAAAATCGATAAGTTTATAGTTAAGGGACTAAAACCGGTAAGTGTATAGTTAAAGGACCAAAGCTGATAAATTTTTGAATAGTTAAAGGACTAAATCCGTTAAATGTATAGTTAAGGAACCGTTTTAGACCTACTACTATGGTTAAGTGACTATTTATGTCATTTTCTCGCATTTTAACTATCAGTCTTAGATTTTTTTTTTTTTTTTTTTTTTTGAAGATTAATAAAATAGACCACTGATCCATAAAGTTATTTTTTTAAAAATAAAATCCATTATAGGAAAAAGAATTTTAGGGTTACTCTACTAATACGTTTGGTTGTTGCTCCTAAAAACCAACGATAAACTTTGGGTCGATTTGGTTAACATGAAACAATGAAACATATGAAGACAAATTGATTTTGGAATGTGCTTTCATTTTCAACCCTTCTATTCCAATTTGATTCTGATTTGTACAAAAATTATACTATCAAAAATTGTAAAGAGACATTAGACAAACTCAACCTCAAAAATTGATTTCATTGGGACCTTAAGGATTTGTGGACTGTGGTTATAATAGTGTGACCCAAGCGGCAGTGCATTTTCTATGTTGACAACGAAAAAGTCACATACATACACACAAAAAAAGTTGAAATATTTTCCTCAAATATATATATATATATATATATACACACACACATACACTTCCTAAATTATGATCGAAATCTCATGAACACAATTTATCTTTATTACCCTCCCCCTCCCCACACCCCTAAACATTTTTTTCTCTATATTTCTTTGTACCTTATATGCTGATGTGGAACCATAACTCAATACAATTAGCTGTGGTGATATATATACACACCGCCATGTGTATAATGTGTATATATTTTTTTTAAAAAAAAAATCTTCTTACTTTCTTTGCCTTATATTTGAAATTTTCTCAAGTACACCTAATTTTTTATATTTATTTTGCCTTGTATTTAAAATTTTCTGAAACATACATATATTTTTTTTTCACTTTTTACTTCTTTCATTGTTTTCTCTCTTTTTTCAAAAGTAAAATAAAATTGATTTTACTATTTCTTTTATTTTATTTGAATTTTGATTTCAAATTTAATTCCAAATATTTTGAATTTAAAATAAGTTAATTTTAAATGAATGAAAAATAAAATATAAAAAATAAATAAAGAACACTTTATAAAAAAATTTTACCGTTAATTAATACTTCTAAATGACGGGTCTTCATATTTTATTGTTGTCCTTCTATTCCTCTAATGTTTATCAAAAAGATGTAAAAATAAAAAGTCAAACTTAAATGACTTTTAAATCAAAAAATAAAAAGTAAGAAAATGCCATTTTTTGGGTTTAACTTTTTAAGTCATTTTAAATTATTTCTAACATTGTCAAACACTTTCAAAGCTAAAAATAATTTAAAAGTAAATTTGACAAATTTTTAAGTCAATTTAAATAAACTCTTAATCCAGTAATTATGCTAATAAGTAATAACATAAGAAATTTGAGACAAAAGGCTTTGATAATTTTAAACTTTTTTCATTTAGCTAAATTACGATATACATAATTATTCCTTTTTTTGTTTTCACCCGGTGTTCGGAGTCCACATTGAAGCTCCGACTAAATCAGGATCGCGCTCTTCCAGGGGCGGAGCCACCTTATACTAAGGAGTTCATCCGAACCCCCTTCGACAGAAAATTCTATTTCTTTTATATATATATATATATATATAGTAGATGTCAAACTCCCTTCGACTACTTCGTCTGTCTATTTGTACAGATTTTGAACTCCCATATTGAAAATCATGGCTCCGTCACTGTGCTCTACAGGGCTCATTTGGGGTGACGCTCCCAACAGAATTTTCTCCATATCCAGAGCTCGAATACGAGACATCTAATTAAGAGTGAAACACTTGAATTGATAGAAAATACAAATAAACGATAAAATAACAAAAGCTTATACCAAACACCATTGTCATAAAAATGTAACAATTATTTTTGATAAATCATATAAAAGTTAAAACGTAATTTTCATAAAATTCTTTATTTACATTAAATTCATTTCTTATGTTATTTAGCATGATTTATTGGGACACCCGACCTATTCCTTTTATTTTTTATTTTTCATTTGATGTTCAATATTCATATTGAATCTGATTAAATTTCAATTCGCGCTATTTCATTCCACATTAAGAGATGCTTCCAAAAAAAGACGACTTCATATTTTAGAGGACTCAAATTCAAAATCTCACATACCACTCCATTGCAACGTTTTTTTTTTATTATTCTTATCCATAGCTACACCATTTTCAAGGAGTGGAAAAACAAATGAAAGTTTTATTTCATTATTTTATTTTACAACGTAACGTATATTTGAGAATATGCCCATAGAGGGAAAAGGACGCGGGCCTCGAAAATCACCCATAACGTTACAATTTTTTTGTTAACCACTCATAATATGCCACGTAAATCCAAATACAGCTGTCACCCGCTTCACCAAAACCCGCAGACAAAACTTGAAAAACAGTAAATACACACGTTGATTGGTCCACGTGTACAGCAATACTTTCAACTCCTGTAAATTCTAGCCGTTTCCCCTAACCACTCTTTTCCCTTTTTTTCCCCACTTTCTGTTTCCGCCATTGTAGTGTCCAAAAAGAAAAAAAATCAAGAAAAAGAAAGCATGGGGAAACTCATCTGCGACTCAACAGCATCGTCGCCGGTGATTCCATGGCGGGATCCTACCTCTACTCCCTCATCTATCGACCTCGTTGACCAATCATCGATCACCCCTGTCTCCATCATTGATACCTCTTCCTGGGAAAATGTTTCATCTTTAGAGGACCAGCAGAGAAAGCATTTGATAAAGATTCAGTCTAAGGGAGTGCTGTGGAAACATCCTCAGGATCAGAACGCTTCCATGGTTTTCCGGCTGAGCCACGGCGGAGAAGTCGAGGCAGACGGAAACTGTCTTTTTACTGCTTGCGGGAAATCAATGGAGGTTAAAACGGTGTCGTACGCGAGAGATCTGAGACGGCGTACAGTGCGGAGGTTCCTTGAAGATCTTGGATCGGAGAAAGAAGCGATTGAATCAGCGATTAAGCACATGTATTCGCCGGATCTGAAATCTGGCTGGGGTATTCATGTGGTTCAAGAGTTGAAGCTGTTAGCTAAGAAGGACGATAGAGAGGTTCTGGAATCGGCTATTTCCGAGCTTGTTCACCTCGGAATGCAGCGGTAATTTCCTATCCATTCCGCCTAATTATTCATTTTATTGTTATTTGTTAGATCTAGATGAGAAAGTTTAGATCTGGTTCATTCCGCTGACTATCATGCATTTTGCCATAGAGAATAGTTTTCTTTGAAGTGGGAATTGCTTTTATTTGTAATTCATTTGATACGAAGAAGAAATCAAAGCTTTGTTTGCTAGGTTTTCAGCACTGTCTGTATCTGCCCGGAAAAGATTTTCTAAACTTTGCTTTTTCTGGTATAGGTGAAGATGCTAGCAAGTGTAAAATTGATTGATTCGCTTTTAAAATTTTATAGGATATGGTTGTGTTTTTTGATAATATTTTTTTTTTCATTGAAGAGAATTGGCTGCTGAGTCTATATACAAAGAGAGATGCATAGCTGTGGATGATGGCCCAAGTTGGGCCAAGTACATGTCAATATCTGGTTCGCCTGATGATGAATATGATATCATCACTTTGCAGTATACCGAGGAGGGTTTATTAACTGTAGATGAGAATATTGATGGTCATGCGGCTGCATTTGGAGACGATATAGCGATTGAGTGTCTTGCAACAGAGTTTAAAAGAGAGATCTTTGTGGTAAGAAACTGATTTTCTTTTGCATGAACAATTGCTTGCTCTTGAATAATTGCCACCTGTATTACTTGTGAGTAGTTTGCACAATAAGGTTTCACAATCAGCGCATACATTCTCTGAAGGTGTAACAGTATGCAACGTATTATTTTTGTTTCTATTTCCAAATGGTGCTATTCAGGCTTTTCTCTACATAAAGCTGCATGATTTGATAAAAGACAATGTCATGAGAGCAATAAGCGATGACATCCATGAGAACAATACTAATGAAAGTAGGATGTTTAGGAAGATTATCTTGCTAGTGGATGTGCCCATTCCCCATTCCTTTTTCAATTTTTAACGGCAACATGTGTCTATTGATAAAGGGGGTTTACCTGTGTTCATATTAGCAATCCTCCTATTCTTTTCATATGTTCTTTTTTGGTTTTTTGATAAATAAGAGATGATCCCACCAAAGGATTTTGATAGATTGTGTGCAAGTTCTTTTCTCAACTCATATGTTCCTTACTGTTTCTCAATTGTGTGGTGTTGGATCGTTAATCAAACAATTTTTTTCCTAAGTTTTTCTGTTGGTATATAATTTTTAGGTGCAAGCACATGGATCGGATGCAATGGTTGATGAAGAAAATTGTGTCTTCTTTCTCCCACATCGTCCCAAATGTGAAATATGCGAACCTCCTTTCTTCCTTTTCATGAAAGGAACAGGTACAGAAATTTTTTGCAATGAAAGATCCTACTGCTAATATTTTATGTTTTCCCATCTGAGATTGTCCCTTGGCAATTGCAGGCTGGTGTGGTGCTGGGGCTGATCATTATGAGCCTCTTATTGCTTCTCCTTCAGCTTATGTTTCCCAGGAAAAGGTAGCATTGGTACTGTAGGTCATTAGTTGAGGTATTCTTGTGGTAAGAGAGGTAGGAGTTAGTTATTCAAAGAGAATTGTTTCTTCTCCCCCCCAGGATATTTGGTTTTCAATTGGAAAGATGTTCCTGATTCTTTTCTAGGTAGATGTCCAATTGGGACATCTAATTTTTGTTGAGGGTATGTAGGATTTGGTCTATTTCGAAGTCCATCATCATCAGGCTTTGGTTATATTTAGTTGTGTTACCGGCTCGTTTTGTTGTGCATTTTTTTTGAGGCTAGTTGTAGTTTGCTGCTGGAGGTACTATATTCACTATTCTTTTGAGAGCTGGAATAGTACACTTATTTTGTTGTAACTGGGTGCTGAATTCCAATCTTAACAAGGAAATGGCTTCTCTTTTCATGTCGGTTCCTGTTTCTTTTCTTTCCTGTTCTTCAAGTTTTGTTAATCTGATTTGAACACCATTAAGTATCTTACTAAATGGTATCTTCTCTTCTTGTTACGTACCTCAATTCCCGACTTAGAACAATTATGAAGTACGATCTTAACATTTCCGGCAAGTGTTAATCTACAAGAATGGTGAGTAATGCAATCATTACTAACAAGTAACAGCTCAATAACAAGCTAAAGATCATATATGCAACAAATCAAACTCTAAATGAGTGGCAAGCTTGTACGACCCTGGAAATCATTAGTGTTTTTGGATACTCTTCCATTTTGACTCAATTACAACATCATACGATCACAAGGTCACCCAATACGCTCTAAGCTTCATGACACAGAACAACCCTTTAACTTCCTTGTACAAATATCAAAACTTGAACTCATGGCTTTCGAGTTATTAAAAACATGATTAGAATGCACTATAAGCTCATAGAAGAGTCAAGGACTTGCAAAAATTTTAAAAATTTCTTCACTTAAGGTGGTGGTTGGCAAGAATTTGTGGTGGTGCAGTCAGCCGGAGATCGGAGTCAATGGGACTCTCGCAGTGAAAACTCCAGCGATTTGGGGAGACGAAGAGAAAAATGATGATAAGCGTTCAGAGATGAGACACCAACAATCCATTGATGAGTGGTCGACGTTTAGTGTCCAGCGATGAGTCGTAGATGTCTAAAGAAGAGGAGAGCGATCAACGATAAATAGAGCTATCAAAAAGGATCGACCCAACCCCACCCGGCCTAAGCCTCGCGGGCCAAGGAATTTGAAGGGCTAGGGCGGGCTGGCCCTTCATTTGGAAGAGCCTGAAAATGCTCAGCTCAACCCAACCCTAGAAAGGTCGAGGGTTGGGGCAGCTAGCCCTTCTTTTTTTCTTTTCAAACTTATAATTCTATAGCATCAAGAAAATGGGAAGATTTTCAAATCAAATGTGGCAAACAATGGTGTTGTTTCAATAACACTAACAAAAAATCTAGTGTAATTAGCATGTATCTCGTATACCATAAACGCGAGTGAGAAAAGAGAGTGACAAGTAAGATGGGAGGGAGGTGAGAGTGCGAGATTTGTCTATGTATCCTAGATACATGCGAATCTACTTGGATAGAATGTATCTAGAATAAATTAACCTAATTTTGAGTTCATATATTTCGAGATACATGTATCTAGATGTATCAAAATCTGGTAAAATTCATAATATTACAACACAACGTGTATTGAAGTAATTAGATGATATACTAGAGAGATTATTGTAAATTACCCTTAAATAAAAAGTTTTGGCCCATGGACCGACCCTGACCAGGCCCCGATCAAGCCTCAAGGGCAAGGGCTTATATGAGTCGGGCTTATAAGCCCTAGTTTTAAAAGGGCTTGAAAAATTATGTCCCAACCCTACCCCAATAACGAGTTTGGTTGGGCCCGTTTTGACTGCTCTAGCGATAAAGAAAACTCATTCCACTAAGGTGTGTTTGGTATAAAGAAAATGTTTTCTTAAAAAGTTAGTGTATTTCTAACTTATTTTTTGATGTTTGATTGGTAAGTAGAAAAAGTATAGTTGTGAATGAAAAACATTTTCTAGAAAATATCTTTTATTTTTGGCTTGAGACTAGAAAATACTCTTTAGAAAAATAATTTATGACCCAAAATCAACCCCAATATTCAATCTAGGACCCAACAGTGACACTCGAACTAGAACATGACCCCGATGACTATTCCAAAATCCGACCCTGCGATCTGACTCAGACTTCCGACCATGAAATAGTTTTCAAAAATAAGTCTTGATGGCATGAATGCTTTATGAATTGAAGAGTACGACTTAAGGGATGATTTCGAATAAAGTGTCAATATGTTTGATGAACTATGTTGCTTTTGATTGAAGTACTCTTATATAAAAGATGACTATTATTGAGATGCTTCGATTAATGTCTCTATGAATAAGTTATGAAGTCATGATAATGAAAAGGGCTACTCTTAAGTATAATGCATTAATTCTGTTGGGGAGTTGTACTTAGCATCAAGTTGACTAGCAGTGATTATCTATGTCCCATAAACTACGTGCCACTGTAGGATAGGCCAAATGTTCATGAATGTAAGGATAATAGAGGTGAATATCCATAACTCTGAATTCTTGAGGTCTTAAGAGGGACTAGTGGCGAGTACCGAAGTCTTGAAGTTATGAAAATGATCCTTTACGCCCTGACAAGATATTTAGGGTCCTCTTCGATGGGTTAATACATTGAGCAACGTGATTAGTTCTCATGGTTATATGTCGGTTAATGGTCTCTCCCACACATTTAAATGGAACGATTTAATATTACGACATGATTTCTAATAGCCTTGCATTGACCTTTTTCTTATGATTTATGAAACTAACTAATAAAGATTTGATAGTGTTTACTTGGTCATGCATCGTCATGTTTTGAAAATTATTATGATTTATGCTCCCGTTTTTATGCATGTTCCTCATATTAAGTATATTCAAAATACTGATAAATATTGTGCATGTATTGTTTTATAATATAAGGTTTGACCTTTTTCCATTCGGTCGTGATTAGATTGAATCTTTCAACGGTGCCTGCTAGTGGTGAGTCCTCATGGTTTGAGGGTTGGATCACCTTCTATCAGTTTATTGCTTTATGTCATTTTAGTTTTCAGACTTATTCGTTTGTCCCAACCACATCTATATAGTAAAGGCTTATGTTAGACTTAGTATAGCTTCCGTTTTTCAAGTTTTGTATTAAGAATTCTCTTATGATGAGATGTTATGATTTAGACTTCTTTATCTTTATGATCGATTTCATATTATATGTCTTTATCTTACATCATTGCTTATGTCAAGTGGCTTGTTTAGGGTCTCTTGGGATCCTATTCGTCATGTCACGTTTAGGGTATACTTTGGATCGTAACAAATGATATCATTAAGGCTGATATCATTAATGATATATATATCATTAAGGTTTCATGTTCGCACCCTACTCATTAGTCAATATATACAAGTATATATATATATATATATATATATTGTTGTGATATCATTAGGGTTTCTTGTTCACACCCTACTAATTAGTCAGTGATACTATAAGATTATAAATATATTGTTGTGGCATCACAAAGGTTTCTTGTTACTCACTAGTTAATGATACTATAAGAGTATATATATAAGTATATATATGTGTGTGTGTGTGTGTGGTATCATTAAAGTTTTTCATTCAGAAATTACTCATTAGTCAATGATACTATAAGAGTATATATATATGTATATATTTCTGGTATCATTAACGTTTTTTGTTCATATCCTACTCATTAGTCAATGATATTATAAGAGTGTGTATATATATATATATATATATATATATATATATATATATATATATATATATATATATATATATATATATATATATATATATATATATATATATATATATATATATATATATATATATATATATATATATATATATATATATATATATATATATTGTTGTGGTATCATTGAGATTTCTTGGTCACACTCTACTCATTGCGGTAAGGTTTCTTGTTCAGAAATTACTTATTAATCAGTGGTATCACTAAGATTTCATGTTCAGAATTACTCATTAGACATTGATATTATAAGAGTATATATATTTATTTTTGTCGTATCATCAATATTTCTCATTAACACTCTACTCAGTAGTCAATGATACTTTACAAGTATGTATACATATATATTATTGTGATATCATTAAAGTGTCGTGTTCAAACCCTACTCATTAGTCAACCAATTTTCATTCGATGGAACTGCAATTATTGTATTACCGTTACATCGCATCTAAGTAACAAGAGCAAATTCAGACAATTCAAATCAAAGATGTGCCCCATTAACATAATTTTGTTAAAAAAAAAAAAAACCCACACTAAATGTCAAATGTAATTTATGCAAACTCAAAATCACATAATTATGTATTTTTTTCTTATATATTTTTATTATTGTTGTCTAGTTATTTTTTTTTTTATTAATATGAAAGTAGTTAGTTAATATTTGTATTTTTTATATTCATTTTTTTAAAAGGTAAAAATATAAAAACAAAAAAAATAATAATTATACAACGATAAACTAACAAAAAAGAAGAAGAAGAAAGAAACAAATAATAAAAATATTACCAAATGGTATCTCTAATAAAGGATAAAATGAAAAAAAATGATTAATGAGAAAATAAAATAGTAAATGAGAAAAGAACAAAAAGTAATTTATTATAATTTCTTAAAAAGATAAAAATATAGAAAGAGAAAAAAAGAAGAATAAGAAGATAAGCTAATAGAAAAAGAAAGAAATAAATAAATAACAAAAACGTTACCAAGTGGTATCTCTGATAAAGATAATATGAAAAAAGGATAAAAATAATAAATAGGAAAGAATAAAAGAGAAAACAAATAGTAACTAAGAAAAGAACAAAAGTGATTTATTTTATTTTCTTAAAAATGTAAAAATATAGAAAGAGAGATAACAAATTAAAAAGAAGACAAACTACCAAAAAATAGAAATAAAAAAAAAATATTACCAAATGATATCTCTAATAAAGGATAAAATTTAAAAACAAAAATAAATGAGAAAAGAATAAAAGAGAAAATAAAAATAATAAATGACAAATGACAAAAGAAATTATGATAGGACAAAATAATTAATAATACGACAAAAGGTTTAGGCTGAGGTAAATTGAGCCTAAATTTAAGGACAAATTACATATATACACACCTTTTGTTTCACTTATTTCCATTATCTCCTATTACTTTTTAAAATCTCCAAAATCTCTTATTTCTTTAATGTATCAGAGCTGCATATTAATATATCTGAGCCAGTATTTAATATAGTCGAGCTACATATTATGTATCTGAGCTAATTTTTAATGTATCTGAGCTGCATATTAATGTGTCCGAGCCAGTATGTGATGTATCTGAGCTACATATTATGTATCTAAGCTAGCTTTTAATGTTTCGAGACAATATTTAATGTATCTGAGACAGTATTTGATGTATCCGAGCTACATATTAATGTATCCGAGCTATAATTATTGTATCCGGTTTTTTTAATTTTTAAGGGATTAATGTAATTAGAAACTTATTAGGGATAGATTGTAATTTCATATTAAAACTATGAGATTTATGTAATTTACTCTTAAAAAAGAAAAAGTACATTGAATAACAAATATTTAGCATATATTAGGTATTATAGCTACAATTTAAGAAAATTGTAGTTCGCTGCTACAGTTTCTCCAATTTTTGTTATTTGCTTGATTTGTATAATTCACCTAATATGTATAATTTGTCTGATTTGTACAAATTCAAAAATTGTATAATTCGGTTCCTGATTGTATAAATTCAGAATTTTGTATAATCTTACCCTAGTTATTTGTATATGATTTATGTAAGAATCATAATAAATTATCTTGTTTGTATATTGACGAGTGAAATATACAGAGTTCTTAAAAAATTCCTTAAATGTATAAGTAAAGAAATTTTATATACTTATCCTATTTGTATATTCGCATTTCGAATGCGAATATACAAATGGACAGAAATATGCAAATTGCAACCTGCATAGCAGACAGATTTATAGGTATAGAGCGTAATTATCGAAATTATAGCTATAAAACCTTATTATATCCATAATGTTTGCTATTTTCTAAAATTTTCTCAAATTTAAAAAGATTGAGGGGAAATTAGGCCTAAATTTAAAGAAGGTTGGAGGGGAATTTGGGTTAAACTAAAAGAGGACATGAACTGTAATTTATTTTGGACAAATAAGAATTTGCTGAATTAGTTTGAGTCAGATTATAAAATTATAATTATTTTGTGTTTTGTAGCCTATTTATATAAACTTTTCCACTAAATTATATGACGAAACACTAATTTCCAATTTTTTTTTCAAATATATTTGTAGCCAAAAGCCGAAAGCCTTAAAAGAGTTCATTGTTGGCAAGGGAGGCAAACAAAGGCGGAGAAGGAATAAACTACAGAAAAGGCCAAAGATTCTGTGGTAGCTTTGTCGCTTCACTAAGAGCCAATTTCGATATACAAACTTGACTTGCATGCTTCAAAGTTGCAACAACCAGTTTTTCATGATACAATTTCTTTTTTATTGGGCCCTCTAATTTTCCAAATAACTAATTAACAACCCCTTATGTTTGCAATTTCTTAAAAAAGATTTAAAATATTCTTAAATTATGTGAAATTGAACAACATTGTTGTTAATTAAGAGTTTGATTAAAAAATCTCCTTCTAATTACCTAAAAGGTCAAGAAAGTCCTTTTTTCAAATAAATATATTATCTTTTTTCTTTTTAAATACATTCTTTTTTAATAATAATATTTTTATTAGCAAATGTCTATCCTTCTTCAATTTGAAAAAGAATAAAAAATAAAAATATTTTCTATTTTATTATAAAAAATCTATTGTTATCTAAATGAATATTAATGATATGGTTACTATGATCTAATGATCTTATATTATAACATATATTATCAGTTAGAAGGTACATAAAATTAATCTATTTTAATTTGATAAAATAAGATAAACAAGAAAACAAGAATAGAGCTAAACGTAATCTTTTTTTTATTAAGGATATTATGTGTTTAAAAGAAAAAGAAACAATGTATTTACTCGAAAAAAGTGTTTTTGACCCATTTAGTAACAACATGAGCATTTCTAGATCAAACTATTATGGTAGGAACGTTTTTGGACCAAATTATTAACAATAAAACATTTTCAGACTAAATTATTAAGACATGAGATTTTTTTAAATTTTGTTTTATGGTGGTTTAAAGACATTTTTGACATTTTTTCATAAATTAGTTTTTTTAATAAGAAAAGAAGAATGATATTGCATACTACTTGCGCTACATAATATGAAAATGGTACACACGTAAATGAAGTATAAAATTTAGATGCTCTATCTTTGTCTAGCTTTCTAACAAATAGAAGGGTTGCAGACAACGCTTGCATGGTCCAAGAATTGTTGTACCTTTTCAAAAAAACAAAGGGTAGGAAAAACTTTATGATGCTTAAGATTAAGGGTGTCAAATGGGCGGGTTAGGTTGAAATTGAAAATATAAAAATGGGTTGAGATAGAAATTGAGTTGGATCTTGATCCGCCCAAATTTACTTTGGATTCAAATGGGCTAAAAAATGGGTTGGGTCTTGGCCCGCCCAATTTAACCCGATTAATCTCAATAATTTTAACATAGTGATATTTAACTTTTATAATCACAATTCGAATTTCCGCTCGAGATTTTTTTTTTTTTTTTAAAAAGTAACAAATTGATAGATAAATCCTAAAAGATATTAAATAGATAACAATTCATACCTTTAATATATGAACATATCTTAGGAAAGAGTTTTAAAACGGGTTGAAATTGGAGATTCAATTGGGTTCAATTGGGGATTCTCTTAAAATGGGTTAGGCTTAAATGGGTTGAGATTGAGCCCAATTCAAATTATCTTTAGCCCAACCCTTAAAATTCTGGGCGGACTACCTATGTTTGGGTTCATTTTTGACACCCCTACTTAAGATCGATCTTGAAAAAGTTTTCGGCCATGGCAGGCTTCCTACTTCAACATTATGCTCAATACAGAGTGGATTCAATATAGCAATGGATTTATCTACCATAGGAGGTGTCTTTAAGAATTGTATTGGTGATCGAATTCTAGGATTCACGGGACTTTGCTACAACTCTCAACCCTTAGAATCTGCAACTCGTGCACTCTTGATGAGCCTTACGTTGACCTAGTTAACATGTTGTACATAGTAATAGTGCATCAGCAACTACTAGCCCGATTGCGGCTATAACGTAGCTCCGATTATGACATTGTAATATTTTGTTATAAATAAATAAAATAGATCTGCCCCTTTTCACCAGAAAAAGAAGAAAGTATTTAATTAAGAAGGTTTATGTTAGACATTATGATGCACAAGATCAAGCACCATAGTCCACTGTGGAAACTTATATTGCATATCATTGTCAACGTACCACTATTTAATGTTAAGAGTAAAGTTTCAAAAACATATATAAAAGGAGTATTCTGATTTCTGGAGTTTATATTTATACTATAAGGTGTGTACGAGTTTTTTATATTTATACTATAAGGTGTGTACGAGTTTTCTATCTAAACTATGATCAATTATTTATTAAAATATACATCAATTATCAATTATTTCGAATAGGAAAATAAAATTATAAATGAATAGTTATGATGTATTTTAATAAATAGTTGATGATAATTCAAATAGAAAACTTGCACAATTGATAATTCAAATATAAAATTCGAAAGATCAAAATATTTCAATTGTGCTTTTAGGTATTAGCTTGTTAAGATAAGAGTAATAGGATTGAACATTGACATAGTAAAAAAGGAAAGAAAGAAAAGAGTCAAGATTGATAAATTATGAAGTTTGAGGTTAGATTCAAAGTTGATGAAAACATGGGGGGCTGATTAGGAAGTTTGTTAATAGTGTATTAATATTAATGAATGGCAACATAGTAGCATTTCTCCGTCTCTCCACTTGGCGGAAGAAACTAATGTTTATTTAGCAAAGGCGAAACACCCTTTCGGAGATCTCAAGAGACTAATCCCAACTCCTTTTACGCCATAACCCCCCATTCATATTTCATTCCCCTCAGTTCTATCGAACCCATCTTCTCTGATTTATCAAGATATGGTAACCCTTTATTCTTCCCCTTCCACTAACTGTTCTGGGGCTTTTTCATCTTACTCCAATTCTTCTATTTGCTTCTACAATTATCATAACTACTTGCCTATTTCATCCAGAAAGTTTGGTTCTCACAAGATTTCTTTGCAAATTAATGCCGTTCGCATGCAAGATGGTTCGCTTTTTGCTCCCCTTTTTCCTTTCTTTTCAATTTATTCCTTGTTTCGTTAAGTTGCAAGATTTTTGTTGACTTTACATAGATAAAGTTCGAGTCTTTTTTTATGTTTCTTCTTTTGCTGATCTAGACGAATGGTTAATTGTTTCAATTTTATAAGTTAATTTTGTCCCGATTTAGTTGTAGGGAGCTTTTTTTTTTTTTTTTTAACTCAAAATTGATTAACTTGTTCTCCAACAAAAGACTCTTTTTTGAATTCGCATCATAAATTTTGAATTCTTTCATTCTTTTTTTGTTGAATGGATTATCCATGCACAGAGTAAAGCTGACCCTCAATGTGATTTTTTCAAATCATTGTATATGTTGGTTTCTTATGTTGAGTTTAATGTTGTATAGGTGCTGTAGTGGCTCCACCTAGCAAAACCCAAGATGAAACTCCTTTGAAGAAATTAAAAGATGGAATTTTGTCAAAGGAGCAGAAACATACATTTGATTTTGATAGCAACAAAGATAAATCAACTGTCAGTATTACTGTTGTTGGTGCTTCAGGAGATCTTGCCAAAAAAAAGATATTTCCTGCACTTTTTGCACTTTATTATGAGGGTTGCTTACCGGAGGTGTGTCTCGTATTTATCCAGTTTTGTGGAGGTTATTGATGATTATAAATTAATTATATATCCTTAGATACGGTAGAATGGGTTTAACAAAATTATGTTTTTTTTTTGTTAATGCAGCATTTCACTATTTTTGGCTATGCCCGGAGTAAGATGACTGATGACGAACTCAGGAACATGGTCAGCAAGACACTTACTTGCAGGATTGATAAGAGGTGAGATTTAGTTTGATCAGTAAATATACGTAATTTTAATCTTTTTCGATTTGCATATAGGACATTTAGTTTTTTTTTTCTTCACGTTTTATTTTGATCAATGAAATGTTGGCCTAAGATGAATTTAAATGGAGACACATGATCTGTGTGTTCATATAGCCAACCCCAACTTGTTTGGGATTGAGGCATAGTTGTTTTATTTCTAGCAGTGGTTAAATCAAAGTGACTGGGATGATATAATTGTGCTTAACTTTGTTATTCAGGGAAAATTGTGGTGAAAAGATGGAACAGTTTCTAGAAAGGTGTTTCTACCATAGTGGACAATATGATTCCCAGGAAAACTTTGCAGAGCTTGATAAAATGCTGAAAGAACATGAGGTAATTAGGGATGATATCCTGAGTATTTTGATCTTTAGATTTTGGGTTAAATGAATTTGTTTTTCATAAACTGAAGCCTCTGCTTGTCTTATTTATAACGGAATTGTGCATAGTATTTTGTTATTTAGTTGACAATATAAGGGCTTGCAAATTCAATCGACCTTGCTAGTTCATCTTAAAACACCCAACTCACTTGTAAAAAACCTGAGGGTATGACAAAGGGGGAACTTTATACTTGTGAATGGGCATTGCGACCACCATTCAATAGAAAATCATCCTCTCTGTTTATGCATCAGCATTATGAATTATTTGGTTGAACTTGTCATTGTAAGTCATGAAACAGCCTTATCCTATCATGTCTCTCTGCCGAGATCTTCAGCCAAATCCATCTCCTTGTTGCAGTTTCCATAATTCTAAGGATTGGTGAAGTTCAATTTAATTTCTCTGCACTTGCAATTCTCAGTGTTGACAGTAATAAGTTTTGTAGGCTGGAAGGGTTTCCAATCGTCTGTTCTACTTGTCCATTCCACCAAATATTTTTATAAATGCTGTACGATGTGCAAGCCTCTCTGCGTCATCTGCTCATGGATGGACTAGAGTCATTGTAGAGAAACCCTTTGGTCGGGATTCTGAATCCTCTGCTGCATTAACAGGAGCACTTAAGCAGTACTTGAAGGAAGATCAAATTTTCAGGTGCAGTTATTTAAAGTTGAATTGTGTTTGACCCACTGAGAGGACTATTATTTAACTGGTATATTTTATCCTCTTTTCTATTTTGCAACAACAGGATTGATCACTATTTAGGGAAGGAGCTTGTGGAAAACCTTTCTGTCCTTCGCTTCTCCAACTTGATATTTGAACCCTTATGGTCAAGGCAGTATATAAGGAACGTGCAGTTTATTTTCTCTGAAGATTTTGGCACTGAAGGAAGGGGAGGGTAATTCTCTTTCTCAAAGTTGGAATGTAGGTGGTGTAGAACTAGATTTCATAACTTGTTGTTTTACTTTTATGTGTGTCTCCAGTTATTTTGATCATTATGGGATAATTAGAGACATTATGCAAAACCATTTGCTTCAAATTCTTGCCCTCTTTGCCATGGAAACACCTGTCAGTTTGGATGCAGAAGATATCAGGAATGAAAAGGTTTTATTCCTTTATGACTGGTTTATGTTAAAGGAATTTGTTGTTCCCTAGTTCCTTAACTAATTCCTATTATATGCCAGGTAAAAGTTCTGCGTTCTATGAGACCTTTACAACTAGATGATGTTATCGTCGGGCAGTACAAAAGTCACACAAAAGGGGGTGTTAACTATCCTGGTTATACCGACGACAAGACTGTACCCAAGGACAGTCTAACCCCAACTTTTGCTGCAGCTGCTCTTTTCATAGATAATGCAAGATGGGATGGGGTGCCTTTCCTTATGAAGGCTGGAAAAGCTTTACATACCAGGAGGTTAGTGAAACCAATCAGAGAAATACATATTTTCTTTTTCATTCCTTCCTTATTTTCACTTACCCCTCATACCTCTTTTCTTTTACTTTGCCAGTGCGGAAATAAGAGTACAATTCAGGCACGTGCCAGGAAATTTATACAATAAGAACTTTGGCTCGGATCTAGATCAGGCAACAAACGAGCTTGTTATCCGTGTTCAACCTGATGAAGCTATATACCTAAAGATCAATAACAAAGTTCCCGGTCTAGGAATGAGACTGGATCGCAGTAATCTTAATCTGCTTTACTCAGCAAGGTACTGATGACAATTATGTAATGCATCATTTCATATTTGAGACTGTTACTTTTATATAGGGAATAACTTGAATATATTGAAAAAAATGAGAAAATTCAAAACTTCTTATTGAGGAGCTTGACATACATACAAGATGCAAGCTAAATTTAGTTACTGCAAATAATTTTTTCCTTCGTCACGTTTGCTACTCATTTTGATAAAAGCTACATTACAACAACATACAACTATGCCTCAATTACAAGCTAGATAAAATCTACCTTAAACATCTAAATTTGGATCACATAAATCAACTGCATATGTAATGATTAGCCGAGATTTGTCTGCTGTTTTGATATCAGAACTAGATGATTGCTGAAATGATTTCCCATCACGTCCATGTCTCACATCATGAAAGTTAATGCACTTTTTGCTAATTTGGAAGTAATTGAAATGAACTTTCAGGTGTTGCATATTTGAGATAAAAACTATGATGAAGTGTCTGCATTTTACGGGTTCATGTTTGAAGGCTTAAATCTTCTGATTCTTTTAGAAAATTCTGATGCATTGCTTCAGTTTAATTTTTTTGCTTCTTAGCACAATATGTTCTTGGCAACAAATGAAAACCTTGTCATGCTATTTCTTTTCTTTTCACTCTGAAGACTGATTTTTTCTTTATGTGCAGATACTCAAAGGAGATCCCTGATGCATATGAGCGGCTACTTCTTGATGCCATAGAAGGTGAACGTAGGCTTTTTATCCGCAGTGATGAACTGGATGCTGCTTGGTCTCTTTTCACACCAGTGTTGAAAGAACTTGAGCATAAGAAAATCGTTCCAGAAAGCTACCCTTATGGAAGTCGAGGACCTATTGGAGCACATTACCTTGCAGCCCGATATAAAGTAAGATGGGGTGATCTTGCTTAGACAAAGTAATTTGCCATTGCTATGAGAAACCATGTGTAGCCTTACAACTTCTTCTGCTTAGTATGTTGCAACCAAATTTGTTAGTGGGATTCCAGTATCCAGACTAACAAAGCTTGAAGTTGCTTACTGTCAAGGCAGATGACAATAGAGAACACAAGTTAGTGAAACAAAAGAAGAGGAGAATCTGGGTTCATTTTGTTATTCAAATAATCTTTTCTATTGCACCAATGCATATCCATTGGTCGCATCTTTTTTCATGTAGCAGTTAGTATACCTTGTTAGAATCTAATAATTCAAAAAGTAATCGTCTTCTTATCAAGTATTCATACATGCAGCTTTCTGGTTCCGAACTACATTAAATTTTATTGCATGAAATGTACTATGAAATAGAAGGTTTGCTGCCTTCAATATTTCTTCACCTTCTATGTTGGTTACTGTACCTTAAGCATGGTAAGATAAGTGCTTAAAAGGACATTAACATTTTGTAAGGATTACAGGTGTAACAACCCAAATACCCATTTTGAGCATTTATACTCGTTTCATATTTTGATTTGGATTTAGTTAGATGGTTCTAGTTGAGACCCAAAGAATTTGAAAAGGTTCCTTGAGATGGTCTTGTTTTTGAAGGCTTAAAGGTTAAACGGAACCCAACCCTTTTAAGATGATTTAAAGTGTGATTTAACACGTCGTATAAGTGATCAATGTTCTTTAGACCATCTGCAACTCCACTCTATTTTTCACTCTCTATATTTGCACTCTCTATATTTAGAGAGTAAAATAGAAAACTAGGTCTCCAATCACCCTCCATCTCCAACCCTACTCTATTTTACTCTCCATTCTCTATATATGGAAAGTAAAATAGAGAATGCCATCTTCAAGCACTCTCTATTTAATCCTCTACTCTCCAATTATGGAGAGCTGAATAGTATTGAAGAACTACTATTCATACTCTCTATTTGACTTTTTGAATGTTATATTATTATTTCAATTATTTTGTAATTAACATATTATTTTTCATATAAGACTTAATTAAATCTCTAATATTCACAATTCTTTTTAAATGTAATATAACATTTTTAAAAATATTTTATTTTATATATACAACCTTCATCTCAAATTAATAATATTTTAAATATATTTTTTTAATTTTCGTCTCTTTGTGATACAATTTGATGTTATTATTAATTTCCACTATGAAGAATGCACAAAATTTAAATGATAAGATAAAAAATTTAATTTTTTTAAAAGATACATAACATAATAATTTAAATACAAGATAACAATACAATACATAACATAATAATTATAAAAATCACAACAATAATTTAGTAATCCGATATGTCGTTTCTAGATTTAACAATATTCAAAAAAGGAATTAGTGTATGATTTAGAGAAGCTGTGGTTGTGACTGCCGTTGTACTTGTTGATTTCTATTTTCAATTATTCGTAGTTGTTCTTTAGAAATTTAGAATAAAATATAATTTATTATTAAATAAAAAATTTCAAAAAATTAAAATTTTATATTAGATGAAAATTATATAGGATGATTATTTGAAAAAAAAAAAAAGAAAGGAAAGATTTATATTATGAATAAGAAAATAAAAATGAAATAGAAATAATAATATAATATTGAGGAGAGAGAAAAAAATTCTTTTTTAGAGAATAAAATAGAGAATTTGTATGGAGTTGGTTGTCTGGCAAAATAAAGAACTCTATATTTAGAGTGTTAAATACAGTGTAGGGTTGGAGATGCCATAAAAAGCTCTTTATTCTCTATTTATATAGTTCTCCAAATTTGGAGAACCACCATTCATCATCTCTATTTCACTTTTTCATTAATTTAATATTATTTCTATCATTTGTAACCAACATATTATTTTTCATACAAGACTACTAATTAAATCGTAAAACAAAAAAATACACTGATCGGGCATACTATGTGTAATGATTCCCCCATTCATGATAAATAAAAAGATAAAAAGAAAAGTCATTCCATTTCGACAAAAGACCCACACCCAAGTTCCATAGTTTTTGGTTCGCTATCTTGATTATGATTTTCCTACCCCCAGAGGGAAAGATACTTCCCTTTTGGGCTGGTTGTGGGCGAGGAGGGATTCAAACCCCCGACATCGTGGTTTGTAGCCACGTGTTTTGATCCTCTAAGCTACAGGCTCCACCCTCGTCTCCACTGGATCTATCCCCAGGAATACCCTAAAAAAAGGAACATTTCCTCTCCCCAGCCATTTCGGGTTAAGAAGATGTGAAAGTGCATTTATCTCTATAAGCCTATAAGAAGGGTGCGTTCCGAGGTGTGAAGTAGGAGAGAAGGGATGTCACAATTGGGGTTCTAAATAAAATGACCTTTTTATTTTTTCTAATAGTTGTAATTCTTTTTAAATGTAATACAACATTTTAAAAAATATATTATTTAATATAACTATTATCCTGAATTAACAATATTTCAAAAAAAAAATTTCCAATTTTCGTCAGTTTAAGAGATAATTTGATATTATTATTGATTTTTACTATGAAGAATGCACAAAATTAAAATGATAAGACGAAAATTTTAATTTAAAAATACAACACGTGACATAATAATTTAAATACAAGATAACAATACAATACATAACATAATAATTTTAAAAATCACAACAATAATTTAGTAATCCGATAGGTCGTTTTCAGATTTCACAATATTTGGAAAAAAATAGTGCATGATCTAGAGAATTGTTGTGCTTGTGATTGCGGTTGTGCTTGTTGATTTTTTTTTTTCAATTATTCGTAGTTGTTCTATAAAATTTTAGAATAAAATATAATTTTATATTAAATAAAGAATTTGAAAAGTAATAAATTTATATTACATGAAAATTATATAGGGTGATTATTTTTAAAAAAAGAAAGAAAGAAAGAACGGATTTATATTGAAATAAGAAAATGAAATAGAAATATAAATAATAATATAATATTGAGGAGAGAGAAAAAAAATCTTTTTTAGAGAGTAAAATAGAGAATTGGGTTGAAGTTGATTGTCTGAAAAAACATTTGCTACACTTACTACACTTAGAAAATGACCTTAACATATATGCATAATTTAGAAATTATTGAGTTCGGACCTATACACATACAAGGATGATTCGAACTTTAGTTAGAAGTTGTGGGGAGTTATATATATTAAATTAGGTAACTCAGCCACGTGTTTTAATTTAACTATTTTCTACCTGAACATAAATTATTATTATAGCCCTCAATTAATTAAAGTTAGCCATTGATATTAATATTAGATATGTTACACTCATTCAATTAATAATTTAATTTGTGGAAATGAAGATAATAGTTAAATCTTTGTTCACACTCTGGTCACTCTACATAAACTTTAACTAGATACAGTAGGTCTTTACTATTATCTAAATTACTATATTAGCTTGGTACGATATATTAATGTAGATTAAATTAATCTGATAATGTATTTATACTCATATTACACATAACATACGCTCTATTAAAATAAAAAAGAAAAGTGTAAAAAAGATATATATTACTAGTAATATAATCTCTGTCCATGAATCTCATTTATGGAAAGGTATAATTATTGTTTCCTCAATTCTAAATAGTTCACCAACGATTGTTTGTTATCCTTAATAATTGTCAAGATTATCAAATATGAGATGATTACGGGTGTCTTTAGTATGATGAAAAATATTTTCTGAAAAATGTTTTTTAAATTTCTCATGTTTGGTTGGTTTAAATGTTTTCCAAATCAACTTGTTTTCCTCAAAATTTAAGGAAAATGATTTTCCTTTAAAAATTAAGGAAAACATTTTTCAAAACTCTACTTTATCCTTAAATTACAATTTTTTTTCTTACCGTACCCCATAACCGACCCTTCCCATCCAAGAAAAAATTAAAAATTTTAACTTTTCTTATTTTTAAAATTTCAAATATTTGTTTACCCCAACCGCCAAACCAACCCCCAACCCCCCACGCCCACCCCACAAAAAAAACTGTTGTGGAAAAATAATTCAAATTTTTAAAATTTTATTTTTTACCCCATCTTATACCCTAACCCCCCCTCCCCCGCCATCCCCACCCAGGCCACCCCCGTTAAAAATTATTTTTAAATAATATTTAAATTTTAAAATTTTCATTTTTGCGCCATCCTCCACCCCTACCACCTTCCACCCCCATCAAAAGTTTTTTTAAAAAATATTTTTGAAAAATATATCAAGTTTAAAAATTTTCATTTTTACGCCACCGCCAAAGCACCTTCCCCCCCTCCCCCCCCCCCCCCCCCCGGCGCCATCCCTACCCATGTCATTTCCATCAAAAGTTGTTTTTGATAAATATTTCAAAGATTCCCCCCCGCCACCACCCGTAAAAAAAAATATTTTTGAAAAAATTTTAAATTTTAAAAATTTCGACGTTACCCCTATCCCCATCTTCCACTTACGAGCACCAACTCACTATCTTCCCCCGTTTTTCAAGTTCATCTTTGCAACTTAACTTGTCCTCCATCTTATCCATGTCTTGCCCTTCCCTAATCACCCACAAAAATGGTCTCCCACATTTCAACTACCCCTGACCAATCTCCTCCATCAATTGATTTGATATTTTGGAGTAACTACCAAATGCTATGTAGATAATTGATCCCTTATCCTTTGAATTCAATCAATCCATATAATTCTTTGAACTAATCTCAATCATATCAGCTCGAAAAGTATTATCATCAAGAAAAATTAAAGGAATCGAAGGCCCAATTCCCACCATAGTCACATGATTTAAAATTTTCAAAACATCAAATTTCAAAGCTTCAAAAGTGTTCACAAAAACTCTTGAATTTTCTTCACTATTCAACATTTCAATTTGCCTTTTAATAGACTTAATTGCCCTGTTAAAACTCTCCACATCATCAAACACAAAAGAAGGAAAATCAATTGGACTAAGTGGTGGCAATCCTGGTAACTCTATTATTTTATTCTTAGCATCATAGTTCTTGAAATAATCAGAATAGTCTGTGAATCTATAATAGTAAACATCAAAAATTGTGTTTGGTTGGATCCAAAATAATGTAGATGGGATATTAATTTTTTTGGCCAATAAACAACCTATTCCATGATAATAGCATAGATGACATGTGAAAAAAGGGTACCATTTTTTGTATTTGATTGGATTAAATCGAAAATGAATTTTGACCTGCGAGACTTTATGCAATAATAGAACAAATGGAACTCATCAATTGAGCTTAACTAGAATTTGCCATCATAGCCATAGAGAAAGGAGCAAAGCTTAATCCTTCAACTTTTGGGAGTTCTTTGATTTTACTGAAAGCTGATAGACTTGTGGTTAAAGTGACTTCAATGCCTAAATTGATTAATTATTTGAAAGATTGAAGACATGGATTAATTTGACCTTGACCTGGTAATAGTGCTATAAGAACATGAGACTTTTCATTCTTCAAATATTTCATGTTTTGGATGATGAAAAGAGAGGTATCCATGAAAGAGAATGGAGATTTTGGGCAGGAGAATTTATTAATGAATATAGCGTTTTTAAACTGGCTTGGTACAAATGATTAAGGTCACACATATTTATACTAGTAAATAGATGGTTCTAGATATAAAAGAAATCTAGAAAATTTATCACATTCTTTAAATATGTACCTTAAATATTGAGTTTTGAGATTATACAAATATTTATTAAATAAAAAGCCCGACTACCCCTCGTCAATTTTATATTTTTTAAGAAATTATTTTTGAAAAATACTTTTAATTTTTCAAAATTTCTTTTTTACGCTACTCCTACCCCCCCCCCCCAACACCCCTCTGCCTCACCCCGTCAATGTTTTCTTAAAAAAAAATATTTTTGAAAAATACTTCAGGATGGAAGTCTGGGTTGGGTCCTGGGTCAGATCTTAGGGTCAGATTTTGAAACGGTTGTCGGGATCATGTTCTAGTTAGGGTGTCAAGGTCGGGTCATAGATCAATTATTGGGGTTGATTTTCGGGTCAGAAATTATTTTCCTAAAGAGTATTTTCTAGTCTCAAGCCAAAAATAGAAGATATTTTCTAGAAAATATTTTTTCATTCACCAACAAACATTAAAAGATATTTTTCAAAATATATTTTCTACTCACCAACCAAACATGAAAAAATAAGTTAGAAATCGACTTATTTTACAAGAAAATGTTTTCTAGAAAAACATTTTTCTTCGTACCAAACACACTCTACCTTTATATTTCACATTGAAAGATATTGTGAAAATAAGTGATTTACTGTGGTAGATAAGTTGCAATAGGCAGTGAGATTTTTAAACCTAGCTATAAATATTTTACACTCTTTCTACAGATGTTTTATCCAGTCAGAATCGTCATTACAACATTGACATGGGTAAACAAGTACAAAAATTGTTTAACAAAAGCTAAACGTTAACCAAGAACACTTATGACATGCTTATTTTTCTTTAAGCAGTTCCTAATAATGTGTGTTGTTTCATTATTTTAGATGCTATTAGGGTTGTACATGACCGGGTTGGTTCGGGTTTTTCAAAATATCAAATCAAATTATTTGTGTCAAATTTATAAATTTATAAACCAAATTAAAATAATAAAACTCGGGTTTTTTCGAATTTGTTCGAGCTAGTTTGGGTTTTCCAAATACCAAACTAAACCATTTGTGTTGAATTTTTAAATTTATAAATTAAATCAAACTAATAAACTTTGGATTTTTTTGGATTTTTGGATCTTTTCAGTAAAATATTCATACAAACATATAATTAACTTGTGCTCCAAATATTTCTTTAATCCAACCAAAATACAACTATATGAGGTGTTTCTTAAGAAAATAGTACAAAATATGAGATGAGTGATAACACTAAAATATTTAATAAAAAATAATAATGAAATAGTATAAAATAAATATTGCAAATTGACAAGTCATAATGAAAATGATCATTATTTAAAAGTACTAAATCATGCTAAATTAAGTCTAATAAGTATAAATTACATGATTAAACATTAAAGAAAAATTAAAATTAGGTTATGTATTTTAAATGTCTAAACCAATGTAAAATTAAAGAACAAATATTCAACATTATTGTCATTAATCATATTGTTGAATTAATTTATTTTGTTATCATTAGTATTGATTTGATTTTGAATTGAGCTTTATTAGAGTTACTAACATGGACTATAACCTTTCTTGCACAATTCAAAATTCGAAGTCTAAAAAACTTTTAAAATATGTTAAAAGATAAAAATAATGAATACATATAAGTAAAGTTTAGAAATTACATCAAAGTAAATACTTTTATGTATAAAATAAATTTTAAAAATTATATATATAATGTCGGGTTGGTTTGGTCTAGTGTTGACTTTTTTTAGTTAAAACCAAACCGACCCAAATAAAGTTAGATTTGTTTTCCAATACCAAACCAAATCAAACCAAATCATTAGTCGGATTTTTTTTAATTTGCGGTTTGGTTCGATTTTGTACACCCCTAGATGCTATAACTCATTGAGACACGTAAATCTTTACCAATCTTTGTTGGTCACTATTATTATTTTTGTAAGCTAAAGATTACTTGTGAGAGTCTTTTTGGCCCGGGGGCAGATCTACTTAATAGTGTGGGGGTGCCACAACACCCAGTGATTTCGGTTGAAACTCTCTCTGTATAGGTATATTTATCATAATTTATATAACACATTCCACCCACAGAAAAAAAAAAAAATTATGTAGTGTCGATGTCTAAGCGCCAATTTTTTTCTTCCACGGTCATGGGCTCAAATCTGCGTAACGTGCTTTTATATTGCTTTACATAAAATTGATGAAGCCAAGACAAGACGCCTTTAAAAATGAAATGTTTTGAAATATCTTCTTTTCTCCTTCCAAAAGTGCTTTAAAAAATAAATACTTTTGATGATAATCAATTTGTGTTTGACCAATAAATTTTAAAAATATTTTTGAAACGCAATTAGTATTTGTGTCAATTTCTGTTTATAATGGTTCTTAATTTTTATCAACTATTCCAATTTTTGTTCAAATTTTTGACAATAAAAAATGTATTTTTTTTATCAAGTGTTCTTTTTCAAGAATCTTTTTAATACTGAAAAATAGCTTTTGCTATTCGTTAAAAACAATTATTTTCTTTCAAGAACTTAGTCAAATACTTCAATTAATTTTTTTCTTAAAAAAATACTTTTAAGGCTAAACGGGCTACTAGAGTTCTTCTATATAAATATTGAAAATTACACTATTGTTCATAAAATGTGACATGTAGAATCATAAAAATCTTGATCTGCCTTTGATCCCCATGCCGAGCAAGGACCATACCCTTCTAGTATATATATATATATTGAAAAGGTTGATTGTATTACAACCATTGAATAGGTTTGGATGACTTAAATTTAGGGTGAAGAAGAACAATCATATATATGTTTGCCTCTAAGGCACATATGGATTAGCTAGTTTTGGGAAACTTGGATTGTTAGTTTTTTTAACTTAATTTTTTGCATAATTTTGAATTGTAATTGTAGTCAATTTCTTTGGAAAATAGCCACTATTGATTATTGTTATAGCCCTCAATTAATTGTCTATTTTCTCACTCTACATAAATTATTGTTATAACCCTTAATTAATTAAACCTAAGTCATTAATATTAATATTAGACATGTGACACTTATTAAAAAAATAATTTGAAAAAATAAAGATAATAGTTAAATTTCTTTCTATAAATATGATTCTTCTGACACTATAGGAATTGAAGAAAGATTTAGAATATGGCTTCTAGTTATTTTGTTCACACTCTCATCTCTCTATTTATTACACCATTAGTTCTTATTGCAGTCTTTGCCTTTTTCCCCTTCTTTTGCATCTCTAGGGTCATCCTTTTTCTATATAGGCTTGTGGTGAGTGAAAACATGAAAGGAAAAGTTGTTCTTATCACCGGCGCTTCATCAGGAATTGGAGAGGTTCCTTCCTCCTCTCCCATTATTTGTTTTTTTTTTCTTTACATGCATCGTATTTTACTGGCATAATATCTAAATATGTCTTTTAACTTGGCCTTGGATTATATTTATGTACTTTAATTTTGGGTGTGTTCTACATATATTATGTCACGTACGACTCATGTGTCTACTCTTGTTCAACTTTGTAAAAGTTTAAGTGTCTACTTGTACGCCCAAAGTTAGAAGGCATAAATATAAAATGAGGTCATGTTAAATGATACTTGTATGAAAGACGTTATTAAAAAGAAGTCATGTACTCCCTCCGTCCACTTTTATTTGTCATGTTGCGCTTTTTGAAAGTCAATTTGACTAATTTTCAAAGTTAAATTAGATTATATTTGTTGTGCCGTAATTTTCCTATATGTAGAAAAAATCACTTTTTGAAATGTTCTAAGTATAAAACAATTTGAGAAAAATACTTAGAAAAGAGTCGCCACTTAATTTTTTAAAGAAATCAAGAAAACTTATAATTTTCAAAGATTTAAACAGAAAAAATCATTTGAAAATACCAAAGAGGGTTCGGGGTTCAATTTACACTTCGAGAAGGGTTTAGGCATTCGAAGTGCCCGCTAACATGCGGTTGACCTGCGACTTGACTAAAATATTTTTGACTAATTCTCTAGAAAATAATTAATATGTGATTAATTTTTGAGAAAATAATTAAATAGATGACACATTTTATCCCATTTTACTTTTTAGAGAAAGGGACCTAAAAATGAAACAACTGAATTGAATTGCAAGTGGGTAAAATTTCAACAAAACCTAGGTTAATTGGTTTTTATTTGAATCATTTTTTGTTAATCGAAATATAAGAAATATTTTAAACCAATAAAATATTTTTGACTAAAGATTATAAATGAAACTACAAGAGTTGACGAGATTTATAGAAAAAGAAAAATGAAACAACACAAAGGAAGAGTTCGTCTTTTGGGGAATTTAATTAAGTTAATAACCATTCTAAAGTTAGAATTAAAAAACAATAATAAATAATTGCAATTAAATAATTAAAGAGTAAGGAAGAAATTGAATTTGGACCTCCTTTTGGGCCAATTTCGTTGGAATTTTTGGGTTTTTGCCCAATCCCTTTTTGTATACACTGGCTGTATATCAGTGTATATCACCATGTATATCAGTGTTTTTCATGTATATCCTGCTTCCAAACACCTGTGTTTCGCCTCCGCCCTGTATTTTAACATTTTTGGCCACATATTTGCGGCTCCAACCTGTATATAATGCCGTATAAAGTATGTATACAACCCCTTTCTTGGGCTTTGAACATTCTGAAATAATTTCCAGCAGTGCATTGGTCTCCAGGACCTATTCCGAATGTATAGGGGCTGACTCGAGAGAGAGGAAAAGCAAAAATCGAGCCTTTATGGCTCAACTCGGAAATGCCAGGAAGATAAGTCCACCATGGACTCGAGAAGGGGTTCATACAAGAAACGAAAGAGAGAACAAAATTAGTATTTGAAATAACGAAAACAAATGAGACATGATTTTAATTGAAATGAGAATAACTTAAGTATCTCACCAAAGCCATTGTTCTAAATGACAGATGACTTTAAGAAGACAAAATGAACTAACTAACTAACTAACTAACTAACTATATATATATATATATATATATATATATATCAACAAACAAGCACCTAAAACTTAAACAATGACAAGCAGGCTAAACAAAAATCAAACACAAACCTAAGAAAATAGAGAAAACTTAACACTAAACTATTAAAGTTCTAAACGGAGACATATATATATATATATATATATATATATATATATATATATATATATATATATATATATATATATATATATATATATATATGATAATGAAAGTTGTAAAGAAATGGGCATGGGCATTATAGGAGTAGATCATCTTATTTTGAACAAGTAATTAGCATTCAATAACAATTTGAAGTATAAAGGGTCTGCTAATGATGTAGTCTGCTATACATCGAACAATAATTAAAGCCAATTATCATGAAGATTTTATAAACTAAAAGAAAACATGGTAAGCTGATTTTTATTTTCATTTTTTATATTATATACTATGAAAAAAAAACCATAGACATGACAGATTCGAGCCGATGGAAGCTCAATGAGATCAAAGGATGCACAAAGAGATTATGCTAAGGACGCATTGTTTATCGCAGGCCAACGTGAAATTATATTCACGTGATACCATTAATAACAAACCACAGACTTCCAACGTGAAGGAGGAACAACTACAATGTTGAATACAATTTTTAGATTTTAACTAATGAGTAACAAACTGACATACACTTAGAAAGAAAAGAGAAAAAAAAAACAGATTTTGCAGCCCATTTCGAGACCTAACAATAGTTTCGACAAATAAAGAAATAGACACTTAGAGGTGATTTAGCAATGAATTTATGATCCAAATTAAAACAAGACTAAGACAAGCTTCTGACATAATGTCATGGACAACACTTCAAGCTACACAAATAAAAAAAAAAATTATCGCATTTCACAATCAAAGAGGCATGTATTAATCAACCAGAAATCAGACCAAAATATATTCAACCGGCAGGCACAACAACAAAAGACAAATAAACATATGAATGAGGCAGTAAACTATTCCTTTCACACTATTTACACTAGTCGAGATGCAAAACACAAATCAGCCCTCAACATGAAACAAACCACTTATAACGATAAAAATCAGAATTTTAAGTGAAACCACAAACCATAGACAACAAGCATAGGCGATACAATGGGATAAGAAGTCACTAACATGAAGAAATCATCTCAACATTAAAATGGGATCAACCAAACTTCGAACAAAGAAATCAAAAATCGCTTTTGGATAAGAAAACCAACTATATTATTAACTTCCAATCACCAAGAAATCAAGATACTCCAAAAATGAAATACTAGCATTCTAACAGCTCACATAATTGAGAATCAAACGTCAATGCATTAAGAACAAAAGCTACTCAAATCGAAATGAGTATTACCTTTTATGGGGCAGCGACTAGGGCGAACAAGTTTAGGCGACGATTCTTCTACCACGAAATCTCAATATGAACAGCAAGCCAATAGAATCTGAGTGGCGAACTTCTCAGAACTTAGAATTAGAGAGCTAAATATAAAATTCGTAAGTGTAAAACGGTTATTGCCAAAGAACCGAACTCAAAAACTTTCTTCTCTCTTTTTTCTGCCCCATTTGAGTAATGGGCACATGGGGTTTATAAAGGGGAAAACTTGGGGTTCAAGTCGAATTTGAAACTTGAAATTTGAATTGATATGCCCTTTTCGAGGCAACAGTGCAAGGGATGGGAAATTTCTGAAAAATGGGAAGAAAAAAGGATGGGATGACTGGATTTCTTTGCGGATTTTCTGGGTTTGCAGCACGATTTACTCGCTGGTGTTGATGGGTCTAGTCGCGTGGGGAAGAAAATGAGGCAGTGGGGTCGTTTGGTTGTTGACGCGTTGCTGCTGATGTTGTTCACGTTGTAGAGCAGAAGAAGAAGAAGTTAAGGGGGCCGGGTCAATTTTCTAGCTGTTGTTGTATGTATTGTTATGTTGTATGTATGGGTTATTGAATGGGAATTGAAGGAATGATGTGGGCTGGGTCCTTTGTGGTTGCTGTTGTATTGTATTGTATTGTATGTGCATGGGCGGAGTTGGGGGAAAAAATGGGAATTGAGGGAATGATGTGGGTTGTCAAGAAATTTGCCAAATAAGCCCAAAATTGATCTTTTATGGGTATAAAATGTTGGCAAAAAATGGTAATTAAACAAATGACCAAATGAGTTTGGATTGTGGCCAAATGAGATTTAGCAAAATTGAGTTAATTAGTTAAATTCAGCCAGATCTTCATCGAGATGAATTTAAACAAAATTAATTAACGAGCTTCTTAAACTTAATGAAATAAAATAATTAATTTACTTGTAAGCAATTTTACTCATAATTTAAACGAATCAAACAAATGCTTAATTGAAGCAAAATCTTTTTTTTTTAAAGATGATTTTCGAACATTCTTAAGATATACTAATTATATACGTAATTATATAAAACACATATATTATTTAAAAATTATACAACTATTTAAAATAACTCGCAAACTATATTATATATTTATTTATTATTATTTTTTAAACTTTTATAAAACTAATTATTTTTAGATCATTTGAAATTGAAGAAACTCGATGATTAATCTATAATGTGGAGGTCCAAAATTGGGTGTCAACAGCTGTCCCTCGTTTGACTTGGATTGATGAAAGAAATTCGAGGCAAATGAAATTGACGAATCCAATTTTGACCGACCACATCTTCATCTTTTCGAAAAGGCCTTTCGGTACAGGCTTTAGGAGTCATGGCCGAACCCCGGAAGTGGGTTTCCTACATATCTCAGGCTATATGAGAATTCAGGTCACTTGTAGTTCGACACGCTTGATTTGACGCACGATTTGAAAGAATTCAAAAGTCATCCCGATACTGAATTATAAAGGGACTGAAATGCTCGAGAATAAGATTTAAGTGCGAATGTTGGCATACAGCCGAGTTTCAACATTGATTCTGCCTACATATCCCTCAACTTAGAGAATCAAGCTACTTGTAGTTCGACTCGATCGGTTGAAAAGGAAATCTATTATCTAAGATAACCTTTGGTTCTAGAGGAGTGACAAATAAGTCGAGTATGGAAAGGGAGGCTTGCAACCTCTTAGCCATGAATGCGGAGCTCTTCACATCATTAAGTAAGAACTTACACGGACATAATTTTCGAAACTCTTGGTATATTGTCACTCAGATTGGAAAGTTGCTTCCGATAGATACCAAAATTTTTCGGATGCGAGATTGAAACCGATAAACCTAAAGAAAAACCCACTTGCCTTCTGATAGAGGTGTGGTTTGATTATGGTGGAAGTCGCTCCTCTGCTCGTGTCCTAAGAGTTTGGTGTTCCTCTTTGGACTATGTCCCAGTTCGCTGCTAAGAAGAAGTTTCACGTTGTGCTGTGTTCTTTTTTGATGTCGTCCGCACCTGTGGTTTGATTTGAGAATTCATCCTCTTGGATGCTCTTGACAAAGACTGAGATAAACTCATTAGCATAAAAATGTAATCCCAAATGAGGAGATAGTGTCTTTTACCGTGCGACACTTAATTGCTCCATTTGGATATTTGACGTCAACTTCATCTATTCTGACGTAAAGCAAATAAAGCTCGTATTTTGTATTTGTAATACGCTCTTCAATGTACTCTTCTTTTGATATGAAGTAATAAGAAATAGACTGATGTAATATGTTGATAGTCCTCTTGATATCGTTCTTGCAAATAAAAATAACAATGATGATTCTTCATTAGTAAGATGACGATAATCCATTGGTAGGATGATGATGATCAATTGGTAGGATAATGTTGCTACATTGGTAGGATAATATTTATGATCCATTGATAATGTTAATCCATTTGTAGGATAATGATAATGAAGATCTGTTGGTAGGATGATGTTGATCCATTAATAGGTAATGTTAATCCATCGATAGGATAATGATAATGAAGATCCATCGATAAGATAATATTGATCCATTGGTAGGATAATGTTGATGATCCATTGGTAGGATAATTATAACGAAGATCCATCGGTAAGATAATATTGATCCATTGGTAGGATAATGTTGATGATCCATTGGTAGGATAATTATAATGAAGATCCGTCGGTAGGATAATATTGATCCATTGGTAGGATATGTTAATGATCCATTGGTAAGATAATTATAATGAAGATCCATCGGTAGGATAATATTGATCCATTTATAGGATATGTTAATGATCCATTGGTAGGATAATTATAATAAAGATCCATCGGTAGTATAATATTGATCCATTGGTAGGATAATGTTGATGATCCATTGGTAGGATAATTATAATGAAGATCCGTCGGTAAGATAATATTGATCCATTGGTAGGATATGTTAATGATCCATTGGTAGGATAATTATAATGAAGATCCATCAGTAGGATAATGTTGATGATCCATTGGTAGGATAATTATAATGAAGATCCGTCGGTAGGATAATATTGATCCATTGGTAGGATATGTTAATCCATCGATAGGATAATGATAATGAAGATCTGTCGATAGGAT
The DNA here is from genome assembly GCA_037074985.1 of Solanum bulbocastanum. Taxonomy (NCBI): domain Eukaryota; kingdom Viridiplantae; phylum Streptophyta; class Magnoliopsida; order Solanales; family Solanaceae; genus Solanum; species Solanum bulbocastanum. The sequence goes on from CM073601.1 coordinate 13,679,787, forward strand.
AATATTGATCAATTGGTAGGTAATGTTAATCCATTGGTAGGATAGTGATAATGAAGATCCGTTGGTAGGATGATGTTGATCCATTGATAGGTAATGTTAATCCATCGGTAGGATAATGATAATGAAGATCCGTCGATAGGATAATATTGATCCATTGGTAGGATAATGTTGATGATCCATTGGTAGGATATAAATGCATATCCATCGATAGAACGAAGGATGATGATCCATCGAAAGGATTTGAATGTATGTCCATCAGTAGGACGAATGAAAATGATGATCCATCAGTAGGATTTTGAACGTATGTCCATCGGTAGGACGAAATAAAAAAAAAAGATGATCAATCGATAGAATTTTGAACGTATGTCCATCATTTTACCTTCGAACATTTGTATGTTCACTTGCCTTATTAGGGTTTTGAACGAAGATAGTGTTACTCATATTCCCGATTACTTCTTTTGGAATCAAAAGCATTGAAATATTTTCTACATCCAAAGAAAATTTGTTAGTTTTAAGTGAACTGATCTGTGTTGATTTCTTTGATTGTTTGCTCCTTGTCTTATTATCTCCAGTTGATTGCTCTTTGTCTCGCTATCTCTGGTTGATTGTTCTGATCTCCCGCTTCTTGATAGATAAGACAAAACATTTTTATGCAAAATAATCAAAACATGAAAGAAAAGATTTAAGGAAAATAGATTTTCAAAAGTATTATTTGGAAAAGGTCACTGCCAAGTGTCATGTCACGTCAAGCTTAGTGAACACCTTTGAAGTTGATGCCTCGAGGTCTATCTAATTACTTGCTGGGAAGTATTCAAAGCTGTTCTAAACTGATGATGAACCTCATTGAAATTTTGAGTTCATCCTCAAAATTTCTGTCCCAGTTAACTGTTTTGGCTTATCTTTAATCGTTGGTGATCAAATCACGGAATTTTTAAGATCTTCTTAAAAATTATGTCCTAGTTGCAAATCTCAAAGTAACTTCAGTCTTGACGTTGTTGGAGAGATCTTCTTCTTGAAAATTTTTAAGTCCCTCTCAAAAATTTTGTCCCAGTTTCTATTGTAAAGAGAAATAAAAATCTTAGGGAAAATATGACCGAGCCCTTGTGGCGCCTACGTATCCCGTTGAGGCAGAAATCAAGTCAAACGTAGTTCCCCTTCTTGAGGATGAACAAAAAATAAGAAAAATTACAAAGAAACTGATCGAGGCCGACATAAGCCGCCTACGTATCTCATTCTTGAGAATTCAGGTCGAACGTAGTTCAAATACAAAGAAAGTATTAAAAAGGGATAAAAGGGTGACCGAGGCCGACATAGGCCGCCTACATATCTCATTCTTGAGAATTCAGGTCAGACGCAGTTCATTATAAGAGGAATAAAATTTTAAACAAAGCGATTACAAGAAAATAACATGATTAAATGGAAATGGCAGAAATCGAGTCTTCAAATATGGTATCTTTTTTACACTTTTAAGTGGATTAATGACTTGTGAGATCCAATTTTCATGTTCAACCCTGTAATTTCATCAAACAAATGTATCGATGTGTTCTTTGAGCGAATTGATGAGTTCTCTCTCCTATGCTTTTGTCACATAGGCAACAATATTGATTTCTTTGATGCATTCATCATGTTCTTGATTCACTATTTTGGTCTCTTCTGAATTTGGCTTATCGGGACTTTCGAACTATCTTAATTCCTCAACTAGGTGTTTAGGTACCATGATCATTTCATTGTAGTCCTCAAATTCATCTGCATCTACCTCATTTTGTTCATTCAGCTTGCGACATGACATGCTATTGGTAGATTTGAAAATATTTTTACTGAATTCATAGACAAATACTATTAGATGGCAAATATAAGGCAAGTAAGACAAATTTCTGCATTAAATGAGGTTTTCTTTTGAAATAAGAAAATTAGAAATTTGGCCATGACGATAAATCATTGTCTTTTTTCAAAATATGAGGAGGGAGATTAAAACATAGTGAAACAAAAATAGAGTAAAGGATGGGTCTCAAGCCTCATTCGGAACACCACCAATTTTAGCAATAACATAAAAAAATGTTTATGTCTACCAAGACGAGCGAGGAATCAAGAGCGAAGTGGATGTCCAATTAGACATTTTCTCCTTTGACTCGCTATCTGATATGATTGGTGTCTCAATCATCTCTTCAAGCACAATATCACCTCCTTTGAACCAATTTTTGATTCTTTCCCCTAGACCATTTTACATTGGGAAAGACTGATATAAGTGAGGTAATGATTTTGAAAAAGCTTGATCGAACTTCTACTTATTCTGACCCTCCTTCGACACTAAAGCAAAAGCTTGATGAGGTGTCATGATCACAATTTTGGATTTCTCTCTTTGGTTGGAGAGGCTACAACTTTCTCAAGCTTTTCAAGGTTGGCTGAGATTATAATTTTCTGCACATTCAAATCTTCTTCGACTTCAACCATATTAATAGTTACTCCTCTAAGATTCGGCATGTGGTTACTATTGACATTATGAGTGGCAGTCTGAAGGGTGACGACCTTTCGATCTATCAAGTCTTGAATTTTATGCTTCAAGTTGATACAATCCTCAGTAATATGCCCAGCACCTCCTGAATGGTAAGCACAATGAAGATCAGGTCTATAAAGCTTGGAGTTGACATTGATATTTTTTGGATAAATTGTCTGTATCAGGCCAGCTGATTTCAATCTCTCAAAAAGTTGTGTTCGGCTCTCAACCAAAGGAGTAAAGACTCTAGAAGGTTTCTTCTCAAGATTTGGGCGAGGATGATATTAATTATTTCCTGGATGTGAAAATCCTTGATGGTAATTTGGAGGATTTTGGTGATTTGGCACTTGCATTTGGAAGATTGGGCATTGTGGAGATCGGTAGCTAGGAGGGGTATTTTGGTAGTGCAGGGGTGGAAATTGTTAACTTGATTGGATATTTGAACAATTAACTGATGGAGCTTGGTAATATGAGTGGGTATTTTGGTAATGTAGAGGTGGAGTTTGGTAAATAGAAGGTGGAGTTTGATAGATAAGAGGGGGAATTTGGTAACACGGTGATGGAGTTTGGTAATTTGGAAGTGGAATTTGGTAACTTGGTGGTGGAGTTTGGAAACCTGATTGGGTATAATAAGCCGAATATGGTTTTTGTGGAGCTTGGTGGTAACCTTTGTAAGGCAAAGATTTTCTAAAGCGTCTTTTCCCATCGTATGCATAGGAAATGGAAGACACATCCTTTCTTTTCCTCTTCAACAATCCGGAAGATTCAGTTAGGGCGGCAAAGCGAGAAATCTTTCCAGTTTTAATCCCCTTTTCGATAGCCTCACCTACCTTGACTATTTCCGCAAATTTTGCTCCAATGAGCAACATGATCTTGTCATAATACTCCGGCTCTTGATTGCGTATGAACACTTCAACAATCTCCTTCTCAGTCATCGAAGGTCGAACCCGGGCGGCCTCTTTCCTCCACCTATATGCATATTCACGATAGCTTTCAGTGAATTTTCGCTTAATTCTCTCCAAAGAATAGCGATCAGGAATGATCTCCACATTGTAGGTGAATCGTTCGACGAAATCCTTAGCTAGTACATTCTAGCTAGACCATTGTTTTATCTCATGAGAGGTAAATCATTTCAGCACTTCTTCACTTAAACTTCGGCTAAAGAGCCGCATTAACAAGGCTTCATTCTTGCCAACTCCTACGAGTCGGTCATAATAAGCTCTTAGATGAGCCAACAGATTTTCTGTTCCTCCAAAAGGGTCGAATTTTGGCACTTTAAACCCGAAAATACCCTTCCGGGAGGTCCAGATTCGGGTGGAAGCACAGATCCTCATAACTCAGCCCATTGACCTCAGGAATACAGTGCAGCTCCTTTATGGCTTTCCTGATCTCTTCTTTCATGTTCAGCTTGGCTGCCTGTTCCTTTGACGTCCACTCTCTCTTCTGTTTCTTATAGTGATCAAGCTCGGAACAATTGACATAGGGTTCATTTGGAATTGGAATTTGAAAAGTAGTCCTTTGAGGTAGAGGTGGAGCAATGGAGGGATTCTGGGCTTGGTAATTTTGGGGGAAAGTCTGGGGGTTGGTATGCTGATTTTGGTGACGTGTGAAGGTTTGCGGACTGCTAGCATTTTGATTTCGCGGGGGAGGAAAAACCTGTGGGTTGGCATTTAGATGAGGAGGGAAGGTTTGAGGGTTGGTACCTTGAGGAGGAGGTGACGCTTGGTAAGAGACGGAGGCATGATGGGGATTTGGGGCAGTTATAACGATGATCGGGGAATTTTGAGCGGGGTTGGAAGATGGATTCTGAACTTGTTCCGCGCTTGGAGGAGGAGAGTGGAGTGGAGGTCTTCCATCTCCTGGAGGGTTGATAGCGAAAATTGGATTAGGCAAATCTTGTTTTCTTTGCATTTCAACCCTTATTTCGGCAATTTGTTGCATTAATTGCATAATTAATTCATTTTGATCAGCGGCAGTGGATTGAGCCACAACAACATCATTCAGGTCAATCTCTTCATTATTATCACCCATTACTATCTTTCCTTTTTGCGAATTTTGATCAGGAAAGGAATCTTTGTGATCCTTAGATCTTGTAAAATAAGGGTGTTCAGTCAACTTATTAACGCAGATCAGTTCTAACTACCTGTAGAAAAAAACAACTCAAAGGCAAATCTTTTAGTATTAATTTATGACAAATAATGCAAAACATCACACAGAAGACATATAAACACATAAGAGCAACTTTGTTTGAGAACATTTTAACCCACGAATATAGGGTATTGATCTTTTCTCTTTTTGTTTTTTTTTTTTTTTTTAAAGAAATGGGTTAACATGTCTTCATTCAAAGCAACAAATCACATAAACAGTTAAAGCACACAAGCATATATCGCGTCCTAAATAGATATGTGACCTTTTTGTGCCAAGGGTAGACCTAGCGATTTGAAGGATGTATAACGCCGTTTGAAACATTCCATTGCTCTCAAACCCCAGATTTATACAAATTTTATGAATAAACTAAATGAGGATACATAATAGGAAAAATGGGATACAAAATATCAGTCCCACATAGGGGCACAATCCTAATCTATGCTTCCAAGGAAAGATCTATGTTTTTGATTTCTTGTCATCTTCGAATATCCACGTTTTTGGATGATAACTTGATCCTTCTTTGACTCGATTAAAAATCTACCCCAAAAGACAATGGTTTGCTAAATGGCGTATACATCCTTCAAATTTAAACACATAAGTATGATTGTTCATTTAGGCTGTGGGCCATTGTGGACTCAAGGTGGTCTCTCTAATGGGCCCAACACGCACTGGGTGTTGGGTCATCTTAGGCCAATGCGCTAAATTTTGGGGATTTGGTTTTGCTCTACCCTAGGTTGACTAGAATTGGTTTAGAAATGACGGTTACCCGAGTCGGACAAACAATGGGGTGAAGTTAATAAACGACGTTGGATGACCACAAGCCAACTATTCATTCATGACTTCCAAAGAATTCGATTTGTGTTTTTCTGAAGGACAGTCGTGGTAAGCCACGTAACCGCCGTCTTTCCTAATGCAGTCTATTTGCCATTTGGCGGAATCGGATGCCATAAAATACAACAAATTATAGCAAATTAAACACATTAAGCACAGATAAACAATTCAACAATTAATTACAAATAGTCAAATCATATAATTAGAACTTAATTAAGTCCTCAGCGGATTCGCCATTTCTGTTGTGCCGTAATTTTTCAATCTGTAGAAAAAATCACTTTTTGAAATGTTCTAAGTATAAAACAATTTGAGAAAAATACTTAGAAAAGAGTCGCCACTTAATTTTTTAAAGAAATCAAGAAAACTTATAATATTCAAAGATTTAAACAGAAAAAATTATTTCAAAATACCAAAGAGGGTTCGGGGTTCAATTTACACTTCGAGAAGGGTTTAGGCATTCGAAGTGCCCGCTAACATGCGGTTGACCTGCAACTTGACTAAAATATTTTTGACTAATTCTCTAGAAAATAATTAATATGTGATTAATTTTTGAGAAAATAATTAAATAGATGACACATTTTATCCCATTTTACTTTTTAGAGAAAGGGATCTAAAAATGAAACAACTGAATTGAACTGCAAGTGGGTAAAATTTCAACAAAACCTAGGTTAATTGGTTTTTATTTGAATCATTTTTGGTTAATCGAAATATAAGAAATATTTTAAACCAATAAAATATTTTTGACTAAAGATTATAAATGAAACTACAAGAGTTGACGAGATTTATAGAAAAAGAAAAATGAAACAACACAAAGGAAGAGTTCGTCTTTTGGGGAATTTAATTAAGTTAATAACCATTCTAAAGTTAGAGTTAAACAACAATAATAAATAATCACAATTAAATAATTAAAGAGTAAGGAAGAAATCGAATTTGGACCTCCTTTTGGGCCAATTTCGTTGGAATTTTTGGGTTTTTGCCCAATCCCTTTTTGTATACACTGGCTGTATATCAGTGTATATCAACATGTATATCAGTATTTTTCATGTATATCCTGCTTCCAAACACCTGTGTTTCGCCTCCGCCCTGTATTTTTACATTTTTGGCCACATATTTGCGGCTCCAACCTGTATATAATGTCGTATAAAGTATGTATACAACCCCTTTCTTGGGCTTTGAACATTCTGAAATAATTTCCAGCAGTGCATTGATCTCTAGGACCTGTTCCGAACGTATAGGGGCTGACTCGAGAGAGAGGGAAAACAAAAATCAAGCCTTTATGGCTCAACTCGGAAATTCCGGGAAGATAAGTCCACCATGGACTCGAGAGGGGGTTCATACAAGAAATGAAAGATAGAACAAAATTAGTATTTGAAATAACGAAAACAAATGAGACATGATTTTAATTGAAATGAGAATAACTTAAGTATTTCACCAAAGCCATTGTTCTAAATGACAGATGACTTTAAGAAGACAAAATGAACTAAATAACTAACTATATATATATCTCAACAAACAAGTACCTAAAACTTAAACAATGACAAGCAGGCTAAACAAAAATCAAACAAAAAGCTAAGAAAATCGAGAAAACTTAACACTAAGCTATTAAAGTTCTAAACGGAGACATATATATATATATATATATATATATATATATATATATATATATATATATATATGATAATGAAAGTTGTAAAGAAATGGGCATGGGCATTATAGGAGTAGATCATCTTATTTTGAACAAGTAATTAGCATTCAATAACAATTTGAAGTATAAAGGGCCTGCTAATGAAGCAGTCTGCTATACATCGAACAATAATTAAAGCTAAACAATAATTAAAGCCAATTATCATGAAGATTTTATAAACTAAAAGAAAACATGGTAAGCTGATTTTTATTTTCATTTTTTATATTATATACTATGAAAAAGAAACCATAGACATGACAAATTCGAGCAGATGGAAGCTCAATGAGATCAAAGGATGCACGACGAGATTATGCTAAGGACGTGTTGTTTAGCGCAAGCCAACGTGAAATTATATTCACGTGATACCATTAATAACAAACCATAGATTTCCAACGTGAAGGAGGAACAAATAAAATGTTGAATACAATTTTTAGATTTTAACTAATGAGTAACAAACTGACATACACTTAGAAAGAAAAGAGAAAGAAAAAAAAAACAAATTTTGCAGCCCATTTTGAGACCTAACAATAGTTTCGACAAATAAAGAAATAGAGACTTAGAGGTGATTTAGCAATGAATTTATGATCCAAATTAAAACAAGACTAAGACGAGCTTCTGACATAATGTCATGGACAACACTTCAAGCTACACAAATAAAATTTTTTTTTATCGCATTTCACAATCAAAGAGGCATGTATTAATCAACCAGAAATCAGACCAAAATATATTCAACTGGCAGGCACAACAACAAAAGACAAATAAACATATGAATGAGGCAGTAAACTATTCCTTTCACACTATTTACACTAGTCGAGATGCAAAACACAAATCAGCCCTCAACATGATACAAACCACTTATAACGACAAAAATCAGAATTTTAAGTGAAACCACAAACCATAGACAACAAGCATAGGTGATACAATGGGATAAGAAGTCACTAACGTGAAGAAATCATCTCAACATTAAAATGGGATCAACCAAACTTCGAACAAAGAAATCAAAAATCGCTTTTGGATAAGAAAACCAGCTATATTATTAACTTCCAATCGCCAAGAAATCAAGATACTCCAAAAATGAAATACTAGCATTCTAACAGCTCACATAATTGAGAATCAAACGTCAATGCATTAAGAACAAAAGCTACTCGAATCGAAATGAGTATTACCATTTACGGGCAGCGACTGGGGCAAACGAGTTGAGGCGACGATTCTTCTACCACGAGATCTCAATATGAACAGCAAGCCAATAGAATCTGAGCGGCGAACTTCTCGGAACTTAGAATTAGAGAGCTAAATATAAAATTCGTAAGTGTAAAACGGTTATTGCCAAAGAACCGAACTCAAAAACTTTCTTCTCTCTTCTCTCTTCCCCCTTTGAGTGATGGGCACATGGGGTTTATATAGGGGAAAACTTAGGGTTGATTAAAGGGGACAACGGTCGAATTTGAAACTTGAAATTTGAATTGATATGCCCTTTTCGAGGCAACAGTGCAAGGGATGAAAAATTTCTGAAAAATGGGAAGAAAAAAGGATGGGACGACTGGATTTCTTCGCGGATTTTTTGGGTTTGCAGCACGATTTACTCACTGGTGTTGACAGGTCTAGTCGCGTGGGGAAGAAAATGAGGCAGTGGGGTCGTCTGGTTGTTGACGCGTTGCTGCTGATGTTGTTCACGTTGTAGAGCAGAAGAAGAAGAAGTTAAGGGGGCCGGGTCGGTTTTCTGGCTGCTGTTGTATGTATTGTTATGTTGTATGTATGGGTTATTGAATGGGAATTGAGGGAATGATGTGGGCTGGGTCGTTTGTGGTTGCTATTGTATTGTGTTGTATGTGTATGGGCTGGAGTTGGGGGAAAAGAAATGGGAATTGAGGGAATGATGTGGGCTGTCCAGAAATTTGCCAAATAAGCCCAAAATTGATCTTTTATGGGTTTAAAATGTTGGCAAAAAATGGTAATTAAATAAATGACCAAATGAGTTTGGATTGTGGCCAGATGAGATTTAGCCAAATTGAGTTAATTAGTTAAATTCGGCCAGATCTTCATCGAGATGAATTTAAACAAAATTAATTAACGAGCTTTTTAAACTTAACGAAATAAAATAATTAATTTACTTGTAAACAATTTTACTCATAATTTAAACTAATCAAACAAACGCTTAATTGAAGCAAAATCTTTTTTTTTTAGATGATTTTCGAACATTCTTAAGATATACTAATTATATACGTAATTATATAAAACACATATATTATTTAAAAATTATACAACTATTTAAAATAACTCGCAAATTATATTATATATTTATTTATTATTTTTTAAAAACTTTTATAAAACTAATTATTTTTAGATCATTTGAAATTGAAGAAACTCAATGATTAATCTATAATGTGGAGGTCCAAAATTGGGTGTCAACAATATTAATTTGATATTTTAAACAAAAAAAATTAGATATTCAAAAACTATACGAAAAGTACTATAAATTGCAAATTTTCGTATATCGATATGTTGAAAAAATATATCGTAAAATGTTAGTCAAAGTTCTTATAGTTTGACTCTAAAAAAGGAAACCATGACGATTAAAAATGGATGGAGGTAGTATATATGTTCCAAAAAAAAAAAGTTTGAAATTATGATTTATATCCAAATAACAAATAATAGTATAAAAATGTTGTTTGGCTTTAGGCCCCCAAACTTATCGAGACGGTGTGATAGTAATGATGTATAATATTGGTGGAATTTAATAGGAATTGGCTTATGAATATGCAAGAAGAGGTTGTTCATTAGCAATTGTGGCGAGAAGGGAGAAGAAGCTTTGAAAAGTAGCAGAGAAGGCAAAGAGTTTAAGGTGTCTAGATGTCATATCTATCAGAGCTGATGTATCCAACGTTCAACACTGCAAACGATTTGTAGATCAAACTGTGAAACACTTCGGCCGCTGTAAGCAAATATAGTGTAATTTTTATTTTATTATTTACATAGTATACAATAAGCTGTTAAATTCAAATAGAGAATAGTACTCTTACGAATAAACTATATATATATATATATTCTCATGCAAAAAGAGGTTAATTACATGTAGTGGATCATCTCGTCAACAATGCTGGAATCACCTCTTTGTGCTCTATCAATGATGTGACGGACATTACCATGTTTACATCTCTTATGGTAATATTCACAAATATTTTTCAAAAATATTGACGAGAGTGGCCTAGAGGAGGGGGCATAAAAAATGAAATTCTTTTAAATTTGAAATATTTTTTTTAAAAAAAAATTGACCGAGAGGGGGCAGGGGGTCAGGCTATGGGGCGGAGTAAAAAAAATAAAATTTAAAATTTAAAATAATGTTGATTTGTACTTCCAAGAGGCAAACATCTTATATTTTGTCGATGTTTTGATTACTTTAAACTCTGATCGTTTGGTAGGAAGTATTAGGAGAAATAGTCAATGTATTATGTATGGTATTATATAGTATTATGTTTAGTAAGAATTTGGGTGTATGTATAACTAGTCCATAGATTAGTTATACACCCTACATATGTAGAGGCAGACCTACACTTTAAAGAGGGGTGCACATGCCTCCGCTAACTTTCGAAAAAATCATATGTATATATGTATATCTATTTTGAAAAACTGACATAAATTAAGATATAGTTAACAATGCACCGATGAAAAACATATGAGTGACTTTGTGCTAGTGGTACAAGCTAAAAATACCACACTTGAGACCAGTGTTCAAATCTAACTAAAGCTTTAAGCCTTTTTTCGAGCTCATATTTGAGCTAAAGTTAAATTCCTGGGTTCGCCTGTGTACATATGGTATTAGAGGATGTATTACTAATACCTTCTATTTGGAGGTATTAGTAATACATAGGATTTAATACTATGGGATAAGTCTATGTAAAGACAAAAATATCCTTCAAATCATTTTAATCATTTTGTTTATTTTCTTGATTTTATGTTTTAGTATTAGTAAATTAATTTAAATAAATTAGCATATAAATTATTAGGGAGAGTTGCTTGTTACTAAATAAAATCAGTACAAGTTTTGAAATGTGAATTTAGCATTTACTAATTAAAAAGGTAAATATATCACCACATGATGTTTCTTAATTGAATGTATAATATATATGTGTGTGTATGGTTTTCTACTTATTTGTATTTTGAACAATTTATAAAATTGCATACATATTAAAACTATAACTTGCAATTTTTATGTGTAATTGTAGCTGGTTTACTCAATTTTACTAAGTATTGTTTACCGTCTTATTGGTTTTAAAAGTAGATGGTTTATCATTTTTAAATTGAAAAATGTCATTTTGTGAGTGCTAATTTATTAAAATGACAATTATTTTTCCTCAAATAATTCAAGTGAAAAAATAGCAATCATGACAACAAAATTGTTCTTCACCTATCTAGTTAGAAGGTCATAAAAAAAAAAACATTATCCGGCAATTATCTACTTTGATCCAATTACATAATAATACAAGGGTATAATTAGAAAAAACTTTTTATAGAGTTTTAATCCAAACACAAGATGAAGTAGGAAACAATGAGCCAAACACTTGATAAAAATAAATCATGTATTACTAATATCTGCATTACTAATCCCTGTGTTATTAATCTTTGTACCAAATGACCCTGAATCTTTGTTGTTGCTGTAGGATATCAACTTCTGGGGGTCTGTTTACCCAACATATTTTGCAATTCCTCATCTTAAGAAGACGAGAGGGAAAGTGTTTGTCAATTCTTCATCCAGTGCAATTGTGCACCCACCGTTTATAAGTTTCTATACCGTAAGAATTTTATACCTATTTGATTTTCTTTTTAATTTATAGTATAAGGCACAGAGTACTTCCTAGTTTATGACGAATTCTGTGAAACACGTTTTAACTAAACTAATGTTCTATTTTCCCTTCAAACTCATTTGTTTTGTAATTTTATACATCTTTTAACTTACGTGACATATTATATGACTCCACGAAGTTGAAGGGCGTGGAAGATGTTTGGATGTCACGTAAGCCAAAAAAGTGTACAAAATTACAAACAAAAAAATAAGTTCAGAAGAGTAATAGGACCTTAGTTTAATTCATGTGTTTTTGGGAATTCGATCATATGTCTTGTTTATATGATATATTTTAATTAATTATGGTTTTACAGGCGAGTAAAGCCGTACTAATAAGCTTTTATGAGACTATGAGAGTGGAATTGGCTCCGGAAATCTCAATTACTATTGCAACGCTAGATTACACCGACTCTGAAATAATGGGAGGAAAACACTTGAAGGATGGTGTCAAGCAAATTGACTCACACCAATTTAGTGTAAGATCACCTTTAATTATGATATCAACTTTCTAGCAAATGACTGGAGGTGTCAAATGAGCGGGTTTGGTTAAAATTGAAGATGTTAAAAATGAATTGAAATTGAATTCGGCATGGATTATGACACATCCAAATTTACTTTAATTTCAAATAAATTAAAATCGAATTGAATCATGACCCGCCCACAACAAACTATTCTTCATATTAATGTTCAACGCGGTATACACTAGTAGGGGTGTATAAAACCGAACCGAAAATCGAATCAAACCGCAAATCGAGTCAAATAGAAAAAAAACCCGACTAGTGGTTTGGTATTGAAAAAAAAACCCGACAATATTTGGGTCGGTTTGGTTTTAACTAAAAAAAACCAACCTGACATTATATATGTAATTTTAAAATTTTATTTTATACATAAAAATATTTACTTTGATATAATTTTAAAATATTTCTTATTATACTATTTCATAATTTTTATCTTTTAATATATTATTTCAAGTTTAAAACTTAGAATTCGGAATGGTCCAATAAAGATTATAGTTCATAGACGTTGATAATTATAATAAAACTTAAATCAAAATCAAATTAATACTAATGCAAAAAGAAAATCAATTCAACACGAAGAATGATAATAATATTGAATATTTGTTCTTTAGTTTTACATTGGTTTAGACAATTAAAATACATAATCTAATTTTAATTTTCCTTAAATATTTAGTGATGTAACTAATACTTATTAAACTTATTTTAGTATGATTTTGTACTTTTAAATTATGATAATTTTCATTATGACTTTGCAATATTTATTTTATATGATGATTTCATTATTATTTTTTATTGAATATTTTAGTGTCATCAGTACTCATCTCATATTTTGTGTTATTTTCTTAAGAAACACCTTAGATAGTTGTATTTTGGTTGGACTAAAGAAATTTTTTGGAGCACAAGTTAATTATATATTTGTATGCAAACTTTACCGGAAAAATCCAAAAATCCGGAAATAAAATTCGAGGTTTATTAGTTTGGTTTGATTTATAAATTTAAAAATTCGACACATCGTTTGATTTGGTATTTGAAAAAGCCAAACCAACTCAAGGTTGAAAAACCCGAATTTTATTAGTTTGGATTAAAATTTTTACACAAATGGTTTGGTTTGATATTTGAAAAATCTGAACCAACCCGGTCATGTATACCCCTAGTCAAAACAAATGATGTCACATAAAATGAGACGAAGAAATCGAAGTAGTCGATATTATATCTATTTATAATACTCATATAATTAATTAAGTTCCTTGTTTATTTATGTTTGCAGGATGCTACTGCTCTTCCAGTTATCAGTTGTAGTGACTGCCAAAATCAATTATCAGTGCAATATGTCGAAAAGAACGATATATTACTGAGCCAAAATATATTAGCGTGCTCTTCTTCGTTAAAAGTGTATGCCCTCAAGCGTTTGGATGGTTCTATCGCACCTTTGAGCACAAGTGCTGTATCGGCAATGCTTCATCGACTTATAAGTAATTTTTTTTTTAAAAAAAAAGATTATGATCGAAATTCTAGAGACATATTTTAACTAAAGTAAGATCCTATTACCCCTGAATTCATTTATTCATAATTTCGTAGATCTTTTTGGCTTACGTGGCAACACTTCGTGACTCCACACAATTGAGGTGCGTGGGAGATATTTGGATGCCACGTAAGCCAAAAGGTGCAAAAAAATATTTTTAAAAATGTGTTCAAGGGGTAATAGGACCTTAGTTAAGATCTGTCTCTAAGATTTCGGTTATAGTCTAGAAGAGTAGTTGTGTCTTATAAAAAAAAGTGTGGAAATATTTATGTTATTGTTTTGACATTTGTATGATGTTTTTACCATGGTCAAATGGTGAATCGTTAATAAACTTGAAGTTTAATTTTAGGAAAGAAAACTAAAACAAAATGTATATGTTATAAATTCATTGAACTAAGGGGTCGTTTGGTAGGCCACATTAAAATAAATAATTCATATATTATGTGTGGTATTATTTAGTACTATGTTTGATAGGAATTTGGGCCTATGTATAACTAATCCAAGAATTAGTTATACCTCCTACATGGTATTATAGGATGTATTACTAATACCTTCCATTTGGAGGTACTAGTAATACATAGGATATAATACCATGGGATAAGTCTATCTAAAGACAAAAATATGCTTCAAATCATTTTAATTATTTTTTTTATTTTATGTTTTATATTTGTACTAGTAAATTTATTTAAACAAATTAGCTTGAAAATTATTTAGAGAAAGTTGTTTGTTACTAAATAAATCCAATACAAATTAATACAATATATATATACATATTTGTATTTTGAACAATTTATAAAATTGCATACATATTAAAACTACAACTTGCAATTTTTATGTATAAATGTAGATGATTTATTTAGTTTTAGTGTTGTTTACCGCATTTTCAATTTTAAAAGTGATATATAGTTTTTTTTATTTTAAATTGAAAATTGACATTTTGTAAGTGAACAATTTACTAAGATGATAATTATTTATCCTTAAATAATTTAAGTGGAAAAAAAGGCAAACATGACAACAATCTCATAGCTAGTTAGAACTTAGAAGGCCATAAAAAAAATAATATTGTTTGACAATTATTTACCTTAACTCAATTACATAATAATTCAAGGGTATAATTGGAAAGAAGTTTTTTATAAAGTTTTAATCCAAAAACAAGATGAGGTGGGAAATAATGAATCAAACGCCTGATAAAAATAAACCCTGCATTACTAATCCCTACACTATTAATCTCTGCATTGCCAATCCTAGCATTACTAATCCCTACATTATTAGTCTTTGTACCAAACGACCCCCAAGTGGCGGATTGTCGATTGAGTTTATCCATAAACTTATACTCATCATCTATGTGTACTCCCTAGGTTCTATGAACCTTTTTGGATAAGAATGTATCTATTTATTATGATACTTAATATGATGACTTTTGGAATGATTTCTCAACATATAAATAGGGTTGTTCATTCATTATTGTAAGAAACACATATGAGACATAAAGACATTTGAATAAGATGATCTTTACATTCTACTCCCCATATCTTTTGTCTATATTTCTTATAGTATATTGCTTATGTTTTACAACATGTTATCAGCACAAGACTCTAGCCAATTGAGATTGAGTTTTAGTTTTATTTAGCTCATATTCTGATTGATCTCGTTATGAGAATCAAGAAGGAAAAATGATAACTACTGCAATTAAGATATTATATGCATAAAATCATGTATGTATTTTTTAGAATATTTTTATGATTTAGAATACAATAGAGTTTGGTCACTAACATTGACCCCGAACCAAAGACATATACTACTACTGGTTGAATATGACATGCTCTACAGAATTATTTAAATGGAAGAAGGTATAAAGTTTTTGTATCATGATTTTGAATATTATTTTGATTATTTTGAAAGACTCATCAGTCTATTATACCGCTGGTTAAGGGCAGGTGGATTCAAGTCCCATCTCACCAAAACGGTAAGACATCAAGTTAAAGTCCGAAAGTAGCATAATGAAAAATGTTTGAGGATAAGATGGTAGATTCATATTTTATCGTGGGTATGACATCAATTTGAGTTTAATGCACCTTGGTGATAAGGATTGGGTTCGAGTCCCATAGATTTATGGCCCAACACGCCTTATATGGGTAAGACATTGAGTTTAAGTATCAATGCACCAATAGTGATGATATAATGATGACTAAGGCTTTGATGAAAAACCATGAAATTCGTCCCATTGAATTTGCTCCATTCCCTAAAGCGAATGTGGTAGCAGTACATGATAAATTTGAATCCGCTCAATTGCTCCATTCTGTCACATGAATGTGGTAGCAGTGAATAATAAGTCTAAAAGATTACAAGTGATTGAATGTATGAATAAGGGCGTGGATGGACATAATTATAATAGTCATCATTGTGGTAATTAGGATGGTTCTCCAAATAGGTCTTCAAAATGTGAAGGTAATTACTATCATCATAATGGTATGAAAGGTCATTGGACCCATGGTCGTTGTGCGACCTAATAATATAAAAATCCTCCACCAAAAGAAAGGAAAATAAAGTGGTGGTACACTTGACCTTTCAAAGTGATGTTGAGGTGGGTAATGCAAAAATGATGAATTCCAAAGGCATGACAATGTGCTTATAATACAAATTTATGAAGCATGTATAAATGATTAGTCCATTCCTTGAAGAGAATTTGACTTGTGATAAGTATCGTGAGTGTTCGACCATTGTGAAAGAGAAAATAAAGATTAGTTGGCATGAACGGTTGGTCATTTCGGTCCAATGTGATGCAAAAGTAATTGAGAATTCACGTGGCTTATTTGATGAAGAAATAAAAGATTTTTCAAGAATTCTCTTGTGTTGTTTGTTTTCATGATAAAATGGTCATTGTATCATTATACCAGCTAAGGTTGAGATTGTATTTCCTAAGATTTTGGAACATATAAAAAGATGAATATGGACCCGTTCACCTGCCATGTGGACCTTTTGCAACTATATGATAGATGCATCTATGGGATGGTCACATGTGTTTTGTTGTCAATTTACAAATTGATTTTTGAAAGTTTGTTTGCTCTAATTGTTTAATTAAGAGCACAATTCCAAACAATGAAATTATATTGATAATGCTAGTTGGTTTAGCAAATATTGTAAGCTTTCAATTATAGCTAAATCATGGGTATGAGAACAAAACTCCCAAATGAGATTTGATATGAGATGAGTTTATTTAACATGTGGCAACACATGTATGCATCAAGCCAACAAGGTTCTCCCATCATAATTGGTTCAGGGTCAGGAACCAAATCATTTCCATCTAAAGTTTGAATATGTGATATCTGATTTGATTGCTCCACCACGCACAAACATGGATCCTCAAATGAGGTTGCGGTGAACGTTAGATTTTCTAACAAATGAGGGGGAATATGATTGACAGCTGAAACTTATGAGATGAATTATCTAAATCCTCGTTAAAAAAAATATGAACTTGAAGTTCAAGAGATAATTCATTTGTATAATATTGCAAATTAGTTGCTAAATGAATTTGGTGACCCTATGTTATAATTCAGTTGCAAATGCTCCAATGAAAAGTCCTTAAGGGACAAAGTTAATGGTACGCATGAAACGTGATATACCAATCGATTCCAAATGAAAAACTTCTTAAGGAAGGAGAGGAGCAATTGATCAAGATGGTCATAATAATGAGGCAATTTCTTTAAAAGGAGCATGATGACAACACTTCATAAAAATATTGGCAAAGGTTCAGGTACCTGAAATGATGAAATACGAAGAGATCTCAATAAGTTATGTTATATTGGAATTGAGTCAAAAGATTGTCGACGGTATCTTTGATATGAAGTAGCGCTCAACGCTACAGATGATGAAAAGGATCTTGAATTCAAATCTGTCATATAATGTGGACAGATAAATGATTGGCCAAATGAAATGCACAATTCAAGTATATTATTGTTTCACCTTTAAAAGTGTTGTTTTGAAATTATAGTCCGTGGATCAAGATATAATGTCAGTGGGGTACAAACTAATCATTATGTGAAAGTATAATCGTAAGATATAAAGTACGGTTTTTGCCTTGGGATATAAAGGATTTTCGCAAAAGTCCTGACATTATTAAATGGAAATATATTCTCCTATGGTGGATGCAATGAGACTTGTTTCAGTCTGGCAATTGATGAAATGCTTGAATACGTGTAATGAATGATTGTCATGTCTAGCTAGACGATGAAAGTTATATGAAAATCCTTGAAGGATTTAAAAGGTCTTAAAGTAATTTCATTGAGTACCTCAATGGTTGTGAGATTGCTTAAAAAAGAAAAAATCAATTTCAATCATATGAAAATAATTGAAAAATATCATGTATTAGTGCAATTGGTGCACATAGAGATTATTGATTATACAGACACCGGGAACTGTGTGAGTCCTCTTTGAAATGGGGTATTCCAGCTACCATGTATGAAGATAATGGTGCATGTATAGCTTGATTGAAGGGAGGATACATCAAAGAAGACTAGATAAAATATATTTCATCAAAGTTCTTCTTCACACATGATCTTCAATATAATTGTGAGATAAAAGTTCAATAGATCTGTTCAAGTGATAATCTTACAGATTTTGTTCACTAAGGCACTAACATCAACATTTGAGAAGTTAAGATATAAGATTGGAATGCGTCATCACCGAGATATCAAGTAAAGCTTTCATCAGGGTGAGTGAAATACACGTTGTACTCTTTTCCTTAACCATGTATTTATTCCAATTGAATTTTCCTAGTAAGGTTTTTAATGAGGCAGCACTCAAAGCGTATGTATTATGAGATGTATGTACTCTTTTTCCTTCACTAGGATTTTACTCATTGGGTTTTTCTAGTAAAGTTTTAATGACGCACATTATCTATGGACATCCAAGGGGGGTATTATAAATTCATTGAACTAAGTGAATTGTACATTGAGTTTATCCATAAACTTATACTTATCATCGATGTGTATTTCCTAGGTTCTATGAACCTTTTTGGATAAGAATGTATCTCTTTATTATGATACTTAATATGGTGACTTTTGGAATGATTTCTCAACCTATGAATAGGGTTGTTCATTCACCATTGTAAGAAACACATATGAAACATGAAGACATTTGAATAAGATGATCTTTACATTATACTCCCCATATCGTTTGTCTATATTTCTTATAGTATATTGCATATGTGGTACAACAATATCGTTTTACTTTATTGATTAAGTTTATCTCTCATTATATTATTGGATCAAATTTTCCTTAGTGTTACTTAAACTTGACAAATATGCCTGATTTATTCAAATCGATTAAAATTACTAATTTTTTTTTTTAAAATAACTTGAACCATTGTTTTAACCTAACCCAATTAAAAAATTAACTCATACAAAATATACCCCAATCCCGTTTTCCTCATCTTCTTCCCTTAATCATGAAAGTACAAAAACAACAACGCAAGAAGAATCGGCTTTAATACTCCCCTTGGGGGTGGGTATGGTATGGCACGGTATGGTATTTCAAAGTTTCGATCCATAAATTTTGGTATTCAATTTTTAAAATATTATATCATTATCATACCAATTTAATTTGGTATAGTTCAGTATTTTGAAGTTTGGTTTTGGTATTCTACGGTATGGTAAATCGATAATCATAGTTTGTTCAACTCCGACTAATATATACATGTATATTAGAGTATTATGATATCGACAATTAAAATAAGGTCTCAATTGTATTATACTAACACATTACACGTGTAGAAATATATATTCAAAATAAAGTACGTACAAACAACTTTTTTTGTTAATCAATTAAATTTTAATCAAAATAGAGTAGTCAAAGTTTCAACTTCTAAACATTTAGTTTATACTAATACTAAGTTGAATATTTATTAGTATTTGGATAAACTATATATGTTATTTATTTAACTATGTACTTCGGTATGGTATTTGGTATTTTGGTATATCATTTCTAAATACCAAATACCGTATCAAATACCAAAAAATATATATATATATATATATACACACACACACACACCATATACCATACCAAATATCATAATAGCAAAACTGCGGTATTAAAATTTTTAGTATGGTATGGTAATTTGGTATATACCATATCATGTCCACCCCTACTCTCCTTATCTTTAATTACGTGTTCACTTTTAAATTGACACACCTATTAAGAAAATAATAATTGACATACTGAGTCTACTATTTTACCCTATTAATTATGAAGTGGATAAATTGAAATTTTAAAATTTTCAAAAAGTTTTACCTTTTTCAAAATTAATTAATTGAGAGTATAATATAAAAAAAGAGTTGGTCCTTTCTTGATTTGTCAAAATGGACAAGTAAAAAGAAACAATTAAAAAAAAAAAAATTGATAAGTAATTAGAGAATTGCTAAATTACCACTATTATGTGGTCTAAACTATTGGCTAGAAATGTCAAAAAGACCAAACTATAGTAAAACCTCACGAAATTAATACTCAATTAATTAATAATCTCTCTAAGATAATAATTTCCTTCGATCCTGACTTGGACCAATAGAAAAAATTACTCATTTTGATAAGATAATATAGTTTTAGAAGACCCCTGTATAAATAATATATGATCTCATTGATATTATAAATTAATAATTTTTTAAAAGTACAAATATATATAAGAAAAATTGGTGAAATATGATTATATTATGTTCTGTTTTTTGTTAAAATTTAAATCTAGTTGAAGTTCATCTCTAACTTTTCTTATTGCATCCAAAAGTTTTGGTATCGTCTTTTCTAATTGCACCATAAAATTGTGTAGAGTTCTAGATGCAAGTACTTTTTCTTTACGTGTAAATGGTTCTAGAGATATTGTATCAACTTTATCATCAACATTGTTTTTTCAATGATATCCACAATTTGTTCTAAGCTCTAGACCTCTGAAGATGCATCATTTTCACCCATCCAATAGGTTATTAACGTCAATTTTATTGCAGTAACTGGGATAATTAATCATGATCTTAAGTTCATGAATGACGTTTTCACAAGTGGATTCTTTCAAATTTTTAGAGATTCCATTCCTGAACAATTTTTTCGGTGTCAAACACTCCTAAATTAATAAATATTTATTTATCGATTAAATAATACCTCTATAAAATAATAATATATCATAATCCCGCTTATATTAATTTAGATAGATTTTATTGCGGGATTTTTTTTTTTTAAAATAAAGCTTAAATTATTACTCCTACTATTCCCTAACTTCAAGAAGTAAATGGAAGGGAGTTTTTATGAAGTTAGAACTTAGAACTATCATTAAGGGTCGTTTGGTTACTGTATAAGATAAATTTTATTCATGTACAAAAAATTGTGTTAGTTTTACTATGTTTGGTAGAAGTTTTGTATTACGTATAAAAGTCAACATAACTTATTTACCATGTTTGGTTGGTAAGATTTTAAATGTTGTATAAACGTTATTCATGTATTAATTTATATGGTGGTGACATTTTTTGCAGTCCTGCATAATTAATACCAACATAACTTATGAGGAAATCTATGTATAAGTTATGCATGGTAGAAGGTAGAATAAGTTATGTGGTATTAGTTATACATGTATTAAAATGATAAATTACATATTTACCCTATTAATTTATTTTATTTAATTGAAAAAACTTTACTGTTTTCCAAACTCTATTTGTTTTTTTATTTGTTTATATATATATATATATATATACCGTTTTCATTTGTTTTTATATACTTCCAATTTTTATTTATTTATGCAATGTGAATATTTTTTTAATATTAAAAATTTGATTGCATATTTTTTGACGGCACATATGCTAATCAAATATTAGCATTATATATTATTCAATATACTCCACATATTTAATTAGCATGTATTATTATTTGTAAATAATATATATTAATAATTTACAATAAATTCAATATTCAATAGTTAATAATTCATGTATTGTAATATCTACATAACTAAATAAATACCTACATAACTGATATGTGCATAGCTAATACCCACATAACTAAACCCAACATAACTAAATCCTACATAACTAAACCCTGCATAATTAATACTTGCATAATAAAGTCTGCATAACTAAAGTCTGCATAATTAATATCTGCATAACTCTAACCAGTAACCAAACTGTAACACCCGAAAAACTAGTAGGTGAAACTAGAGCATTAAGTGAGAGTTTTTGAGTTTGATGTGGGGTTTAGAAGTGTAAAATGGTTTCCCGAACTTAGGTTGAGTGTTTTAGGGGTTAAACATCAAGGTACGACCCCCCAAGGACCAACCAAGAGTCCTTGAGGAGCACCCTAAAGCCTAACCCCCAAGACCCCCAAAGCTGCCAAAACTGCCTAAAAGAGGTCCACCTACGGATGGCACCTATGGCCAGAAGGTGGATCCTTACCCTATAGGTGGGGATCATGGGTCAGGACCTCAAAAGTAGGTTCCAGTCCACACACCCACGGACCTGCAGGACGGGGCGTAGACCCACCTACGGTCCATAGGTCATGGGGCGTAGGTGGTGCCTGAATTTGCCAAGTTGAGGGGTCTTTTGGTAAATTCCTAGGTTAGTTATTATGAAATGAGGTCGTTTTATATAGATTATTTAGACCTATTTAAGACTTTTTAAGCTATTAACTAACTCATTACCTCATAACTCCCTAACTCAAATCGTAACCAACTTAACCCTTTCCAAAAATCTTCTCTCTAAAAACTCCATTGAAGAAGAAGAGGAAGATCAAGTTAGAGCTTGAAGGAGGGGGCTTTCTCACACGATTTTGGTTGGAATTCTTCATCTAAGGTATGGTAATCTTGATTCATGGAATGCTTTCATCCATGAAGCCCTCAAACTTTCAATTTCAAAGAAGCAAATTCTCCAAAACCTAGGGTTTTCATTCTAAGTGATGGATTATTTCTCAAAACATTTTTAATGGTTTAATTAACATATATTAAGATTTAATTGTTGTTTTATGGTGGTTTTAAAATAAAATCTCCCATGAATCCATGAATTCCCCGTAACCCTAATTTATGACTAGGTGATGTGGGTGAATTGTTGTAATTCTAGGTGTGTTAGTGAATATGTTTCATGGTCCTTGAAGGGAAAAATATGAAGATTGATATATAATCATGATGCTTATGTACATTCTTTGTGATTTCAATGAATGTAATGTGATTATGACTACAATGCAATTGTGGTATTGTTGAAAGGTTATTCTCAATTATACACTTGTGAATGATGATGACATGTTGTGAAAGGTTTCTTCAATGTAATGATATACCTTGAATTGGTAGGCTTAGGGCATCCTCTTCATGTGTAAATGAAAGTGATCTTGATTGATGTACCTTGAATTGGTAAGCTTAAGGCATCCTCTTCCTGTGTAACTAAAGTATCTTGGCTTAGTGAACATTGAAGTCGTAGACCAAATGGTAGCCCTTTCATAAATGATTAATGAAGTATTCTAAGGCATTGTCTTGAATCGGTAGACCAAATGGTCGCCCTTTCATGATGAGTCCATGAACTACTATAATGATGAACCTTGAATCGGTAGACCGAATGGTAGCCCTTTCATGTGTGTAATAATGTACCTTGTGTCGGTAGACCGAAAGGTAGCCCTCTCAAGTACAATAATGTTAAAAGGGAATGAACTATTCTATGGGAATTTAAATCTTAGCACCGAGTGGATATTGTAAGGTGGAAGCTCTCCCCACGTTAGGCCGGGTTTCTATGAACACCTTCCTTATCCCATAACTATGTGCCCACATAGGTTATTAGCTAGTGGATCCACCTAAGATAAATTACTGGTTCTACCTGACGCAAGTAGACCAAACTTTTATGGTGTGGGATAGACATCGGATTTTATGATTTGCTCACATGGTCTATGTCGGTTAGGGCTTATTTCCATCATGTGAGTTATGTGCTATGGTTACTCAAGAGGTTCTATGAAGTGTTGGTGGTAGTATTGGATGTCATTCATGCATTGCACGAGTAGGCTTTGAGAGTGGCTATGGTATGTTTCTCGAATGTCATAATGTCTAATTAAATGAATGTGCTTACAATGATGCTAATGAGGATGTTGACTTAAAGGCTAAATGTAATGATGAATGCTTAACTTGAATTTTTATTATGAGTTATTTTCCTTGTCATGACTTATTAAATGTGAATGTTCCTTATCTATGAGTATTAACTAAAGACGAGATTGAAGAATGGTAAGTATATTATGATGGCCTCAAGGTGATACATAGTATGTGTGGTATTATGGGATGTCATTCATCAATTGCACAAGTATAACTTAGGGTTGCCTAAGATGATGGTTCTATTATGTTATAATGATATACATGTTGAATATGCTTGTGTCCTATGCTTTTATACTGAAGTTCATAATGTTTCTCAAACTTGACATATAGCATGGTTTTCAACAAAAATGTCCTTTTT
This sequence comes from Solanum bulbocastanum, assembly GCA_037074985.1. Taxonomy (NCBI): domain Eukaryota; kingdom Viridiplantae; phylum Streptophyta; class Magnoliopsida; order Solanales; family Solanaceae; genus Solanum; species Solanum bulbocastanum. The sequence goes on from CM073601.1 coordinate 13,704,278, forward strand.
AGCATGATTTTGGCATGGCTATCATACTTAGTGCATTTTTGTCCTAACCCATATTTCTTCTACACTTTTACAAAGTGTTGGTTCCGGATCTTAAGGTGATTTCTTTGGTTTAGAGCTTGGATTGACTATTCTCCAAAGCTAATGGTGAGTCTTCATGGTTCGAGGACGAGTTGTTCTTTTCTAGTTTCTTTCCTGTCATTTTATGTTTTGGACTATGTTGAAGGCGGTAACCCTATTATTTATTCAAAGTTGTATTAGATGGCCATGTGAGACAAAGTTAGACTTTCGTTGTTTTTAAATAAAGACTTCGATTGTATGGATAAAGTTTTTAAATTTCGTACCATTTCCTTATGTCTTATGTTATGAATTCTATGAGGCTTGTATGAGGCTCTTCGGAGTCTTGTACGCCGTGTTACGTTCAGGATGTAGGCTCGGATTGTGACACAAATGATCCCTAATTGTATAACAAAATTATTTTGTTGACTTTATAATGTGGGGTCCAGATCCACTGCCTTCACCTTTTTAATTCTTCTTAATTCACTCTTTTTTATTTTTCCTTTTGTACAATACACGGTTCATCTGAATTAAAAAGAAAGTTATATAATTTTGACACATAATCTTGACTTTTCTTTTATTTCAATTAATCTTACTAGGCTTCTTAGGGTGTGTTTGGTAGGAGAAAATATTTTTTAATTTTCTCATGTTTGGTTGAGTAAAATATTTTGAAAAATATTTTCCAAATTAACTCATTTTCCTTAAATTTGAGAAAAATTACTTCCCTTCAAAAACTAAAGAAAACATTTTCTAAAACTTTCCTCCAATTTCAAATTACAATTTTTTTGTTGAAAAAATAAATTTAAAGCTTATTTTTAAAAAATATTTTTCAACTTCAATTTTGTTTACTTTTTTGCCCCACCTTCACCCCTCACCCCTCACCCCTCCCCCCCGCCAGCCCCCTCCCACCCCACCTCCCCAAAAATATTTAAAATTTGTTTTTAAAAAATATTTTCAAGTTAAAATTTTTATTTTCACTCCTACCCCTCCTCCAAAAAAAATTTAAAGTTTGTTTTTAAAAAATACTTTCAATTTCAATTTTTTATTTTTCACCCACCACCTCCACCTCCACTCCCACACTTACACCCTCCCCCCCCCGCCCTCCAAAAAAAATTAAAAAATTATTGTTTTAAAAAAATACTTTCAATTTCAAGTTTTTATTTTTCACCCCCCACTCCCACTCCCACCCCCACCCCCTACCCTGACCCCCCCCCCCACACAAAAAAAATTAAAATTTTTTTAAAAAAATATTTTCAATTTCAAATTTTTATTTTTCCACCCAATCCCTACCCACGACCCCCCCCCCCCCATCAGCCTCCCACCCCCTCCAAAAAAAATTTAAGTTTGTTTTTAAAAAAAAATTTTAAATTTTTTTACCCAATCTCATCCCTACCACCCCGTCCCCCGCGCCACCGGCCCCACCCCCACCACCCTACCCTCCCCAAAAAAAATTAAGTTTATTTTTAAAAAATATTTTCAATTTCAATTCAAAAATTATTTTCTACTCTCTAGTAAAAATAAAAGATATTTTCTGAAAAATATTTTTTATTCATAAATCAAACACTAAAAAATCTTTTCGGAATATATTTTCTACTAACCAACCAAACATGAGAAAATAAGTAAAAAATCAACATATTTTTCTTCATGCCAAACACACTCTTAGTCAATTAGTCTTGACTCTTGAGTAATTTACTAAAATAAATTCTTATATTTTTATTATTAATTTCGCTAAATTCTGGAAAAGAAAATACACAAATTAAATAACAATCTAATTTATAATATCTACATTTTAATAATTACTAAGAAACTAGTATTCGTATAAAATTAAAAATAAAACAAAGATACTAAAATAGCAAGATAAAAAAATATGATATAAAAAGAAAATAAAGAAAGACATCAGAAAAGGAAACATCTTTTCAACGACAATTACTCACGTTTTTTAAATAGTATTCGTATTAGAGTCATTGTTGTTAAAAACGGCTTATTTTTAAAAGTGTCTTTTCTAAATTGCTTTTCAGAAAAGTATTTTTTTAAAAAAGCAATTTATGTTTGGCAAATTCATTTGAAAAGTGTTTTTGATAAGCAATTTGTGTTTGGCTATTTTTTTTTAAAAAAAAAAGGATTTTGAGAGTCAAATTACGAAAAAGGGCAAGTATCAATGGACTTTTAATATTGAGATTATTTTATAGAGAGAAACTATTTTAAACATCTAATACAAAAACTTTAATTACATTTTTAATTTAATTAATTAAAATGTACATATTCAAATTTTCAATCAATATTACTCAGAGATAAATAATGTTGAAAATATTGAAAAGAGAAATCTTTTTTGTTTTTTGTTACCTATTTTTGGATTTATTCTTAGCTATTATCCCTTTTTTTTTTTTTTTTGTTATAATACTCTAAAGTTTTAAAAAAATTTAATTAAAAAAAATATTTTTTTTATTTGTTACTTTTTTGGGAGGGTCTAGATCTTTAATTGTTACTTTTTCTCTTTTTTTTTTTAAATCTTGCAAAATAATTTTTGTTATTTTTATTTTAAATTTTGTAGAATAGTACGTAAAATAATATATACAATATAAAATATAAATAATAATATAAAAACTTAAATAAAATAAATAATTTATTATATAAAAATTCTTGAATGAAAATCAATCAAACTTATGAGATATGTTAATTGATTAATAAGGGATATATTAATAAATATGTATATATGCAAGGGATATTTTAGTCTTAAAAAAATTTTGCTTCTGGTTCTGGTTCTACTTCTTTTTTAAAGCAAATTTTTTTAGTTTCTTCCCAACAGCAAAAAAATTGCTTCTGCTTTCATTTAAAAGTACTTTTAAGAATTTGTCAAACACTGAATTTTCAAAAAAAAAAAAATGTCTGACCTCCCAACAGCAATATCCAACAAGCTCTTAATTATATTGGTGGGAGAATTTATATTATTTTGAATAAGTATGACTATTATGAAAATATTAGTATAGTGGCGTGTTTTTGTCCATGTGTACCACATTAATTAATTTAGAGAAAATACATAAAAATCCTTCTAAATTTGAGAGCAAAATTTACTTTAGCACTTAAACTATACGAGAGTTTAAATACCTTTTTTAATATCTTTCAAGTGATTTTTTTCAACCCTCCCATCACCAGCGCTACACACGTGTTGAAACATATTTGTTGGGTGCGTTAATCATCTAATTTTACCTTTTAACCTTTTTTAAAAAATATATTAAATCCACTTTCTCACTTCAACGGTAATATCCTAACCCACCCACCCAATTTTCAGCTTCAAAGGAACCCTATCCTAATTTTCTCTTCTTCATCACCTCAATCAACTCAAAATCTGCTCAAGTTATGAAATTGGGACCTAATTTCTTGTCTTCTACTTTACATATCTCAAATCTTAGCACTTCAAACTTAAAAAAATGAATCTTTGAAGGAATGATTTTGCTCCGTGAAAAGGTAAAATTCAAACTTATTCTTCTTCATTTATTATTTTGATTTTTGTTTCTCCCTTTTCTTTACCGTCAATTTTTTCAATTCAATTATACGTTTTTGGGATAAACAAAATTGTTATTTAAAATTACTTGTGATATAACTAAATAAAAATATAATTAATTAATTTTTCTCATATTACCTAAACAGTAAATTGATTTTGGACCTGTACACAAGATTTGTAAAGTTGCAAAATAATTTCTTAAGGAGTGACACTGTCATTTTATTTATACTTTCTAAAAGCCTAAAGGACGTGCAAGGAAAAACGGACAACTACTATGAAAAATGAAAACTAAATTGTTCTCTTGTTCTTCTCTTAACAATTTTATGATTTTATAACACTTAAATATATCAAATATTCTCCACAACAACATATAATGAAAAGTGTGTGAATAATCTTGACAAAAAATTATATAAATTTTGACACTATTTATACGATATTCTTTTGGTTGAAATTCAAGCTATAAAATGTTTCTTTTTCATGAATAAACTCTCACTAAATTGTTATTCTTCTTATGTTAATATAATGAAAAATTAAAGTTTAGAAATAAAATAAATTAGGCTAGCAAATTTTCCGTGAACCAAAGGGGAAAAAAAATAAAAGATAAAAAGGAAGAGAGAGAACCAAAGGAAAAAAAGTTTAAAACGTAAGAGAGAGAACCAAAGGAAAAAAGTTTCCGGGGGGAGGAGGGGGGGCTTGGGCACTTCTTCCTAAAAGTACTTTATTCTTTCAGAGCTTATTGGTATATTCTTTTGCCCTTATTTCATTGGCAAAAGGAAAACATTCTGTTAGGATGTTCCTCAACTGTACTTGATTGGTTGTATCTAAAAAGATTCAAGTTAACCCAACTAATTGTCAACACTACCTAACACTATCTATATCTCAAGCTACTCCCTACACAAAATGGGATGGAGTAAAAGAAAATGTGTTCTGGAAATTTTACAGATGCGCGAAAATGTACAGCACAAGAAATTGGGACACAAGTTGCAACTGTACAGTAGCTAATCTTCTATCCGTTGTATCTCACCCATCATGATGCGATTGCTTGTAACCTTGAAACCAAGAAGAGCAGGATCAATTTGTCTTCCTTTTTTTCCTTTCTTCTTACCACTACGGTGTGTTGCATCCAATGCCTCTGATGCATGTGCTTCCTGAGCTGTTGGCTTCTTAGCATTACTCTTAAGCATGTCACTGAATGATGTCTCTGAAACATCAGCGTCACTACAAGATGCAGTTCGACGAAAGCGCCCATCTTTCTTTACAGACATCGCAGCACCAGGAAATTGATTTGCAGCATTACCTCCCACTTCCCTCTTACCCCCTAGTGACAGAATTGATACAAATATAAGTTAGCAATTAGGATGGAGAGAATGAGTGTGGTGCAAGGGGATTGACAATAACTGTTACAAGCCATAAAGGAAAAGCAGACATCAAATTAGCTACCGCTTCGTCCCAATTTATTTGACAACCGGGCATGGAGTTCAAGAAGGAAATGAAGACTTTTAAAACTTGTGATTTAAAATAAGTCATAGATATTTGTGTGGCTAGAAATCATCTTATTAAGGATAAAATGGAAAGCTCAAAGTGTTACTAAAAATAGAAAGAATCATTATTTTGGACAGACCAAAAAGGAGTATCACATAAATTGGGACATAGGGAGTAGTATATTTCTCATATCTTCAAGGTGCAAAATATCTAGCAAATATAGAAATATCAAGATAAAATCAGTAAACAGCGATAGCAACAAAAAGGAGAAAGACATCCTACCTTCAGAAGCCATGGCATCTGAAGGATTTTTGCCTCTCACAAGGCTATCAGAAGTTATCTCCGATAGACCCTCCTGGGTTGAAGAAACGCGCAATACAGGTGGGTGCTTGGGCAAGATGTTATCTGACCTTTTTGATGTCACAGCCATCCTACCCAAATAGAAACAAAATTCAGATGCATATCAGGAAAGCAAAATCACAACATAATCTTCATTGAGGGAAGGAGCTAGTCCTATATACAAGATAGTTGGTAAAACTCTTCCGTGACTTGTACAAAAAAAAAACACTGATTAAGAAAATACTAACCATTGAAAGGAAAAAGAAGAGGAACAAAACTTTTTGAGCAAGGAAGTAGCAGCACCATGTAAAAGATACAATCAGACATATTTGTATAGCACGGTTTTACAAGATTAAAACACTAACTCGGAGTTATCAAAGGCACGCTTAAGCCCTGAAGTGAGGCTCAGAACGCGTTGAGCACTTCAGCTTGCTTAATGTGCGGTTCAGTGTCATCATCAAGGCTCTAAGACATACTTTTCTTTGTGAATGAGCATTTCTTGAAGAGGCGACACTAAACCATTGATATTTCACTTTATCATAAAAACAAAATTACTCATATACGACGTATAATTATCAGTAAAATAATGTAGGCAAGTGAAATATCGTAGCTAAAACGTTCAGTACTCTAAAGCAAAAAAGTTTCTTAGTCAGCCAATCTACTTCTATAACTAGAGTACATTCTTTTTGTAATAGAAACTTGGCAATAAATTCTACACAACAGGAATTATAAGTAGTGATTTCTTCTTTCAAAGAATTTTATATGAATAAACTTGTTGCAGCTACTGAAGCACAAACTTTACTTGATTTCCCAAACTACCAACTACACCCATCAGAATGACATACATAAAAATAAGTCCTTTCCAGGAAGAAACAGAGATAGCACATACCGTTCCTTAGGAATTTCCTCTGTAGCCGAATCCCTTCTATCACTCTTGTCATTGTAAAAGTCAAGACTTCCACCTGAAGATGATTTAAAAACATTACAATCTGTCAAACAATAAAACTTTCTCTTTTAATAAGACATATACAAGCAGAGACACACATATATATAAGCATTCAATATAATACAAAACATATGTATATGCATATATGTGTGTGTAATTGTGTATATATAGAGAGAGTAACCTCCAGTACCAAGTGAAGTGTGCCTGCTGAGCAAGTTGATTGGCATTTCCCCTTCTACAGTCGGCACACCAGCTTGCCTAACGATACTTTCGCGAGCCTCTAAATGTACCTACAGATAACCATCATGACATGTAAGAGTGTATCTTCATTGCCAACACATATAAGATGTAGGTCTGTGATCTTGTAAATTACCTGAGAGGGATCATTGATGCTGGAAAAGACAGGTTCAGCTTCAGCTAAAGCTCCAGAATGAGATTTGAAGGGCAATCTCTCACAAGCATCAAAACTATCGGCAATCTCATTTACATGATCTGTCTGTGGTGGAAAACCTGAATTAGAACCATATGACCCAACAGTGATAGCTTGGTTTAGACTCATATCCTGGTCCAAAAGAGGGTTGAATGAACGGTTTGAAGCATTTGTCATAGAAAAGTGACTGGAGTGAAAGGCCCTCTCAAACAAAATCCCTCTGGTCATTTCTGCTTGCTCGGTTGACTGCTGACCAGATTTTTGCTGGAGCAGTTCCATAAGTAATCGCTTTGAACTGTCATCATTAGCACCAGCTGACATCCACATACTTTGATCTTTAGAAGCCCTTTTGACATCAAAATCCTTTCTTTGCCTCTCACCATTGAGATGTAGTTGCTGCATCCTAGTTTCCATCCAATCAGCTGGTAACTGACCATTTCTTTCAGACCAATGATTTTCCATTGTATCTCCATTTGGAGCATGAAACTGATTTGAAAATAGAGGACGGTGAGGAGATTGCAAGTGGATGCCAGTCGAGAAACCAGGCATATCACCAGCTGAGTGCATTCTTGAATTTGGATCTTGCATTTCTAAACCTTGTGCGCGCACTAGAGGATTTATGGCATCCAAATTAACACCAGGACCACTACCAGGTACTGACATCGTCCGTTCCAAAGGCATAAATCCAGTGTCATAGAGACCCCGCTGAAGTCTATCCTGCATTGACAAATTCCTTTCCAGATGACTAACATGCTCTTCCGGAGGGGGTATCTGTTGCTGTTGGTAAATATCTAATGGACCAAATCCAGAGTTTGCACGACGAGCAACACCTGGATTTCTTAGATACTGACCAGTTTCATCAGCAGGCCAGACAGCACCAATCTGTCTGTCTTCCTCCATTTCCAAACGTTGTCTTAACCTCTCATGTGCTTGTTCTTGTTGAAGGGCTTGATGCTCCAAAGGGTGCAACTGTCCATGTTTTGCCCGTGATAGGAGCTCCATTAAATCATTTTGAGGCCCTTGATGTGGTATTTGACCAAACTTTGCTTGAATGAGATGCTCAATAGATGGTTCAGCATGTCTTGGTGGAAGATGCGGACGCTGTTGCAGTTCACTCAGAATTTGTTGCTCTATCAACACCTGCTCCACAGCACTGCTATGCCTAATAGCATCAAGACGTGATTGTGTGCAACTTGGTTCACGTACTTGTCTCTGCAATAATTGTTCAAGAACCAGCTGCCTAGCATGGGACTCTTGTTCTTTCATTAGCATTTGCTGTTGATGGAACTGTTGCTGTTGCTGCAGTTGTTGAAGCTGCAACTGTCTCTGCTGTTGAAGCTGAAGCGCCATAAAATGTTCCAGATCCTGCCCAGTCTGACTCGCCAACTGTGGTTGGTGTATTGAATTATGATTTGTGCCACGTTCCATCATAGCTTCATTTAAGTGACTATTATGAGAGGATATCAAATTATGAGGATGCTGTTGCTGAAGTTGTTGGGAAAACAGCTTGTCTGCCAACTCAAACCGGTTCAGTTCATGGTCCTGGTGCAACAAGTGGCTGGCATCGATAGCATCTTGATATATGTTGGGTTCAGATCCAGCATTTCTTCTATAAGCATCAGTCCATGTCTCCAGAGCAGAGGTTGAGTCCGTCTTGGCACCAAATAGCCCAACCCTTGCAGCACCAGAGTTTAGAACTTGATCCTGGCCACTTCCTCTAAAAGGACCATCTGAGATAGGACCACTCCTTCCTGCAGTGCCTTCAAGCTCTGACCATAATAAACCAAGTGGGTGCAATGTCTCTTCATGATTTGGAACTCCACCCTCACACATTGCGCTTGAAGTTGCACGGTGGATATTTGAAGGAACAGTAAGGCCTGTGGAAGTTTTTCCAATAGCATTGCCACCGCTTCCAGGTCTTCCTGGAAACACAATTTCTGCAAATGAAGATGGAAACTTAAAAATTAAATAGCAAAATAGCAGATAAAGGTCAACCACATTAAATATCAATGGCCATGACCTTAGTGGCCTATATGCAGGGAAAGAGGCTAGATTCCCACCTCCAAAGCCACAGGAGGCTATGCTTTCAGATAAACAATAAGGATCCAAGCTAAAAATGCTAACTCACCTTCATCTTGAGCAACAAAATTGTTAAAGTCTTCACTATGTGAATATGGAGGTTTAAATTGATGAGCTGGATGATCAGGTATTGACTGAATACGATGTCCACCAAGGCCATCAAAATCAGATGGCAGCCAGCTCGAGCCATCAAAGGCAGCAGATCCAACCATCTCAGAAACAGAAGCTGAGCTACATAAACCAGAATCCAGCTTCCCCTCTAGTACAGCAGATGGTTCTGCCTGGGAAAGATTGGTGTTACCAACATGCTCATGTTCAAATTTCAAAAGCGGCATTACATCACAAAGTTCAAAGAAAGGTGAATCTTCAGGGGCATCTTCCAAGCGAACTAGTAAGTCCATACCAAAAAATCCCTGATCAAACCATGAAATGATGTCAGCTCCGAGAAATGGCCCCTGGATTTCGCCCTGAGGATCACGATAGTACAAACTCAAATCCTCTGGTGGAATACCATTTCCTAGAAGGTTGTTCCAATAGATTTCAGAAGAGGACTTCACGAATACAGAATTTGAATCATCAGACACCTTCAAACTTCCATCAAAAGCAACATATTGATTGTTCTCAAAGATAGGTGTCCTGGTTACTCTGGAATCTGGTAAGCTCTGCACAGAAATATCAGATTGGGACCCACTAATGTAGTTAAGGCAGCCACTATTGTCAGTTCTCTTCCTAGTAAACAAACTTCCATCTGCAGCAACAGCTTCAGAAACATTGTCTTTCAGTCCTTTATGATTATCTCCTCCTGAATCGCAAACAAATTCCTTTGTCAGAAGTCAACAGAATAATAAACCTTGATGAGAAGAGCTGATTTAAATATAGGTAATATTTTACTCACCATCAAACTTGACCTTGACACCGTTCTCGTAAGCAAAGCTATAGGTATTGGCTTCTTCAACACCTATTGAAGTTTTCAGCAACCTATCAACTGTCTCTTCAGTGACATCAGTGGAGGGAGCACCCATTTTTGTATTGTTGGGCTCTGTATCCCTTGTTTCTGGAAGATACAAAAACAAATTCAGAGAGAAACTCTTATCCTACTCCACCAAAAAGACAATGGATAAGATGAGAGTAGCAGTCAGTACTGCATCCAGACATAGCATTCGAGAAACAATTACCTGTGACATTATCCATTGATTGACCTTTTCTAAAAGAATTGTGAGAAATGCCACCACCAGTAATTTTACCCTTCCATATATCATTGAGAACAGCCTATAATGAGATTGATCAAGCAACTTCATGGTATCAAATATTTTTTGAACACTTTGAAAACCTACAAGTCTGAACAAATGAAGTAATAGATGTAGCTCACCTCCTCCTCAGCATCAGGAACAACAAAAGCTAATGGTTCAATACCAATTACTTGAGTAACTTGGGGAGCTTCTTCCATATTTTCAGGCATGCTACAAAGAGATGAGCCAAGCTTTTGCCTGCGGTATATGTCAAGAGTTTTCCCCCTTGGATAACTGAATATGCCAGTCGAGATTCTTGATTTTCCAGGCACAGAATTCTCAAATGGTGAAGCACCAATTGCACCTCCAGAGGAAGGTCTTATAATAGTCACAGTAGACCTCCCACGACCCAAGTTAAATCCCACATTTGACCCTTCTACTTTTCCTCTCTCCTGTCCAAAACCTGGAGCAGCTCGATAGGAACTTGGAGCTGCAGAGTTGCCCTCCATTTTATAGCGTGGACGCCACTTGTCACGAGAATCTGACTCCCGTTCTGAGACAGTACGGTTCGCCACAAATGTTTGACCATCATTATGAACATCTTCCTTATCTACATCTATCCTTTTCTCACTGCGATTTTCTTTTTCTTTGTCATCAGGACCCCACCTAGAAGACCACTTGTTATCACGCCTTGTATCAATCCCAGAATTGCGGTTATTAACATCATGTTCAGCACGGCGATCGGTTTTCCTTCGTTCTCTCCGACCAAGCAAACCAGTTTCCCTTTCTTCCTCACGCCACCGGCGACTGCTCTCAGTCTCCACTGTCGTTCTTCTCCAATCCTTCTTGTTGTCAGGTACATCTGTACGCCAAGCCTCCTTCTGACTTGAATCAACAGAACTTCCAAGTGACAGAGAGCTTGGTGGACGTGGTTCCTATGATGAATAAAACACAGTAGAAAACATTTTACTAGAAACTTCAAGCAGTATAAAAGAAATATGGGCATGTGTAACATCTGAACATCTGGCACTTTGAGATATATATATATATATAGAGAGAGAGAGAGAAGAATGGAAATCCAAATCTCAAAAAGATTACAGGCAAATAAAGCAAAATTTTCTTCAGTTCTGCTTAACATTGCAACAGAAATCGGTAACAGACACTTCAAGAATTTCATACGTATAAAGTCTAGGAGGAACTAGTGCTACAACGTGACCGAACTCAGTTGAAGTTTAAAGGAAGTGTTTTAGGGGTGTTTCAAGGTATCTTTTTTTGTTTAGATCAATAAGAGGAGCTTGGATCGACAGTGACTTTCTAAATCTCAGTTTTAAGACGTAGAGCTGTTATGAAGCCACAAGTAATGGACGACATGCATGACAGAAGTATTTCCTCTGTGGTCATGGGTGGTAAATACCATATAAAATCACAGGATTAACAAACAAAAACTTTTATGCTTAGTGTGATCCTTCAAAGGGGTGAAATTTTCCGTCTTAAGCACACCACACACACTTAGTCAACACATATGGGTACTAAAATATCAAAGTCAATACCTTTGTTATGTCTAATATGGTTAGATGCCGACACCAACAAGATTTCACAAAACTGTCTAATTCAACAACAAAACACTTCATTCTCAAGGGTTCCCTATATTTATACTTAGAAAGGGGAATCTACGGATGGAACAAACCAATTCCTTTTTAGTTTTGACTAATAAGTACAATTCATCATACCAAACAGAAAGCAAGTAAAAAGTCTCAATCATGTACAAAAAAACATTTTTATAGTTGACAATGACTTTATATGATCTATTGAGTTTGAGATGATGTTGTAACTGCATGAGGGAGGGGCTATTATACATCCATATCTCGACTGGTCTGACGAATTTCTCTCAAACAACAAACCATCTCTCAAGTATTCCAAATAATAAGAGTCTAAAATAAGTATAAGACGATAATGCCACAAAAGCAGATCTTAGGGTCAAAAAATAACTGTCAAGTTTTGAATTCTACTTATGAGTATAGTTTGTATGATGGAATTATCCATTGATGAGTATAAATCAGCTAGTCTGAAAAGTAAGCAAACTCACCATCTTTGTGTCACTTGGTTTAACATAAAGCCACTGTGGAGACAAAGGAATGCTGCTGTCCACCATTGCTTGATCTAAAGCAAGGTCAAGGAGAATTACAAGAGAATGTAAAAAGTATATATCAGAAGAAGATCCAGCGTCCGGATGTAACAAAAATTAAAAAAAAAAATGAAAGAGAAATACCTTTGGAAATATCAAGCTGGCCCATGAAAGGCTTGTTGTCATCATTACCTGCAAGCAGATGTTTGTTAGCAACTGTAAAACATGACAAAGTGGGAGCAAAAGTAAATAAATAAATAAGAAAATTTAGTTGCAGCTACTTGTAGATCCAAACACTAGAAGAAGGTGAGAAAATCAATAACTTCCTAGTGTAAAATAAATGTTGACAAGCATCAATCCCTCGTCAATTAAGATTGACCAGAAGACTGGCCGCTACAGTGTATTTTGAGTTGGCAATAGAACAATTGGATAGACTGAAATGTGAAAGCAGCAAATCCAGAGAACCAAATACAGATAAAGAGGATACCTGATCTGAAGCCCTAGAATTTACAAAATTGAAGATTCAAAAATAAGCCCTAAACTAATTGTAAATCAAAATTAAAGAAAATATAGAGCACCTTTGGACTGATCGGAAGTCTTAGAGGAAAGAAGATCGTCAGGAAGATCAAGATTTCCTTCTGCCATGGCCTTGTCGAGATGTGTAAGAAAGAGGATCGATACAGAAAAATTAATCGGAGAAAAAGGGGAGAGAGTGAAATGGAAGAGTCAAATGAGAGTGAATGTGGATTTGAGGACCGAAGCACAAGCCAGAGAGAGTTTTAGGGTTCCGAGAGCTATTGATGAGAACTGTTGCAGAGAAAGAGAGAGAGATGCGCGAGTCGGGAACAGGTGACGGAGAAGAAAAGGCTGAGGGTTTGGGTGGTCACTAGAGCCAAATCATCTTCTCGGAAATCAAAAATTAAAATAAACGAATTTTTAGACAAAATTATCCTTTTTAACTCTAGTTTAGTCATTCAAATAAATTCTTTAAATTTACTTACCACAATATGCTCTTATGGTAACAATACATTCACCTC
>CM073601.1:13720000-13972500 GCA_037074985.1 Solanum bulbocastanum
TCATGACCTGCCACATCATCATTCCACTTAGGCGCCACGTGGCATAAAGTTGTCCATGTGGAAGGCTTACATTGGAAGAACAATAGTCCTTAATGGAATATTCTAGAGATCTAAGTTTCAAAGAGCTTACTTGAGCTTACAAGATCGTGCAAGATTCGGGAGTAAGTTGTCAAGTGCCGTACAGAGCATTAGTTGAAGTCCGTGACAACGTGATATCAGGGCAAAGGTTGAAACTAAGGGCATGACTAATGAGGGAGACATCAACGTTGTTAGCATTACCAACGCCGGGCTGGATGGTGGAAAGAAACACCGAAATGAAAAGAAGAGCCTTAAGAGTAGCGAGGAATTTCTACTCGATTCTACACCAAGTGAAGCGCTAACATCTCATCCACTTTCGACCACTTAAGCGAGTGACGATGAACGAGGTGAGGAGCCCATTGACGTCACGCCTGGAGAAGAGTGAACCGTAAGGGTTGACATGGCGAGACAGGCAGTGGAGATCTTAGGCAAGTGCTTGAACAAAGTCAATGGTAAGTTCAAGACTCTCGAAGACTTCACCCTTGAAGAGAATGATAACATCCGCAAAGAGTTGGAGGCACGTACTATTGAAAACATGAAGGCCGAGATGAAAGTGCTCAAGGGAAAATTGGAAGTTTAAGGATCTGTGACACCCAATGGAGATAGGGAGGTCAAGATTGAGGCTCCCAAGTCACTGATGTTTAAAGGTGTCCGTGACGCGCAAAAGGTGAAGAATTCCATGTAGCATTTAGAGAATTACTTCAAGTGCAACAAGGTGAATAGTGATGAGAATAAGATCAACAATGTGGTGTTGTACCCCTCAAAGATGGTCATGTTGTAGTGGAGGCGTAAAGAGTCTAAGACAACGAAGAGGTTTTGCACTATCAACACCTGGGAGCAATTCTGAGTGGAGTTCAAGAAGGTTTTCTTCCCTAGCAACGTCATTTTTGAGGCCAAACACAAGTTTAGGGAGTTGAAGCAGACATGTGGCATACGAGCATATGTGAAAAAGTTTACCGCCCTTACATTTTTTATTACCAGCCTCACAACTAAAGATATGTTGTTCCAATTCATGCATGAGCTTTAAAATTGGGCCAGAACGGAGTTGGAACGCCGACAAGTCAGAATTATTGATGAAGCCATCATGGAAACCGAAGCTTTGACATACCTTAGGCATGACAAGCCCGATCGAGCCAGAGGAAGGAAGTGAGAGGTAGTCATGACCAATGTAGGGGATATCATGGGGAAATCAAGAAGCAGTAGCCACATTCAGGAATAATGACACCTATAAATCTGATGGCAAGAAGTCGGGACGTTAAAGTGATACAGAGAGAAAGGTAGAGAATACAAAGAGAAACGGTTGCTACATATGTGGTGGGCCGCATGATTATGCAACATGCCTTGAACTAAAGAACCTTGAAGCCATATTACAAGAATGGAAGGAGAAAGAAGAACAAGAACTAAGGCAAGGTTAAGACACAACGCAGTTGGGCTTGATTGGACTATGCAGAGCTATCACAAAGCAATTAGAGCGGCAGAAATATGTCAAGAGTTTGTAGACAAACTCTTATAAAAAAAAGTAAGTCACTTATGCACATAAGATTATCTACTACAAAATGATAAGATCTTTAAGGAACAATTTTCATTCTTAAATATGTTAAATCTTTCTAAAATGCTAATCTTATATATAATTTTTTAAAATTTTATGCTAATATAATATAATCAATATCAAATGTTTGCATTGATATTATATAGAATGTATTTCTGAATAGAAGAAGATTTACTATACAATTTCTTACAAAATATCAATGAAGAATTCAAAATTTGGATAATTAGAGAGAAAAATATAGATAAGAATTTAGCAAAACCAAAACTTAGTTGCAATTGCTATTTTCAAATATTGATAAGAAGACTTATCTCAAAAGATACTATAAAATAATGAAACAGAGAATCCAATGAAGAAGAATTGGTCGGATATGAGTCAGAAAAGATAGTGTTGAAAAATTAGTGAAATATATATAAATAAAAATATTGAAGTTATCTTATATAAATCAATTTTTTTCTCAAAACTAATAACGAGTTACATTGAGTTATAATGTACTTTTGTAAAAGAGTCATTATTCGTCACGTATAGAGAGTGAGGTTTTTAAAAAATTATTTACTCCCTATTCAATATTTTCCTTATGCAATTTTTTCTATTAAAGTCATAGTTAATCAATATATTTATTAAAAGTATATGTATATATGCTATTAAAATTAATTAATTAATCTATCTATCTATCTATCTATCTATCTATCTATCTATCTATCTATCTATCTATCTCTCTATCTATCTATCTATCTATCTATCTATCTATCTATCTATCTATCTATCTATCTATCTATCTATCTATCTATCTATCTATCTATCTATCTATCTATCTATCTATCTATCCATATATATATAATAGTATATGCTATTCAAAATTAAATAGTCGTACTTATATAATTGCACGTTGTTTTATAAAAAGGTATCCTCATTGTTTTTAATAATTATTTGAGATTTGATTTAAAAAATTAATTAAAAATAAAATAGTAAAACTGAAAATTTGGATATATATAATATATAGATAATTTCAATATATAGAATCTGTAGAAATATTCACGGCTCATAGATCAGTCCCGTAGTCCAAGTAGTGCAATTCTAATAGCTAAGATTGGGAACTACGATTGGACCTACGGTTTGTAGAAATTTTGACGGACCATGCTGTCAATCTGTAGATCCAACTTCTATGACATGTTTGTAGCTCTGCCTTTCTACGACTAGTACCTACACGTCGTAGAACCCTTTATGATCTGTAGGAACCCTGTCGAAGTGCCAAAAATAGTATAATATCGATTAATTTTTTTGCTTTTCTTTGATTTCTTTTCATTTCTTTGCTTTCTTTTTGTACTTTTGAGTAACTTATAGTTACCCTACAAGTACAATGCTGAGACAAGAGGGAGAATCCACCTCACCACCTAAGAGGATCGGGACTCAAGTCAAGTCTTAGCTTAAGAATTAGTAAGCCGATGATGAGGATAGTGGGTTCGAGGATATCTACAACATGCGGATTGATTCTCTGACTGAGCCTTGGACCACCCAGAACCAAACTAAGAAAATGACAAAGGTTCCGAAGATGGTTAATATTGCCTCACCCCAAGCACCTGTTTCTCCCTAGTCTGATGAGAAGGAACAAGCCTCGGGGGATGATAGTGGGACTCAAATGTCACGCCCCAAGCTCAAGGGGAGCAACTGGCTTCTAATGCCAAAACTCAAGCCTGAGCCGACCTGCTGAACCATTTGCTACTAACGCATGACAGCCACACGTAATCAAGAAAACAAACAAGTATATCTCGACTTAAAATTAAGCCCTCGATCGACAAGGCCCCTGTCAACAGATTTATAAACGAAACAACTACTCCCAAATGTTCATATAAAGAAATAGCCAACTAGTACAGAAGTCCTGATTGGGTCGTTGAGGCCACCATAATCTCTATACCAAAACTAAAAGCATGCATATATTAAGACAATACATCAAACAACTCACAAGCTTCAGCAAACCAACAAACTACGCCAACACATAGCTCTCTTATGCATCAACACAGCTTACAGACAACTCATAGCCCTCTTAGGCAACAATATGGCCTTGTAGGAAGCACATAGCCTTCGTAGGCGTCAATATAGCCCTATACGCAACTCATAGTTGATGTTTGTGTAATCAAGACACAATTTCCAATGCAAGTGTATACGATCTTACAATAGTATAGTAACCCAACCAAGGCCTGGGGTCGTTCCCATAGAGAGTGGTTTTGAGAATTAGTAGAAAAATAAAATTTAGTTCTAATTTGTCATAGCTAAAGACATTATCGAATGGAAACATGTTAAATCAAAGGGGTGACACAAGCGTCAATTATTAATGGGGTTTTGTGACAAGTAAGCAAAAACATTAAAAAATAAAGAGAGATACAAATATAGAGACGGGATTTTTGGTATGTGGTAGGAGTACGGGTTAGACTAGACTATTGAGTACATACTTTTGATAGTAAAACCATTGAATATTTGTGACTAGGCTAGACTATAGTGGGGTAAATTCTCTCTCGAGCAACTTACCTCAAATCAAATGGGTTTCTCTCGAACACCCACTTGCCGCATGAAGAACAATCTCTGCCTTAGCCCACTCACTCTCTCGAGCTGAGTGTGTGAGAGAAGGACTAGGATTCATTCTCTCGAGCTGAACCTTATGTCGACCCACTCCCATCGGTCATCAATTTAATAGTCTTAGTTTTACGACCTCTCTCTCGAGCAAGCCGAAAACACAAAGGTGAAATCGTATTTGCAACTACAATTTCATTAAGTTCCACCACAACTACTAAAAGAAATCACATCTAAACAACAAATAAATCATTAACAAGCAAGACCCAACAGATAATCTAACCCATATTCACAAAATAACACCCCAAGAATTAGGGTTTTAGCTAGACATGTAAAAGAGATAGAAATTTATACCAATATGAGTTTGCATTCAAATGGGTATGAAGATTTAAGTCTCAAAACAAGTCAAAAGTGAAGAATCCACAAGACCCAAGTCCAAATTCTTGGAGTTGAAACCCTTTGAATCTTCAAGTTCTTCAAAACCCTCTCCAAACTTAGAACTCAACGAGTATTTATAGTTTTAAAGAATCTTTGTTGCAGCGGATCATTCGGTGTCGTAGTCGAGATCGCCGATCAACTCGGCGATCTACCATTTGGTAGGTTTCATCGTCATCTTGCTCTATCCTTCAGCATCGTCATGTTTTGGATCATTGAGCAACATAGTACTGCTTTGCAAAACTGCTCAGTGACATGCCGACTACTCCTTTTCACCACCAATTTGATCCTTTTTTCAAGGCTCAGCACACTGGAACAAAAGGTGAGGTAAGACCTTTTGGTGACTCGCTAAATGGGTTCGGCGATTCTCAGATCTTCATTTCTTCATTCTTTCAGTTGCTTTTGTTCCTTTTTGCTAAGTAGTGTCCATGTTTTTCCTCAAACTCTAAATACCTGAAATTTAAGGGTTTTCATCAAATATTGAGACAAAATATGCATTTGAGGACACTAATTCTATCAAAATATAGCCCTAAATGAGTCCAATTTGTGGACTCATCAACACCCCCAACTTAAACTTTTGCTTGTCCTCAAGCAAACTCAAGCTCATCCATTAAAAAAAGAGGTCTCGAACAGTGCTACACAAGACTCAATCATGACTGCATACAACAGGACTCAAGCATGCTCATAATACTTGCTTCAAATGCAAGTTCAAGCTCAACCAAAGTGTTCAAATGCCCTCACATAAGGAATGATTCCATATTCACACAAAAAGGTTTAATCATTTAAAGTTCCAAAATCAAATGCAACGTTTACTCTCACAAAAAAGAACACAATGCATGTTTTCACCCATAGGTTTTTCCGTATTTTCCGATCAACTTTTGTTTCATCTCACTCAAGATCAAAAAGGCCTTTTCAAGGCTTGTAATAGGGCTGAGTGCAAATGTATGGTCATTTAGGCTCAGTGACTTTCATCCTCATGAAATATGGTTCTTACAACACTTCCTTTCCTTTTCCTTCATCATTCTTTTTAGTGCTCATAAGTCATCCTATTATTCACTTTCCATGGATTGCTTGGAAACCCCATTTCTTTTGTACTTTATTCCACAACTTTCTCTCTTTTTTTCTTTTTTTTTTTTTTTATATGAAGGGCTTCAATTTTTCTCAAAACCGCGGGTAAGAGGGACTTTCTTGCACTTCTTGATTTGCCTTCTCTTTTCACCACACCTCCAACTTAGTCTTTTGGCCTAAGTATTCAACTAACCACAACTTCACGAAGATTATGGGTAATGGATAAAGAAAGGTTATGATTTCATCAAGTTTCTTTCAAAGAAAGGTAAGGCTTAAGGGGTGTTCATGAGACGTTCACACACTCATAAGGTTGGTCACAAAATAGGTATCTGTCAAATTGACTCACACTCTTTAAAGTTGCCTAATATCATATCAAGAGATAGTCTTACTTAATCGATCGAATCAATGAGGCAAATTCTAGGATCTATCATGCATGTTTCAAAGTAAGCTCATCACACTAGGCATTGACACTACAGTCAAACAAGACTCCACACTTTTGCTAGTGTACAATGATCATCACAAGAGACTCGATTTGATACTAGGCTAGTCATAATGAGATGCAAAGAGTTCACATATTGTTTATGCAACTTCATTTGGCCTCATCGTTGCCGCACATTCATGTTCGTTCGATTGAAAGCACTATTCAAGTCATCAGTATTGATCGGAATCGATACTTCAATTTTGCAAAAAAAACAACCACATTCAACACACGAGAGGTGGCAACAATTTTCAGACGGGTCAAAATCATTTTGCAATTTAAAACAAAAGGAGCCACAAGCTCAAACATCCATTAAAACAATATTAACACAACATTCAGCTCACAACCCAAATACTCAAACAAAACACGATTCACAAATAGCACACAAAGGTGGGCCTCACCCCACCACAAATAAAAACATTTGTCCTCAAATGAAAATAACACATAATCTGAAATGTAAAATAAAGAAATACAAAGAGGGAGGTAAATATGTGATCTTGGCTAATCGGTCGCTTCATCTGTCTGGGCTTCAGTGCCCGGAGTGACTCTAGAAGGACCAGTCTACACAGCAACATCTATCATAATTGCTTCCGTCTCGATCAAGTCTTTATCTGCAGTTCACTCAGTCTCCTCATGCATTTCTTCATCAGTCACTGGTTCTGACTCAAGATCGGTTGTCTGCTCCGCTCTATCCTCATGTCTTGTGGTGCTTTGAGGCATCTCAGGCATGTCTGGAATTTCCTATGTTCCAAAGACCATGGACACATAGGTGGGCTTCAGGTGGTCTACATCTTTTTGCAGCTCAGCAATGACAGCTTTTAAAGCCTTCACCTCCTTTGTGGCCCCTTGGTTGTGCTCACACACCGCTATCCTGGCCACCAGGGCATCAATGATAGTGTTCAAAGGTATCACAACATTAGCTAGGGCAATCTACATCATTCTTGGAATAGAGACCTCTAGACTGGCAGCAAGACAATCAGCAAAAAGGGCCAGCTGTCTCATCCGGAGTAGGGAAGCCTGGGTGAGTGGAGGCCGGGAAACAGCAGCAACAACAGTGGGTCTGGGAGACCGTGCAGTAGCAGAATAACTTGGAGTATCAGCAGGAGTAGCAGTGGTAATGGATATACATGAAGGCCTAGGGGCCAGAGTAGGGAGAGGTTCCTCTGCAGGTGATGATTTTGTGTTTACAAACTCCATTGATGCTACCTTCTTCCTTTCTGCTTGATCCTTAAGGTACTTGGATTCGATCCTCCCAGTATTAGTAGAGGTTGTGGGCATCACTTCCACATCCTTCTTGGCATCCCAAGGTACTCGAGTTTGTTTGCATAATTCTGTGATCAATACTGGGAATGAAAGTGAGGTATGGCTCTGCCTTACATGCATGAGTATCTCTGAAGCAATGATTGTACCCAAGTTTATCCGAGTTTCCTCTATGATGCAACCCAGGCAAGTTGCCTTGGCAAGGCGAAAGATCGGCTCATTCTAGGACGGCATGATCGTGTTGCTGATAAAATCGAACTAGAACCTTGCTGCTATGTTTAGTTCTTTCTTTTCAATCGAAACTCCTTCCGCCAACCACTTCGGAGTATCGTCTAAAATTAGTGGGGCTAACCACTTTTTCATCTCATCCAGCTTTTTTGTTCTAATCAAGTGCTGGCAGTGATCCCCAATATTCGTGAACATGCCCAAGACTGTATTGCCTATAACAACCACATAGTCCACTTCTTTGAAGGCTACTGCTAGCTATCTTTTCTAGGGTATTAGTGCACTGTAGAACTCTCTTACCCAATTTGGAATATAAGGGCCACGGGGCTTGGTGAAGATTTGGAACTTATGGTATCTCAGGCACTCCATTATCTCAGGGTGCCTGTCCATAACCCCGTCTATGGACATACGCTTTTCCTCTAGAATTGTCCTCAATCCATCAGCCTTTACTCGATTAATTGACTTAGGCGGAGGACCTTGTACTGGGCGGCTAATACCATTGCCTGCTCTGGAACTAGAGTTGTAGTAGTGGTAAGCTAGGAAGTCCTCACTCTGGATGGATCATTTAGCTTTTTAGCTCGCCGCTCAGCCCTCTATGCTATTAATAGATCATCCTCCTCAAAACCCACACATTCGCTTTTAGATTGGTTGGGGTTATTTCTATAAAAGCTATCACTGTCGGTGATTGCATCTGATAATTAAAGGGTCTTGTCTTTGCCCTTGCCTTTACCACCAGTTGTGGAAAGTTTAGCAACCTTGTTTCTGGATGCAGCTGCATCTTCGTTGATTGTAATCCCTTTTGTTTTACCTTGGGGTGACCTGCTTCTTCCTGCAACTTTAGATCTAGCCATTTTTGTAAAGAATTGAGAAGATGTTAAAACAACTAAATCAAATTCATAGGAACACAATTACAGAATAACTCGCCAAATAGATCGACGAATCACCAAGTTGCTTTAGCGAGCAGGGTTTTATCCGCCAAAAGATACAATGCAATAAAGGTTCAGGGGTGCAGACAAAGGGCGATCAAGGCGACTTTTGGCGAGTCGCCTAATGATTTTGGTGATCAAAGACTTCTCGCCGAAAGTTATAGAACCCATATCACAAGTAGCATGAAATTCAAGGTGAGATAAGGTCATTAAGAGAACCACTCAATAGTTGGCAAGCTCGACCCAGCTCGCCAAAAGGCCCAACGTGCCTATTTCCCACATATCTTCTCGACTTCAACCCCGCAACCCCCGAAAATAAAATTAAACAATGCACTAGTGCAATTAAGCTCAGACCCATAACACTTAATTATGATAAACACCACGCACGCACAACTTCACAAGATTTAACTCATATTTACGTGTAACAAAAAGGGACTACAAAAATCAAGATAAGATGGGCAAGATTTACAAATTGAATTTGGCATTTCAACAATCTAAATCTATCAGAGAGGCCCAACACACATCAATTCAATAAGCCCAATTGCATAAGAGAACAAATTTTTCAAAGTAGCCTCGGGGTTCGAGAAAACAAACCTTTTTTGCTAATCGAAATACTTTGAAATGCTAGGAGGCAATGTAATCCCAAATTCGAACGCCAATCGACGACTAAAATACCAAGAATACAAAGACAATAAAAATTACTTACTAGGTGCAGATTTACAAAAGTTGAAATCGAGTGGAAAATGAAAATTTGTCAAACTTTGAAATCATTGGCCTTCAAAACAGTCTAGTTGTTGCCCATTCAGCAACATTAGTCAAGATCACCGAACCACTCGGCGAAACGCCGATTAGTCACTTGCCTCGTTGAGTTTTACAGGGCCTCCAGTTTATGTAGAGGTCTAAATGACTGACAATAATGGGATCGCCAACCATTTCGGCGATTCGCCAACCATTTCGGCGATTCGCCAACTAGATCTTCAGCTTGCCAACCTGTAGTTTTCAACACTTTCCTTATTTTAACCTACAAAATCAGCACACCATTATTTTATCAAAACAAAATAAAGTAATAAATGGTTTTGGGTTACTTCCTAAATAGCGCCTTAATTAACGTCGTGGCATGAAGCAAGTCCACCTTCAAGCTTCATTGTTGGGGTTAGCCATATTATCACTAGGCAACACCCTCCTTTTCTGCGAGTGGAGATGAGGCAACGCATGACCCATAAGGTTTTCGAACAGCTGGACAGCTCTGGAATGAGACCATATCATTCGCTTCATCCCTTCAATGTTTTCTTTCAATTCATCCAGCTCTTTAGCTTGCTCAGTCACTTTGTGGAGAATGGTTGAGAGCATTCCCTCAATGCGTTTAACTTCATTGTCCTTGGGACTTCTTCGCTCATGAGGAGGGAAATATTTATTCTTCCTCTTGCACTGAAATTCGATCTTCACCATCTCTTTTGCCAACTCATCCATCTGAGTCATCAGTGCGCCCAACATGAAGTCCTTTTCTACTTCTTGGTTCATTTTAGCCATGTTGTCGAGCAGTTGGATTGCCCTCGCATATGGCTATTTTGCAATACCACCCAGAATGAGTTGGTCGACCAACCTCTTGTTTCCAGGGCCAATACCTCTGTAGAAGCAGTCAAGGAGGATTATGTCAGGAATGTCATCAATTTGGCATTGAGTGATCAATTCTTTAAACCTTTCCCATGCCTTGTGGACCCTTTCACCCTCTAATTGCTTAAAGGTTAAGATACGATCCCGAATCATCATTACCTCTAAGGGAGGAAACTCCATTAGCTCGCAAGTATTGATTGATATATTCACCTTCTCTGCTTTGGAAGCACAAATCATCAAAACAAAACTAAAAATAAAGTTAGTAAAACTACAACTAAGAAGAATAAAAATTCTACTAATATAAGAATTCTCAAATAACACCATTCCCCGATAGCGGCGCCATTTTGATGTTTGCGTAGTCAAGACACAACTTCCAATGCAAGTGTATACGATCGTACAATAGTATAGTAACCCAACCAAGGGTTGGGATCATTCATACAGGGAATGGTTTTGAAAATTAGTAGAAAAATAAAATTTAGTTCTAATTAGTCAAATCTAAAGACATTATCAAATGGAAACATGTTCAATCAAAGGGGTGACAAGTAAGCAAAAACAACAAAATATATAGATAGATACAAATATGGAGACGGGACTCTTGGGATGTGATAGGAGTACGGGTTAGACTAGACTATTGGGTACATGCTTTTTATAGTGAATCCATTGAATATTTGTGACTAGGCTAGACTATAGTGGGGGTCAATTCTCTCTCGAGCAACTTACCCTGAATCAAATGGGTTCCTCTTGAACACCCACTTGTCACATGAAGAACAATCTCCACCTTAGCCCACTCACTCTCTCAAGATGAGTGTGTGAGAGAAGGACTAGGGTTCATTCTCTCGAGCTAAACCTTATGTAGACCCACTCCCACCAGTTATCAATTTAGCAGTCTTAGTTTTACGACCTCTCTCAAGCCGAAACACTAAGGTGAAATCGTATTTGCAACTAAAATTTCATTAAGTTCCACCACAACTACTAAAAGAAATCACATCTGAACAACAAATAAATCATCAACAAGCAAGACCCAATAGATAATCTAGCCTATGTTCACAAAATAACACCCTAAGAGTTGGGGTTTTAGCTAGACATGTAAAAGAGAGAGAAAGTTATACCAATATGAGTTTGCATTCAAATGGGTATGAAGATTTAAGCCTCAAAACAAGTCAAAAGTGAAGAATCCACAAGACCCAAGTCCAAATTCTTGGAGTTAAAACCCTTTGAATCTTCAAGTTCTTCAAAACCCTCTCCAAACTTAGCACTCAAAAATAGAAGCAACTAAAATTTCATGAAGTTCCACTACAACTACTAAAAGAAATCACATCTGAACAATAAATAAATCATCAACAAGCAAGACCCAACAGATAATCTAACCCATGTTCACAAAATAACACCCTAAGAGTTTGGGTTTTAGCTAGACATGTAAAAAAGAGAGAAATTTATTCCAATATGAGTTTGCATTCAAATGGGTATGAAGATTTAAGTCTCAAAACAAGTCAAAAGTGAAGAATCCACAAGACCCAAGTCCAAATTTTTGGAGTTGAAACCCTTTGAATCTTCAAGTTCTTCAAAACCCTCTCCAAACTTAGCACTCAAAAATAGAAGCAAAGTATGAAAAATTACTGTTCAAAGCTAAAAATCGATACTAGAATAATAATTCTCAATGAGTATTTATAGTTTTCAATAATTTGTGCTGCAGTGGATCATTCAGCGTCGTTAGTCGAGATCACCGATCAATTCGGAGATCCGCCCTTTGGCAGGTTTCATCACCATTTTGCTCTATCCTTCAGCATCATCGTGTTTTGGATCATTGGGCGACATAGTACTGCTTTGCGGAACTGCTTGGTGAAACGCCGACTACTCATTTTCACCGCTGATTTGATCCTTTCTTTCAGGGATCAACACAAAGGATTTAAAGGCGAGGTATGACCTTTTGGTGACTCGCTAAATGGGTTCAGCGATTCTCAAATCTTTATTTCTTCGTTCTTTAAGCTGTTTTTGTTCCTATTTGCTAAGTTGTGTCCATGCTTTCTCTCAAACTCCAAATACATAGAACTTAAGGGCTTTCATCAAATATTGAGACAAAATATGCTTTGAGGATACTAACTCTATCAAAATATTAAATGAGTCCAATTTAACGACTCATCAATTGCCCTTGTAGGCATCAATATAGACCCATAGGCAAATCATAGCCCTTTTAGGCATCCATATAGCCTCATAAGCAGAACATAGCCCTTCTAGGCATAGATCACATTCCTGTAGCTAACCACAGTAGCCCTAAGGGCAACAATAACAATCCTATCGCTAAAAGTGAGCAATTTAGTTATAAGCAACCTATACAAATAGCCTCAAAGTCATGTCCGACATAAGGACGCTACTAACTGAATAAGAATCCCGACAAGGGAGGATCATATCAACTCGAGCAACCAACAATCAACAATAATGGCTACAAGTATAACAAGGATAACAACCTAATTACTTTGCTCTTAAGCTTTAAGGAAACATGCCGTAAGTAGGGAATATCCTTAACATACCTTTTTCGCTGAATTCATTTGGCCTAATGGCTTTACTCACAACCCCCCTCAATACTACAACAAGGCAGGACAATAATCAACACAAAAGAATAGAGGATACCACGATAATCTGATGCAAGATATGTATTTCCGTCGCAAATTGCTATTTGCGACTTTTCAAAGCTAGAGTCAATGGAAGAAGGGTCTTACCTTGATTTTAAGTTCGTAATACACCTTAAAACTTTAAAATATGCCCAAACCCCTGCTGTCCACACACCAAAGTACGATATGCTAGGAAATCGATAAAACAAATTATACCATGTTGACGAGCTCAACGCGTAGAACAACTTTTGTTAAGGACTTAAGTCACGAAAATCTGTGACTTTGGTTGATCCTCGAAATGGGTTTTTATGAGTTTTCTGGTTATTCACTAAGAAAAATGAAGGAAAAATGAAGAAAAGTCGAAGAAGATGATATATATAAAGTTCCACCGACCTAGGGGACCCACCTTACTTGCCTGTTTGCGCAGTCTTGAGAAAACGCGAATATCTCTCCATTTTGAAATTGTATGAACAAACGGGTTAATGCGTTGGAAACTAGATTCATAGACCTCCGATTTAATAGTTCATGGGCACCATAAATCTTTATAGATTGGGAGAAAATCTCCAAGACATTTGACCCAAATTTCAGACAAATCTTAAAAAGGAATTTATGGTAACTTTCGCCAACTTTTATTTTAGCACTTACCTTACTTAAAAACTTGAGATACAACCCTTGAACACTTAAAATATCACACAACACATCATTCTTAATTTGTTACCTACCCTCTTGGTCTTTCCACAAAGATACAAGTCAATTTAGACGTTTTGAAAAGTCGAGGTGTAATATCCTTCCCCCCTTAGAAACATTCATCCTCGAATGAAAAATCTGAGTCACGCGGTTAAGTCCTTAGGAATTGCAAAATTTAGGTAGAGTATCCTTTTTAAATGTGACTATCTTGGAACCTAAAATGCAGAAATTCTAACCTAGGCGTCTCATATGATGACAAAAATTGCTAAGCACTAAAGCTCTGCAATAATAGTGCGAGCAAATATACAACGACAACAACAATAATTGTAAGCAACAATAACTAAAAAAAATCAGATAGGTATCTAACCTCACTGCACTAATATAAACTAATATGCCATCACCCTGGGGTATGAAGCAAGTGAGGATATTTGGACCTTATGCCATCCTCAATTTCCCAGGTCATCTCTTCTCTATTATTTTTCTCCACAATACTTTAATCGAAGCCACCTCTTTGGTCCTCAACTTACGGACCTGCCGATCGAATATGGTAATTGGAGTTTTCTCGTAGGACAACTCCTCTGTGAACAGAACATCCTCAACTGGGCCAACTCGAGAAGGGTCTCTTACGCACATTCGTAACATCGATACATGAAAAGCTGGATGAATAGATTCTAGCCCCGAAGGCCATTCTAGCTCATAAGCCACTCGTCCTACCTTCCGATGGATCCGGTATGGCCAAATGAATCTTGGACTAAGCTTGCCTTTTTTGCCAAATCTCATAACACCCTTCATAGGAGAGATTTTTAAGAATACCCAGGCATCGACACAAAATTCTAAGTCCCTTCGTCACACATCTAAGTATGATTTCTGTCGACTTTGAGCTGTTAGCAACCTCTCCTGTATGAGCTTAACCTGCTTCACTGTCTGCTGTACTAAGTCAGGTCCAATCAACCCTGACTCACCTACCTCGAACCATCTAATAGGGGATCTCCATTTTTTCCCATACAGAGCCTCATATGGTGCCATCCTGATGCTGGAATGAAAACTATTATTGTATGCGAACTCAATAAGAGAAAAGTGGTAATCCCAACTTCTTTTGAAGTCCAGTGCGCACGCTCGTAACATATTCTTGAGTGTCAAAATTGTGCGCCCAGTCTAGCCATCTGTCTCAGAGTGAAAGGCTGTACTAAGATTAACATGTGTCCTCAGTCCTTTCTGGAAAAACTTCCAGAAATTGGTGATAAATTGTGCTTCTCTATCAGAGATAATAGATACTGGGACACCGTGTAGCTTAACAGTCTCTCCAATATAGAGCCCTGCGTAGTCTTCGGCCGTAAAAGTAGCCCTGACCAGTAAGAGGTGGGCTGATTTTGTTAGTCTATCAACAATTACCTAAATAGAGTCAAACTTGCGACGCGTTCGAGGTAACCCTGTAATAAAATCCATATTAATTTCTTCCCACTTCCACAAAGGTATAACTATCTCCTGAACTAGCCCAACGGGTTTTTAGTGCTCAGTCTTCAACTGTTAGCAGTTAAGACACTGTGCCACAAACTTATAAACATCCTTCTTCATCCCATGCCACTAATAGATCTCCTTAATATCATGGTACATCTTCATTAAACCAGGGGGAATAAAATAACGGGAATGATGTGCCTCTTTCATAATCTGATGTCGAAGCCCTATAACTTTCGGAACACACAATCGACCGTTATATCTGAGGACTCCATCTCTTACTATATCAAATGCTAAAAACTGTTAATGATGGGCCTTGGCTCGGAGATGCACTAAACTAGGATCCTTTTATTTCCATGATTTTACCTCCACAACTAGAGATGATACGGTTGTTTCCTGAATTGAGAGCCCACTATCGTCTGCCTCTAACAATCTGATTCCCAAGCTAGCTAACTGATGAAACTCTCACTTTAACTCCCGCTTCTCAGCACTTAAATAGGAAAAACTACTCATAGATCTTTGACTGAGGGCATATGCTACCATATTTTCCTTTCTTGGATGATATAAGATATCCATGTCGCAGTCTTTCAGTAATTCAAGCCATCGACATTGTCGCAGATTTAACTCCTTCTGTCTAAAGATATATTGAAGACTTTTATGATGTGTGAAAATGTCAACATGAACGCCATACAAATAGTGTCTCCAGATCTTTAACGCATGCACAACTGTAGCTAACTCTAAATCGTGGGTCGAATAGTTTTTCTCATACTTCCTCAACTGCATTGAAGCATATGCGATAACCTTACCATGTTGCATTAGAACACATCCCAACCCAACACCAGAGGCATCACAGCACACCGCATAGCCCTCTGAACCCTATGGCAATGCTAGAATTGGTATTGATGTCAACCTGTCCTTCAATTCCTGAAAACTATGCTCGCAAGCCTTAGTCCATCGGAACTTAGCCATTTTTCGAGTCAACTTCATTAATGGTGCTGAAAGTGAAGAAAACCCCTCTACAAACCTTCTGTAGTACCTAGCTAATTCTAAGAAATTACGAATCTCAGTTAGAGTCATGGGTCTGGGCCAAGTCTTTAGGGCCTCAATCTTTTGTGTATCAACCATAATGCCAGAATTTGATATGATATGGCCTAGGAAAGCCACAAAGCTCAACCAAAACTCACACTTAGAGAACTTTGCATAAAGTTCCTGTTCTCGAAGAACCTGAAGGACTGCTCGCAGGTGATCTGCCTGCTCAGCTTTTGAATGCGAATAGACCAAAATATCATCAATAAATACAATCACAAACTTAACTAGATATGGCCTGAATATGCTATTCATTAGGTCCATGAACACTGCTGGGGCATTAGTTAATCCAAAAGACATTACCAAGAACTCAAAGTGTCCATATCTAGTTCTAAAAGCTGTCTTTGGAACGTCTTTCTCCCGAACTTGTATTTGGTGGTACCCTAATCTTAAATCAATCTTTGAAAAGCACTCAGCACCCTGTAACTGATCAAACAAGTCATCGATCCTCGGAAGGGGATACTTATTCGTTATAGTCTCCTTATTCAGCTGTTGGTAATCTATACACATTCTTAGTGAGCCATCTTTCTTTCTTACGAATAACACTGGCGCACCCCACGGTGAAACACAAGGCTTGATAAAGCCTTTATCTAGCAAGTCTTTCAGCTGATCCTTCAACTCTTTTAGCTCAACAGGAGCCATTCTATAAGGAGGGATAGATATGGGTTGTGTACCTGGTATTATATCGATAGCAAAATCAATTACCCATTCTGGAGGGATATGAGGGAGCTCGTCTGGAAATACATCTAGAAACTCATTAACTACTAGAATAGACTGAAGAGTCGGTGGTTCTGTATCTATATCATGAACGCGAACAAGATGATAAATACAACCCTCAGTAATCATCCTCTTCGCCTTAAGATAGGAAATAAACCTACCTTTTGAAGATGTTGTATCGCCTTTCCATTCCCGAACTGCCTCTCCTGGAAAGTGGAGTCTAACAATCTTTTTTCGTCACTCAAAATTAGAATAACAAGAAGCTTACCAGTCCATACCCATAATAACATCAAAATTGACCATTTCTAACTCTACGAGGTCTATAGAGGTCTGACGGTCGATAATTTCTATCGTGCAACCTCAATAGATTCTCTTAGCAATAATAGACTCACCAACTGGTGTAAATATAATAAAGGGTCGATCTAATGACTCTACTACTATACATAACTTTCTCGCGATAAATGGAGTAACATAAGACATAGTAGATCCAGGATCTATCAAAGCATAAACACAATGGGAGCAAACAATCAATGTATCTGTCACAACATCTGGTGATGTCTATGATTTTTATGGGTTGGCTAGTAAAAATATATGGTTCTGGCCACTACCAAAACTTGAAGTTCTCTCTCTGCCTCCACATCTACCTCTACCTGCTGGAGTCTGGGGTCTACGCCCAGTAGACTGTGCTAATGAGGAGGAACCTCCTAACCTGGTCGACTGACCTATAGTACCCTGACCTATGGTAGGGCAGTTTATCCACCCATGCCCCTCCTATCCACATGAATAACAACCTATGGAACCCTGCCTGCACCTCCCAAAATACATTCTACCACAAGTAGCGTAACACGGTGAGGCTGTCCTAGCCTAGCCTGAACTCCTCTACTGCTGAGCGTCTAATGCTCGTGAACCCTCACCTGGGCCTGACTATCCCTGACTATCAAATCTACTACCCTCGAACTGCTGTGGTGGAGGCCTAGGTGGCCTAATAGAATATTAGGGTCTGGGACCAACCTGAAAATCTCCTTGTGACACAATGGGCCTAGCCCTCTTCTCTTTCTCTCTCGACCCCATCACTCATATACTACAGATGTAGACGATCCTCTATTCCTTGTGCAAAGCCTAAATTTGAGATATCCATATTATAATTTAGTACAGCGGTAGAACAAACGTCGATATAGTCTGAGTCAAGCCCTCCCACAAATCTACACACCCTATCATGCATCGCATTAACAAATTTTGGTGAATATCTAGCCAATGAATCAAATCTCAGCCCATACTCTCGGATACTTACGCTATCCTGTCGGAGGTTCAAAAACTGGTCCACCCGGCTATCCCAAATCTCTCGAGGCAAATAATGATCTATGAAGGCTTCTGTAAAGCTATCCCAAGTGGGTAGAGTTGTATCTTTTCCCCTAGATCTCTCCCAACTTTCATACTGTAATATTGCAACATCGCGCAATCGATATGTTGCTAACTCAACTGACTCAGTCGTTGAGGCGTGTATGACTCTGAAAATCCTATGAAGCTGATCAACAAAGTGTTGAGGGTCCTCTCTGCGATCTGTCCCTGTAAACTGTAGAGGATTCAAGGTGAGAAATTCACGAACTCTTGAACTTCTAGGCCCTTCAGAAGGTCCGGCAACATCTGGCGCAACCGGCTGGCGCTGTGCAGCTACTAACTATGCTACCATATATATTGAACTCTTGAAATCCTGGTCAAATGGAATAGGAGGAACTAGAGGTGGTACTGCTGGTGCAGCTGGGGGTCATGTAGCCCTCGGAGGCTTCTGAAGCGGTGGAGAACCTATAAGGGCTGAGAAGATGTCTCCCTATGGGTCTCACAATGGGCTACCTCCACCTGTGGTACCTTGTCGGTACCCTGGCCTACAGTTGTATCTAGCCCTTGGCTAGCTTTGGTCTGTCTGGTGTCGGCCATCTCTATTTGCATACAAATATCAATTATAAGCCAAAAACCACAACCTTTAAGACACTGGTCTATAGCACGAGGTGAGCAAAAGAAGAATAGTCATTCTAACATGCCCGATAGCTTCTTGTTTATTGAATGTGGTGCACATCACATTTATAAACAAGTCTCTACTAGACACGGCTTGCAGACTCCCTAGGATACGATGTTTCTCTGATACAAAGTTTGTCACGCCCCAAACTCAAGGGGCACAACTGGCTCCTAATGCCAAAACTTATGCTCGAGCCGACCCTACTAAACTATTTCCTACTAGCGCATGATAGCCACACGCAATCAAGAAAACAAACAAGTATATCTCGTATTAAAACTAAGCCCTCGTCCGGCAAGGCCGCTGTCAACAGATCTATAAATGAAACAACTACTCCCAAGAGTTCATATAAAGAAATAGTCAACTAGCACAAAAGTCCTGATTGGGTCGTCGAGGCCACCATGATCTCTATACTATAATTGAATAATACATCAAACAACTCACAAGCTTCAGCAAACCAACAAACGAGGCCAGCATGTCTATAACGTAGCTACACACCCCACACACTAGTTTGCAAGCCTCTAAGAGTAGTACAAATTGGCGGAACAGGGCCCAGCCTACCCATAATAATATATACAACAAAAGCTAACAAACCTCCAAACTCTTGCAGCTCCGGAGGAAAGGGGCTTGCCAACTGGATAAAAGTCAATCCTACTACTGAAGAGGCCTACTGGGTCGTTTGTTGGGACCTGCATGCATGAATGCAGCGCCCCCAGATAATGGAGCGTTAGTATGAAATAATGTACAGAGTATGAAAGGTAATAGACTATGAGCAGGTATCCTAATATACTGGAATAATCTGATAAATAGATCAAGGATATGATTAGTGTACCGACCTGCTCCTAAATCTTAACTTATCAAAAATAATAAAACAACAACCTAACTAAGGCCCTATAAGCTCGTTAGGTACAAATAGCACACAAGATTACCTACTTAAGTCCCCATAAGCCGGAAAGGTGCCAATCAGTCTATATACCCCTATCGGTAGTTCCCTAGCCCAATTGGCAGTCACATAGCCCTCTTAGGCATAAACATAGCCCCGTAGGCATCACATAGCTCTCTTAGGCGTTAACATAGATTATAGACAACTCATATCCTTTTTAGGCAACAACATGGCCTCGTAGGAAGCACATACACATCGTACGCGTCAATATAGCCCTGTAGGCAACTCATAGCCGTTGTAGGAATCAATATAGACCCACAGGCAACTCATAGCCCTTTTAGGCATCCATATAGACCTGTAGGAAAAACATAGCCCTTCTAGGCATATATCACATTTCTGCAGCTAACCACAATATCCCTAAGGGCAACAATAACAATCCAATTGCTAAAAGCGAGCAATTTAGTTATAAGCAACCTATACAAATAGCCTTTAAGTCATGTCCAACATAGGGATGCTACTAACTGAATAAGAATCCCAACAAGGGAGTATTATATCAACTCGAGCAGCCAACAATCAACAATAATGGCTAGAAGTATAACAAGAATAACAACCCAATTACATTGCTCCTAAGCTTTAAGGAAACATGTCGTAAGTAGGGAATAGCCTTAACATACCTTTTTCGCTGAATTCACGTGGCCTAACGACTTTTCTTACAAGCCCCCTCGATACTACAACAAGGCAGGACCATAATCAACACAAAAGAATAGAGGATACCACGATAATCCAATAAAAGATATGTATTTTCGTCGCAAATTGTTATTTGCGACTTATCAAAGCCAGAGTTCGTAATAGACCTCAAAACTTTAAAATGATACCAAACCCCTACTGTCCACACACCAAAGTACGATATTCTAGGGAATCAATAAAACAAATTATACTATGTTGACGAGCTCAACGCGTAGACCAACTTTTGTCAAGGACTTAAGTCGCAAAAATCTGTAACTTGGCTGATCCTAGAAATGGGTTTTGTGAGTTTTCTAGGTATTCACTAAGTTAAATGAAGGAAAAATGAAGAAAAGTCGAAGAAGATGATATATTTAAAGTTCCACAGACCTAGGGGACCTACTTCACCTACCTACTTGTGCAGTCTTGAGAAAATATGAATATCTCTACATTTTGAAGTCTTATGAACAAATAGGTTGATGCGTTGGAAACCAGACTTGTAGAACTTCGATTTCATAGTTTGTAGGCACCATAAATCTTTATAGATTGGGAGAAAATCTCTGAGACATTTGATCCAAATTTCAGAAAAATCTTTAAAAAGGAATTTATGGTAACTTTCGCCAACTTTTATTTTACCACTTACCTAACTTAAAAACTTGAGCTACAACCCTTGAACACTTAAAATATCACATAACATATCATTCTTAATTTATTACCCACCTTCCTGGTCTTTTCACGAAGATATGAGTCAATTTAGACGTTTTGAAAAGTCGGGGTGTTACATCTAAGTTTAGGTCAAACTCTAGTTCACACTCCGTATCAGTGTCTGACTCTGGTTCTTCATAGTCTAATGACAAGGAAATATCAACTGAGATAGCTTCATAGCTAGTACGAATAGTGCGGAAGTCCAATTGATGGTGTGTATATGGCATGTTTGATATTTTCTGGAAAACATCGTCCTAGAACGAGAAGGGAAAATCCAAAAGGCAGATCACCGAACAGCTGAGAGTACTGATCGATAATTTAAACACAGTAACAAAGATACATGCCCTATTCTGATGACATAGATTCGACTGGATGGTAGACCTACCAGGAAAATACATTAACAATATGGCCAAAGAATTCTATGATTCTTATGCGGCGATCGTGAAAAACAATATGCCAAAGAAAGTTAAGGAGCTTTCACAGCCTCAATTGTTGAGTGCTATAGTACGTGAGTGACATGCATACTTATTTGAGAACATCATCCGTTGGTTCCTTCACATATCAGATTATGTGCAGACAATCTCCACGGTTGAGTTTAACCACTGGATGAGTTGTTGGGAACATAAAAAGCAGAGAATCAATGCCAAGTGGGTATCTAGCTCATCCTTGATCCAGAAGGCCACACTTAATTTTACAATAATGTTTTGGTGGGCCATAGTGCAATCTTACTTATCCCCGCCATGGATGATATCCATATGACGCTTGATCGTGCGGTGATGGTGACATGCTTGATGGTCGGGTACAAGATTAACTTCGCTTGCGATCTAATCGCCAAGTTCCATGAGAGGGAATTATGGCCTACTACCATGATCTCTATTATATGCTCGATTTTCAAATTATGTTGGTATTATGGAGTGCCTTTGTTAACAAGAGTTGATGATCTGATTGAGGTGACTAAGACTCAAGATGTTAGGTTGATCAGGGATGATACTAACCTGACCATTCCACGTCGAGGATCTCAATTTAGCATACCTGAGATGTGTGTGATGCCTGCCTCCGAGCAACCCGGAGTTGTAGATATTCCATAATGGGATCCCACCACTACTTAGCCCAACCTCAGACCACTCCTACAGAATTTCCAGATAGAGTTAGATAAGCTCTAGGTTAAAGTGACCACACTGACTATTTCCCCACCATCTCCACCTCCTAGTCCCACACTCTTTGATCACGCATATGAGGTTTTTATGGCTCTTTTTGGGGCGAAAGAGACTACTTGTGAAACTACAAAGTGCAAACAATTGGACACTGATATTGGAGATGAGTCTAAGGTAAGAACGAGGAAGAAGGAGCGGTGTACAGTCAAGTCAACCTTACTTGAGTCGATTTAATCCAAGGAGGCAAGATTGGAGAGAGTTAGGCAACAAATGCTTGGAGCTTCAAGATTAGGGGACACTACTAATGTATTATCCAGATTGATATAGAGGCACATGTTGATGCACCAAGTTCCACACTACTGGGACCACATGCCTCTAGTTAGTACATCGACGCTTAGTCGCTACAGGTTTGTCTTCACCCTCATTTTTATATTTTTAGTGCATTTAGGATATTGCACAATTTTTCATGTGGGGTTGGGGTAGATTGCTCGTGAGTATCTACGTGAAGTCTGAATAGCTCGGATACTCGAATATTTAATTAGAATTTTCTAACCTGTTTTTTTTTTTTTAGGATCTTTTAATTTTTGTTGAACCATCATGTTTAAGATATAAATTGTGAAAATAGACTAGAGTAATAACATGATGGTAATGTTGATAAAAAATGATATCCCTCCAAAATTTTGTGCTTTGTGTTGTATCTGTGTTACCGATAAGTTGACTATGTTAGAATCTTTGTATGACATGATAGGAATTGATAGGATAACACGACTTAAGCTAAAACATGAACTAGATACATTGATAATTGATAATGAAACGATGTGTCATGTGTGTATGAGGTTATTGTTCTTTCTTAAAATATGTGCCCATTTAGAACTTGCTATGTTAGTCTTGCTAGGTTAATTGAACTGTTAATTAGTAAAGGATCATAAGACATTGTCGAAACATAGTCCACTAAACCTAAAACAACTGGCCAAATGAAGATATTCCTCTCGATCCAAATCTTTGAGCCTTAAATAGACCATTTTTGAATTACCCAATTCACTTTCCATGTTCATAAAATGTTAACCTTTGTTTTGGCTTTGGTCCCTTACTGGACATCGTGCACCTCAACTCAAGCTAAAAGTCTAAGTTGAGGGTGGCTACTATAGAGGAAAACGAAAAAAGAAAGGGGTATGAAAAAAGTTGTATAATAAGAGAAGAGGAAAATAAGGAGGTGTGGCCGCGAAAAAAAGCAAGAAAAAGAAACAAATAAAAATCAGAAGTGAAATGAGTATTGGTTGTAAAATATGAAATAAGTCAATGTTATGCCAAGCACGATAGAAAAATTACTTTAAATCTAAATATATCACACATGACCTTGATCCTATGTTACAAGCTAAAAAAAAAGTTCTATAGTCATCCTAATTTAATGATTCGAGAGTCAAAGTATTGAAAATAAGGGAAAGCCTATGATATTATGCATTTACGATACTGAATTTCTTCTGTGAAAGTGTGCGTATTAAGCTAACACTCCCCCCCCCCCTTTAGGGAAATAACTTGACTAAAAGTACAACTAACAAACAATTAAGCTAAGTCTATAGACTTCATTCCTCGTGGATCGACTCAAACCTCGATTAGGTTCTTTATTTGAACAACGTCCGCTCATAGTTCTTTTGGAAGGTGTAATTTAGGCGTACCAAGGACCAGGTCCGTGAATGCGGAGACCAACCAAAGATGCACCAGCAAAGGTTGCATCAACTAAACTTTGGAGTTGAAAAAACTCTGATAGGATGCTCGAGATTCTTTTGGTACCCCGTGCACGCAAATGAAATATGCTACCCCACCAAATTCGACATTCTGGACTCAATGGAACCATAGAAACTTCTATTCAAGGTCATCTCAACGAAAAAGGGTCCTATATCTAAACTCTATTTCAGCGAAATTCCATAAAAAGGCTAATAATGAACCCAGAACCTTGGGATCTGCTAAAAGGGTCATTCTAAATCAAACTCAATGTTTTCATGCTTACGGAACTTCCAGAATTGCATTATGAGGCCGTCTTCCAGGAGTTTTGATCAAAATCAACAGTACAAACTTTAGAAGCTCCAAAATGTAGAAACTTACACAAAACTCAAATGAACGGTCTAATGACCGAACTGTGAGTCCCATCAAGTCATAATGATAAAAAGATTAATAAAATTGAAGGAAACGATCTGGAGGGTCATTACAACATACACTACTAAAAAAGACTTTCGCCTATTATTGTAGAAGGATAGGTACAGCCTGAAGGCACGAAAAGATAAAGGTATCGGGCTCGCATGCTTCGTCAGACCCTCAGCTACCCTCTCGAATTAAACAACACTAACACAAAACTTAGGCTAGGAGGAAAATTCTCAAGTTTACTTCGAAACTCCAAAAAGTCGTCCAATTCCTTTTTGGGCTCCAACT
Organism: Solanum bulbocastanum; assembly: GCA_037074985.1. Taxonomy (NCBI): domain Eukaryota; kingdom Viridiplantae; phylum Streptophyta; class Magnoliopsida; order Solanales; family Solanaceae; genus Solanum; species Solanum bulbocastanum. Next base: position 13,744,656 of record CM073601.1, read on the forward strand.
CTGGCCTAACTGAACCGAACTTAACTGAAAGCACCATATTCATTTGAGAAAACCAATACCACACCGAAACTACCAAATTGAATGAACATAGGACCATGGTAGATGCACTCAACTCACCAATCAATATGCCTGTCCTATGCTCCAAATCAAACACTTACTAGTCATCAAGAGGATTCTATCGATCCTTAATTGTACTGAACATCTCCAACACCAACTGAATCCTACCTACCAACCCACACAACACAAACCTTAGATGAATGGCATGTTCTACTTGAACACTAAGGAACGACAATATCTAAAACAAGGAACTTAGCCTAAGACAAAGCTTAAAATCTATACCTAACTCCAAAAACCAACAACCCTAGCTTAAACACAACATTCTGAAATGAAACACTCTACTTCAAAGGACGATCATCCAGTTAACAACAAGGTTGCACTGGCCTAGCTCTAGTGACCTACTTCTACTTAGGAACTACTGTAAAACTGACATTATGTGCCCATAAACTACTCTACCACCGCAAATCTATGCCAACCACCCCAATCCAAGGGAAACCAAGCTGGTGGCAGTGTAAAAACATAGTTAACCAATTGGTATTGGCCCAGGTGTACCAACTCCCATCAACAAACACCGCAAGCTACCCAATACACCAAAAACAAATCACTCTTGAACAAATAAAAAATCATAGATTCCATGAATTACTCTGACCCCATCATATAGATAAACCTTCTATGTAAATTCCCATCTTGTAACGAAGGCAAAAGTCTGAAGCCACCAATGAACACCACCACTCTAACTCCCAATCAAAAATCAAACCTCAAGAGTTATCAATAGAACCGTAGAGAACTAACAATAGAAACAAAGTGCAATAAGACATCACCTCTAAATTTCGACTAGCCATAACTAGGCACCAAGACTACCAGAACGAGATGAATCCAAAAAGACCGAAAGAGCGCATTACAACTTTACGGCCATGAATAAGACTAAGGCAAATAACAAAAGTGAACAACTAGGACTGCCACAACACCACAAAAATCCAAACTACCCTACACACAAATTCGACAACCAAAAATCTCCCAACTACTACTCCAAAAGGATGACACACAACTAGGGCAACCTTCTCAGCCAGCCAACTGGGTCCAACATCACAATAAATTCCTAAATAAGGTAAATCTATTACCATTTACCTACCAAAGATCGGCATCATAGTAAAAACATACCGTACAGGAAAAAAAGGAAAACCAATTATATTGATGATACGATCACAACAACACTACTACGAAAAAACATGGGGAGTTACTCAACCACTACTACCAATCACATAACAATGAACTAGTCGATCCACCACTAAAAAGACTCAACTATAAGAGAAAAAACACAAACAATATCCCAAGTAAAGTTGTCAGAACAATCACGAAATAACTAACAAGTCAAATAGGAACGAATAGGTATGAAAACCATAAAACCACACAAAATAAGAAAATATGAGATAAAAAATAGATTCATATCCAAAGAAGGGATACATGGGCTTCATCCTCCAGCCGGCCTATAAAGCATAGAACGGGTCATTACCGGCCTCGACCTAAACAACTGACGTACCCCCATTACCACTCAGGGTACCATTTCTGACCGAAGGTACCATCGACCCATGGTACTAACCCAACTAAAAATATCCCACAATGATACCACATTGGGGATAAGCTCAAGAGCGATTGCGAAGCTCTCCACAAAAATGACAAGGTCTGACCACCCTAGTCTGGAGAGTAACAGATGTCAACAATGTATGAATGATCAACTCCAGCCTAGAGCACTCCATGGATCAGTATTCACACCCTCTACAATCTTAGCAACCTCCAAAGGCAGGAGCCTGGCGTGGAAAATGTGATGAGGCATCCTGTCTACCTATGCCGAACTCAGGATCAACTCTATCCAGCTACACTAAGGCCCTCTGATAATCCCCAACAAAGTGGCATACCGGTCCACACTCATAATAATCATCACCAAGAGTTGTCTTTCATTTGACTTGGATTGATGAAAGATATTCGAAGTGAATGAAATTGACGAATCCAATTTTGATCGACCCCATCTTTATCATTTAGGAAAGGGATTTTGGTACAAAACTTAGGAATTATGACCAAACCCAGAAATTGGGTTTCCTACATATCTCAGACTATATGAGAATTCAGGCCATTTGTAGTTTGATACATTTAATTTAACACATCATTTTGTAAGAATTCAAAAGCTACCCTGATATCGGCTTATGAAGGAACCATAATGATCAAGAATAAGATTTAGGAGAAAATATTGGAGTACAAACGAGTTTTCAAGATTGATCCCTCCTATATATCCATCAACTCAGGGAATTAAACTATTTGTAGTTCGACTCGATCGGTCGAAAAGAAAATCTAGTATGCTAAGATAACCTTTGGTTCTGAAAGAGTAACAAATAAGTCGAGTATGAAAAATAGGCTTGGAACCTCTTAGCCATGAATGTGGTGCACTTCACATCCATAAGTAAGAACTTACACAAACATAATCTCCAAAACTTTTGGTGTAGTGTCACTCAGATTGGAAAGTTTCCCCGGGTGAGAGTCGAAGTTTTTCGTACGCAAAACTTATACCGATAAACCCAAAGAACTACCCACATACCTGTTGATAGGGGTGTGGTTTTATTGTGGTGAAAGTTTCTCCTCAACTCACGTCCTAAGAGTTCGATACTCCTCTCTGAACAATTTTCTAGTTTGTTGCTAAGAAAAAGTTCCACGTTGTGTTGCATCCTTTTTAGTGGCATCCACTCCTATGGTTTAGTTTGAGAATTTATCCTCTTTGATGCTCTCGACAAAGACTGAAATAAACTTATTAGTGGAAACTATAATTTAAATAAAGAAGTGATATATTTTACCGTATTTGACACATGTTCTTTTTTTAAAATGTTGTGACGTCAACCTCCATCAATTTTGACACGGTAGATAATGAATTGATATGATGCTACAATGATGACACCTTCGGCAATGATATCACCTCCTTCAGTGGATGATATGAATCTCTCTCAGCAATGATATTATCACCTCTGATAATATAATACGGATTGCCCTTTCGGTGGTTTGACTATGCAACGACCCTCTTGTCATTTTGAAGAAGTAATGGTCCTCTCGGTGGTTTGAATATGTAACGGCCCATTTGGCATTTAAAGATGCAATTGCCATTTTGGCATTTGCATATATGACGGGCCTTCTGATGGTTTGAATATGTAATGGCCCTCTTGGCATTTAAAGATGTAATGACCATTTGGGAATTTGCTTATATGATGACCCTCCCAATGGTTTGAATATGCAATGGCCCTCTTGGAATTTGAAGATGCAATGTCCCTCTTGGCATTTTGAATATGTCATGGCCATCTCAATGGTTTTTGAATATGTAATGGCCCTCTTGGCATTTGAAGATGCAATGTCCCTCTTGGCATTTGAATACATGATGGCCCTCCTGATGGTATGAATATCAAAATGGCCCTCTTGACGTTTGAAGATGCAATGGCCATTTTGTCATTTGCATATATGATGGCCCTCTTGAAGGTTTGAATATGTAATGGCCTTCTTGGCATTGGTATTAAATGCTCTGATAATACTACATGAATGACTCTCTATGTGATAAAGACGATGCCCCTTTGGGTGGTGGTATTATCTCAATTGATAATACTGTAGAAATGTCCCTCTGGGTGGTGGTATTATCTCATTTGATAATACTGTAGAAACGTCCCTCTAGGTGGTAATAATAATGTCTCTCTAGGTGGTTCACATTATCGCGTCTGATATCGACGGGATTTGTGAATATTCTTCAAACGTTCTTGGTGCTAAAAAATGTAATTTAATGTCATTGAAGATGTTTGTACATCTTGACAATGCTTTCACTTGTTCCTATTTTGAATATTTTGTGTTCATTGCGACTCATGCTTTGTTAGAAATTTGAACGAGGTGATGTTGCTTGTATTCTGAACTGCTTTTTCTTTTGAAGAACTTCAATAACTTTCTTGTACCTACAAAAAGATTTTCAAATTTTGGGGAGATCTTTTCCCTTTTGAATTCTCCATATTTGTTGAATGGAGGAATATGATGATCTTGAGGCAATCTTATAGACTTGCATCCACAAAAAAAAAATTGTTAGTTTTTAAAACAAAGTGATCTGTGGAGACTTCTTCAATTGCTTGCTCCTTATCTTGCTATCTTCAATTGATCACTCTAATTTCTTGCTTCTCGATAGACATAAGATGAAATTATACAAAATATTTGGCATATTAAAAAAAATATTTGAGAAACAATTTGGAAAAAGTCATTGTCAAATGTCATGTCATGCATAGCTTAAGTGAACGTCCTTGGTTCAAAACTTTTGACATGTCCGATAGCTTGTTTTAGAGAATTCTAAAGATCCTTAAAGCTTGAGAAGTTTTTGACATGGTGTTCTCCAAATCTGTTAGAATCGGAAAGTTTTGTAGATGGATTTGAAATCCAACAATGTCAGAGATTGTTGAATTTGACTATGAACTTTAACAATGCTAGAGATCAACTAAAGTTAGCTTTAAACTTCTAATCATGCTCACAATGTTCAAAATTAACTACAAACTTCTGGTGATGCTTGAAGAAATTTTTTAGGGCATCCTCAAAAACTTCTATCCCAGTTAGATGTTTGGAGTATCTCGAACTGTTGATATATGACTTGTAGAATTTTCTATCAAAAATTTTGTCCCAGTTGCAATTCAAAATGTATCTTCAGTCTTGACATGTTGGAGAGATAATCTTCTTGAGAATTTTTTAGTCCCTCTCAAAAATCTTATTGGAGATATGACCGAACCATTGTGGCACCTACGTATCTCGTTGAAGCAAGAATCAGGTCAAACAGCTCTAGCAGCACTCAAGTGAAATAGACTCGAGATGAGGATTAATAAAGACAATAAAACAAGCTAAGCAACTATATATAGTGATTTCCACATTCGCTTAATGTAAAAGAGTGAATTTAGTTTTTATTGTAGATTCATAACAACCACGACTAAACCAATACAAATAGAACAATTTGAAACTAAATATAATACAACTATGAAAGCCAGAAAATAAGAACAGTAATAATTTTCAGTCTGAAAAAATCATCTACGACCTGAACCAAATCAAAACTACTTATTATGGAAACTGGACTACGCAGGTTAGAACAAGAACTCAACGCTTAATCATGGTTCAAATAGGACTCGACTAGACTAAAATCACATAAATCAACTCACAATATGTTCACCACATTCACATATATATTCAAGTCATGCTCAAGAGTAGAAGACTAAACTATCAACAAAGTCGCCATTCCTTTTTGAGATTATCAAATCAAGCAACCAATCAAAGAGACGAACAACTAGAATCAGAGAGAAAAATTAAAAGAGGCGAGATTATGTACCTTTTCTGAAGTAGCGAGACTAGTACGATGAGCTTGATCGTGAAGCCTATCCACTACTGTGAGCTTAACTCGAACAGAGAATCGATACAAAATAAAAACTAGCTCTCAAATTTTTGTCCTTTAGATAAAAAAAAACCTCTATTTTTAGAGGGTAAAAATGTCTTGTCACTAACTTCTCTCCTCCTTAAACACATAAAAGAAGAGACAATTTATAAACAAGATTGAGTTCGGAGGGGAAATCCATTGAGAAAATTCAAAATCTTTTGAATTTCTTTCCTCTTTTCAAAGGCCAACAGTGGAAGAGATTTGGAAATTCCTGAAAAAAGGGAAAAGGGGGCGTGAGGGTGGTTGGATGTGATCGCTTAGGGTCATTAGGGTTATAGGTTGGGGAAGACAAGTATGGGAGTGTGGGGTCTGTACGGTCGTTTGGTCATGTTGAGGAAGAAGATGCGTATGGCATGATGTGGGTGTACTAGTTAATGTACGCGTATGTATGTTGTGAGTATTGTTATGTTGTTGTATGTATTAGAATGGGCTTGGTCTAAGTTTAGGAGAAAATGGTGGGCTTGCTGAAAGTTGTAAGTATTGTATTGTGAGAGAGTTGTTGTTGTGGGCTGAAATTTTGGCTGATTTTGGTCCAGAAATTGGCTGAAAAGATAGTTTTAAGAGGATTAAAATCGTAGTTAGATTTCTCAATTGAAATGATAGCCAAATGAATTATAATTGTAGCCAATTGGTATTAAGAATTTAGCTAATTTGAGTTTAGTTGGTGAATTCGGCTAAAATTAAATAAGACGAATTAGTATCGATTTAATTATTGAGCTTATTAATCCCAATGAAATAAAATAATTAATGTAATTGTAAATTAATTGACTCAAAAATATAAACTATAATAAAGCTAAACTATTTAACAAAACATTTAATTAGAAACAAAAAAATTTTGAGACGATTTTCGAATATTCATAAAATATACTAATTATATACATAATTTATGTAAAAATATATATTTTATTTAAAAATTATAAAAAGATGACAAAACTATTTTAAAATAACTTGCAAACTATTTTTATTATATTATTTTTAAATTTTATAAAACTAATTATTTTAAATTATTTGAAATTTAAGAAGCTCGATTATTAATCTATAATGTGGAGGTCCAAAATTGGGTGTCAACAAGAGTTGAAGGCCAAACTGTAGTAAAATGGGCCCCAATAGTTGAAGCCTGGAAATGATCACCGTGAGAAGTCTTACTAAGCTCTACCTTCCATAGGCAGCACAACCTACATCATACCCCCCAGAACTAGAGGTCATACCACAATAGACTTGATAGGTCTAGAAGGAAAATGAACCTCACTGAGATGATACCCACCTCAAAGTGAAATATTGCAACCATTGTACCAATGATGAGGCATCTTGCTGCTATTTCTATATGTCTCAAGGGACGCCTCTAATGTACCACAAATTTACGATACTTATAGTTCTTTAAACTTGAATTTTTGCATGTATCTTAAGCCGTTATTTGTAGATTTGATGTTATTTTTATATCCGTTTATAGGAAAGTAGGTTGTGATAGTCCGAGGATGGAATTCTATTTAAGTAACATGCTTATGAACTACGAGGTGATCTACGAGTCATAGATCATACTACGAGTCATGGGATTAACTCATAGATGAAGGATGAAGAAGAAGCTACAAATTTGGCTAAGTATGGGGAGATGAAAGCATATTACGGGCCGTAGGATGACTTACGAACCGTATTTTTAAGTCATAGAAAGAGGTAAGAATTATGAGCCCCAGTACTGTAAATGACGGATAGCCAGGATAGACCATACAAATGTCTACACATACAAGTCGTAGATCATGTCCGTAAGAATTTTTAAATGGCCTTTGAAGAAGTTGCCTTCTACGGTACGAGTCATAGATCATGACCCGTAGAGTTGACTATCGAAGCCTACCTTTCCTATTTTTCCATTTTTGACTCTATTTAGGATTAGATGTTTATAAATAGTTATTTTTTTATGTTTTAAAGTGTTAGACAATTTGATACTTAGTTTTTGTCTTTGATAATTATTTTGTGAACACTTTGTCTATTTAATTCTTGAAGCATTGGATTATAATATCGTTTTTCTGCATCAATTCAAGATTTTGGATTTCATCTACTCTGATTGTAAGTTCATGATTTATTTTAACAAACGTATTATGAATTGTGATCACCCAAGCATGAGTAGATAAATCCATAACTAGGGTTATGAGAAGTATGAGTAATTGACAATGTAGACCTAATAGTTAAGTAATTCTTGAATAGTGTTTATGTATGTATTGTTGATCTCTTCGTTTTGATTGTTTTTAATGGTACACAACATTAGAACCTGACTTAGTCCTACTTGCCTGACCAAGAAAGTAACGAATAGGAAAAGAGATTAAACAACAGAGATTTGACATGATAATTCGTTGTATATTAGCCTTAACCCAGAGTGAGGGATAATCTGAGGTCAATGGTAAGGGTTAGTAAAGCATACACCCATAGACTTACTTTGCATGTTAAACACTAGATAGGGTTACTATTATAAGTTTCATTGCGTTAAGAACTTGTGGGAACACTTACACACTAGTTTCATCTTCTATTGATTTTACAAAACATTGAATCCTATTACTTAGTTACTTGTTAATGAATTTATCAATTAATATTTTGTGTTACAAATCTTTGTTTTATAGAAGTAATCTGACTAAAAGTACAATCAACAGCTAATTTGCCTAAGTCTACACCTTATTCCACGAGGGATCGACCCTAACCTTTGTTAGGTTCTTTATTTGAACAACGACCGATTATACTTCTTTATAGAGGTGTAATTTGGGCATATCAAATTTTGGTGCTACTACTTGGCAATAAGGCTTTTAAATTATACTTATTTTGTTATTGCACTATTTGTCAATTATTTCCCAATTTACGTTTTATTTTGTTTTTGTTTTCTACAGGTTTTGTTTGAAGTGTATGTTAAGTACACGAAATCAAGCCATCCTGACCCTTTTTAATCTAGATTTACCCAAAACACTGCAAAAAATGGTCGAACATGGCCAGAATATAGGACTAAACGATGATTCAATCGGAGCAGGTTAGGAGGATGAACCTAGAGTCCAACTTTCAATAGTAGGGGAGGTACCAGGAAACAACCAAAACAACCTTGTGTTAGTGCATGATCAACAAGCATATGATGTGCGTGATAATTACAGCGTTGATCACAATGATGTGGGATTAATGAGTGCCATAGTTGGACCTCAACTACCACTCAAACATATATTTCTGGTTACAAGTAGGCTGATGGAAATGCTTACATCCAGAGGGTTATTTCACAATATGTAATCCAAGGATCCATATGCTCATCTAAGTAAAGACATCGACATTTGTAAGTGTAGTATGGGAAGGCCAGACTTAGATATGAATATGACTAGGTAACGTATGTTCCTATTATCATTGAGAGAAGATGCAACCCTGTGTTATCTGAGCTTCATTACAACTCAATTACCACATGGCCTGAGCTACATAGATTGTTCCTATAAAAATACTTCCTGTTGTCAAAGAAGTTAAAGCTTAAAGTTAAACTCAACAATTTCATGGCTCAACTTGGGGAGTCGGTTAGTGATTCTTAGGATAGATTTACAGCTTTCATTAGAAGTGTTCCGAACCACCAAATTAATGATGATTCACTCAAGGAAATGTTTAATAGAGTTAGATTAAATTGTAAAGTTGTGCTAGATACTATCATTGGAGGATCATACTAACTAACTCAATAGATTGCAGAGAAGCTGAAAAAGATTTCAAAGAATAATAAAGTATAAAGCACTAGAACTTAAGCTACCATAGAAATCTCCTTTTCAATACAAGTAAATCATGATTAAGCGAGTGAAGATATGCATCAATAGGTGGCACAATTGAGTACAGAGGTTGGATTGGTGTTGAAACATTTGCGTGGGGGTGCTGAAAAAGTTAATGCAGTAAACTACAATAATAGAGCACCACCGTATGATAAGTATGCTTATGAAGAAAATGTCAAATTTTTAAATATGTAGATAGGGGATTTATAGACTAATGCCCAAGAATCCAATCAGAATAATTGGCACCAAGGTCAAGGAAATAAAGGTCGAAACTACAATAATTAAAATAATGAAGGGCACTACAATCGTGATAATAATTATAACATGAATGAGTATAGCAATAGAACCTATAAGAGTCATACATATGTTCCACAAGGAGATTGAGATGGAGGATCAAGTTTGAATCATATTGAGAATATAATGTCTAAGATGATGAAAAGATTTGACTCGACAGATGACAATGTGAAGGAGATGTGCACTGATTTGTCAAGCATTGGGAAAAAGGTAAATTCACAGGCAGTGTCCATTAAATAGATTAAGAAACAATTGAGTCAACTATCTTTAAATGTGAATCCATGCCAACAAGGAACACTTCCCAATAATACTTTTCAAAATTTGAAGAATGATGGGCAATGCATGGCAATTACTACTCGAGGTGGAAAACAGACTATTTACCCTCTTGTGCCGACTGATGTGGAAAGTGCGAAGGAACCGAAATAAGATGAAATTGAAATAGTGGAACAACCTAAAGATCTAAATGAGAAAGAAGCGGAAGTTACTCAAAATATCATTCCAATGCCCAGACCTCTGCCTCGTTTCCCTCAAAGATTGGTCAAGAAAACTTAGAAAGGAAAATACTGCAAGTTCATCTCCAGTTTAAAATAACTATCGATAAATGTTCCTTTGATTGAAGCACTCGAATGGATGTCGGACTATGCTAAGTTTATGAAATATTTGGTGACCAAAAAAAGGGCTGTCAATTTTGAAGGGGGTGATAAGTTGCAACATTACAGTGTCATTGTTATTAGATTGTTAGTGCAAAAGAAGGGGGATCCTAGAGCGTTTACTATTCCATGTACTATTGGCATGTTACACTTTGATAAGGTCCTATGTGACTTGTGTACCAGCATAAATCTGATATTGTTATCTGTATTCAAAAAGTTGGATTTGAAAGCCCCCAAACTGACTACAATGCAGCTAGTTATGGTGGATTGTACTGTGAAGAAACCTATTAGGATGCTATATTCTGGTTAACGTTGAGGAATTGATATTTTCGGCGAATTTTATGATATTAGACTGTGAGGTTGACTTTGAAGTGCCTATCATCTTTGAGAGACCATTCCTTGCTACTAGGTGTGCTTTAATTGATATGGAGAGAGGGCTATAGAAATTTTGATTAAATAATGAAGAAATAACATTCAATATGTGCAAATCAATTAAGCATCAAAGTGATTTCAAAGCGGCATTGATGAGTCCAAGATTTGGACTAATTTAGGGCTTTATTTTGATAGATTTAGTGTCTTCAAATGCTTATATTGTGCCAATAACTAATAAAACATTCTTGATTTCTAGGTATTTGGATTGAGGAACAAAGCAAGGACACTAATTTGCAAAAAGGAACGAAGTGAGTTGAAAGAAGGAAGAAAAGAGAGTCTATCGATCGCCAAGTCCATTAGGCGAGTCGCTGAATGGCCATTTGATCGCCTAAAGTTCCAGTGTGCCAAGCCCTGGAGGAGAAAATCAAGTTGGTGAGAGAAAGAAGGATTCAGCGGATCGCCGAGTGATTTCGCGATGCATAACTAGATCGCCCAAAGTTACAGACCTGGAGGATACTGAAGGCCAAGGAAAAAGGGCGATAGAAAGGACCAAATGGTGGATTGCTGAGTTGATCGCCGAGCCCGACTTACTGTGCCAAATGGCCCTTCGTAGCATATATTTGGCGAATATAAATACATTTTCAAACATTAAGTTGAGGATCAAAATTTTATTCTCAACAATCTTTAGAATTCATTTATTTTTCAGTTTGAACACTGAGTATTGAGACAAGTTTTCCTTAGCTTTGAAGAATTGAAATTTTCTATTTTTGAGAAATTGGAAGTAGGTCTTTGAGATTCTTTAATTTGAACATTTTTAAAGACGAAATAAAGACAAGTTGGTAAGGATTTTTATCTTTGTATGATGTCTAGCTAAAACCCCAATTCTTGGTGTGTGATTATGGGATGATTTAGTTTATGGGTATTACTAATTTTTAGTTTAAATGCCGTTTAAAAGTGATTTCAATCATTAATTATGGTTTAAATTAAATAATTGTAGTTACAAATGCAGTTTTACCGTCATGTTTTTGGCCTGCTTGAGAGAGTGGTTTTAAAACCAATATTATTAATTGATGGTCTATGGATATTGAGTTATCATGGGTTCAGCTCAAGAAAGTGAATCCTAAACCCTTTTCCACACATTCAGCTCGAGAGAGTGAATGGACCAAAGCATAGTTTGTTCTTATGTTGATTGCTTGTCAATGGTCGAGAGAAATTGACTTGATTCGGGGTAAATTGTTCAAGAGAAAGTTTACCTCCTCTATAGTCTAGCTTATTCACTAATTTATAGCTATTTCCTAATAGTTGCAATTACCCATTCATCTATATTAGCCTATAATTGAATCACATCCCAAGAACCTGTCTCATTATTGTTATTTGTTGTTGTTGTAGTTGATAATTTCAAACCAAAATCCCCTGTTATTTGACATTCGTGTCACCCCTTAATTTGAATTATGTTTTTATTCGTAAATGTCTATTCCTATAGCTGATTTGAGCATATTCACACTTGACTCTTGAATCTTAAACATATACCACTCCCTGTGGGATTCGACCCCAACTTATTTAGTTGGGTTATATACTGACTAGCGATCGTTGACACTTAGAATTGGATGAAGTGTTCTTGAAACGTTAATCAAATTGGCACCGCTGCCAGGGAGTGGTGTTGGTTAAGATTCTCTAGTTAGGTTGAATTTTATTCTTGTTAGTTATAGTTGAATATACTTACTTTCAGTTTTGCTTTGTGTGTTGCTGTTTTGAACAGAGGACATGAGTGTGAACAAAAGCAATGGTAGCCAAGTGGGCCACCAAGATGAAATCTGCTACCTCAACGATGTCAATAAGCCTAATGTTAATGACACTCATCTAATGGGTGGAATTGGTGTCATTTTCTTGCCTCCAGCTGAAGGGAACGTTGTGTTCCATATTACAAGTACTATGTTGCAGCTCTTGCAATTGAAAGGGTTGTTTGGTGGGCTGAATCATAAGGATTCCCACGAGAATATTAGAAACTTTGTTGATGTTTGCGAGTCGTTCTCCTTCAAGGACATATCCCAAGAGTCGGTCCAATTGAGGTTATTCCTATTTTCTTTAATGGGAGAAACATGTAAGTGGCTGGCTAAATTGCCACGAGAATCAATCACTTCGTGGGAAGAGCTTGTCACCGCATTTTAAGTGTGATTTTTCCATCCTTCGAAGATGATGACTCTTCAGGACAGCATTCAAAGCTTCAAGCATTTGGAGGATGAGCCAATTCATGAGACTTGGCTGCGATTCAAGAAGTTGGTGTTACAATGCCGAACCCATGATTTGCCCGATAACGTTTTGCTATAATACTTTTACCAAACCCTTGATTCGGTGAACAAGGGTGTAGCTGACCAATTTTCTCCAGGAGGTTTCATACAACAACCTTACATTATAGCAGCCCAGCTTTTGGATGGTATGACCACAATTAATCGGGCTTGGTACACTCGCGAAGATTAGCTCTTCCCTCTCACGTTTAAATTAACCAAGGAGCAGCTTGAGAAAGACTAAGAGAGGGATAAGAACATAGCAAAGATTATGAAACAACTTGACATTTTGTCCAAAAATGTCATGGGAGATGGTGTTCGAAGTGTCAATGCTGTGAGTGTCGGGTGTATAAATACCGATGAGGCTAAGTTTGAAGCTTTGTACAACGAAGAGGTGAATTTTCTAGCCAACCAAGGAGGTGTTTATCGTATAAACTACTTGAGGCAGGGTGGTAACCAAGGTTGGAGCAGGGATGAAGGTTGGAAGGATCATGACAGAGAGTGGAGGGATCTTAACCCCACTTGGAAAGAGAGAGACGGGGAGAAGGACAGGTACATTCCTCCCCACGAGCGTTAAAATCCAAAGGATTCGGAGGGTGGCTGGTCTGAGGATATGTTGTCTCGTATTCTCAACAAGGTTTTACAAAAATTTGAAAGATATGAAGGAAGATGTGTTGACCCTTAGCCAGACGATTACCTCTCATTCCATCTTTATCAAATAGTTGGAGACCCAAATGGGTCATTTCTCGTCTCATTTAAACTCGAGACAACACGGGGGTTGCCTAGTGATACTATGGCCAACCCCAAGAATGAAGTTTGATTAAGGACTTGTATCATGCCACGACATTAACTAGGGCGCTGCTTGGGAGGCAACCCAAGTTTTATTTGTTTTCTTTTTGTTTGTGAAATAATCGTGTGTTGATTGTGTAGGTTAAAGTATGGAATGTGTTTGAAAAATGGAGATTGGCGAGCAAAATGTGTAGTTGGCGACTCGTTGAAGAGGTTGGCGAGCCCGACTTGGACCGCCATGGGACTCATCGAATTTTGAATTGGAGTCTATAAAACTTGGCGAACCTAGGAGAAAATTGGCGTGTCACCGAACAAGTTAGTGATCTCAACTTTGTCCGCTGTTTGGAACCCCACATTAACTAGAGGTCCTTCTAAACTCGGTTAGGTAAGTGCCCACTCGGCGTGTCGCCGAATGGGTCGGCGAGCAAGACTAATGTCACCGAATGAGTGAGAACTGGGCGGTTTTAAAAGACAAAAGTTCAAAAGCTCAAAACCTTTCACATTCCCTCACTTTTCAACATTCCAAACTCACACCCGCAATATAATTTCTTATATTTTCGTATTTTTACCGATTCCTAGTCTTCATTTGTGTTTTCGGAGTTAGATATATTTTTCACCTAGCTTTTCAACTTATTTAATCGGCATTAAAGGTTGGTTTTTCGAACCCCAAATTCGTTAATTTTACTCATTTGCAATTGATCTTATCTTAGTGATGTGTGTTGGGCCTCTCTGATTTCATTATTTTTGTACGTGTGTGCATGTGTGCCTATCTTAATTTGAATATCTTGCCTAAATTGTCTATATTGTTGATTTCCCAAATTATCATGTTTAAAATTGATCAAAATCTTGTTGGGTTGCGCTGTGTTGTTGTTGGGTCTAGTCGGGTGAATCTAAGTAAGTTGCATTTGTCCCAAATGACGTCCTTTGCCCAATGATGGTGCGGTTGACATCATTCTTAAGGGCAAAAATCGTCAGATGGCCAAATTTGGCCAAACCTGGAGAAGTCTGAGTATCACGGGGGCATGAGTGTAATGGGTCTAAGTCTAATTAAGGGAGTGCATATTTTGATTTTGTTTTCGGGGGTTTCAGGGTTGAATTTGGAAGTTGGGGTTGAAAGTAGGCATGTTGGGCAGTTTGGTGAGCTGGGTTAAGCTTGCCGAACCACTCGGCGGTTCGCCGAATCCCCCTTAATCACCTTTAATTTCATGCTAAACTTGTGTTTGGATTTTGTAACTTTTGGCGAAAAGCCTGAGTTCACCGAGTGCACTCGGCGACTCGCCGATCATCTTTCTTGATTGCCTTTTCTTGACCCTTAACCCCTAAAATGCACTGTAACTTTCGGCGGGCTAACCCTTGCTCACCGAATGATATCGGTGATTCGCCGAAAGGCCCTTCCCATTGCCGACACGCCAATTTTTTTGAGAATTTTTTAGCCAACCCTTTCGGTGAGCCCGATTTGGCTCGCCAAACTGATTCGGTGACTCGCCGATCGGTTCGGCGAGTCTGTCTGCAACTATTTTCTGCAACTTGGTTTGAACTATTTCTTACTCTTTTTTATGTTTTTGCAGATATGGATAGACCAAAAGTGGCCGCTAGAGACATGTCGCCCCGTAAAAGAGCACGAGGCATATTGATAAATGAAGGGAGAGCCAATTCTCCTAAAAAAGGAAAGACGGCACCTCCCAAGGGATGCAAGGGCAAGGAAAAAAGGTCCATATCTAAGACCCCGGAGCACAACCCCGATAGGGAGAGAAAGTTATTGACTCCTAGGCTGAACTCTTCAAACAAGATGATGACCAACCCCTGCTCTGGCACCACCTGTGGCCCAGGTGCCATCAGTACAAGTCCCTCCTCCCCAGCTACTTAACAGATTGAAAGCTGATGGGTTGCAAACAATTTTAGAGGAGAAGTTGTTATCCCTAGATGGCCTAGAGGGCGGATACTCCAAAGTGAGAGACACCCTCTGTTCCACCTGTTCGAGCAGTTCACCAGGTCCCGAGGCCCCTATATACCTATATAGGTCCAGGAGTTTTATACAACATACGAAGAGTTGGTTCCAATGGGGAAGTAGAAGGCCAGTGCCTTAAGACTAGTGAAGTCGGTCATGGTTCGAGGAAAGGAAGTCGGGTGTAGTAGCAATCACATTAATGTTATACTCGATAGGGCTCTAGGCGCTACACTTGCATATGAGAGACTGCCTATTACTCAATCCCTAGATAACTCAAAATGCTGGCTTGCACCTTTTATTTTCGATAATCCCCCGAGGTGGATCGAGACAGGGGTCCCCATTGAGAAGAAGGACCTGAATATTATTGCTCGGTACTAGTTTGGCTTTATCACCAACACCATCATACCATCCCAGAACGTTTCCATCCTCCGCCACCCTAAGGCAGCCTGCCTAGGGTCGATCATATCTAGGAGGAGCATTAACTTGGAACTCCTCATGGAGCAGAAGATGGCTATGAGGGCTAAGCAGAGCCCGACCTCCCTACCATTCCTAGTGCTGATTACAAAGTTATGCCGGCGTGCTGGAGTGCCCCGTAAGGAAATGAGAGATTTTGAGGTCACTCATACATCCTTTACAAATATTCGACGTATAGAGGTCGAGTACACTTAGGAGGAGGCAGAAAGGAGAAGAGCAACTTCGGTGGATACATCTCCGAAGGTGGACATTAACTCTATACCTATAAAGGCATCTTTGCCTACTCCAGCCTCCAAGCCTTCAGGTATATCTGCTCTCATTTCTTCTTCCCAGGCTCCTGGTACTTCTACCTCTTCCCAGCCCGCCAGGATTACTCAGGCTATAATCCTGAAGATGGGGCACCTAGCCCATTCAGCTGATATGAGGGCTACCCAATTAGAGCCTACAGTCCCATCGATGATTAAGAGTGTCATTCTTGCTGTACTGAACCCCCCTAAGGACTTCTATTGATGATTTGATGGCGAGAGTCATGACTTGTGAGCATCGATAGGGGGAGTCTTTTAAGGTGACGACTTTGAAAGCCGAGGTTACAGATCTGAAGAAGGACGTGGACTACTTGAAGTCCACTGACTTCACATCTTTATTAGAGGCAGCATATGATGTGGATGCCCCGGCCAGTTCTAAGATTCCTCCGATCACCACTGAGATGTGCCGATAGATGATGTGGCAGTCGATGAGTCAGAGGTAGAGACCGACGAAGAGCAGATTGAGGTTCTAGTGGATCGAGTATTGTTGATGTGACTTCGGGCATTGATGCCTAAGATTAGTGTGTCGCACCAAGTACTGATGCCCCGACAGATGGAGCAACTACATAGACATGACTTATTTTTACCTCCCTCTATGTCTTCTTTTATTGATTTTTGGATGTTTTATTGTATTTGAGGACAATTTGCTTTTTGTTTGTGGTGGGGTGAGGTATTTCCATACATACCTCTTGTGATTATGACTTTTCTATATATATTGGGTTTTATGCTATATATTGTGTTTTGGCACTGTGTTGTGACTAGCTGATTATCGAATTGAGTCTCTTGTGATGAACATTGCACACTAGCAAAAGTGTGGAGTCTTGTTTGACATTGGTGTCAATGCCTGTGTGATGAGCTTACCGTGAACCATGTGTGACGTACCTAAAATTTGCCTCGTTGGTCCCGTTGACTAAGTGATGGAAGCTCTTGAAATGATCTTAGGCATCAATTTTAAAGAGTGAAACAATTTGACATTATACCTCTTTTGTGGCCTACCTTGTGAGTGTGTGAACTTTGCTTGAACACCCTTTGAGCCTTACCCTTTTTCTTGGAAGAAACTTGAGGAAATTGTGACATTTCTTTATCCATTCACCCATAATCCTCATGATTTGTGGTTTATTTGAATAGAAAAATAGGCCAAAAGCCTAAGTTGGGGGTGTGGTAAAAAGAGAATGTAAATCAAGAAGTGCAAAGAAGTTCCCTTTTATCCGTGGTTGTGAAAAAGATAGAACCCCTCCATAAAAAAAAGAAAAAAAAAGACTAATGAAAAAGAAAAAGAATGAAAAGCTTTTAAAATAAATTTGTGAAAGTGCAAGAGAAATGAGGTGTCCGGTATTCCATGGAAAGTGAATAATGGAGTGAATTTTGAGCATGAATAGAATGATGAAGAAAAGGAAAGAAAGTGTTGTTCATACAACATTTCATGAGGATAGCAACCATTGAGCTTAAATGACCATACCTTTACACTCAGCCCCGTTACAAGCCTTGAAAAGACCTTTTTGATCTTAAGTGAGCTGAAACAAGTGTTGTTTGGAAAATAAGGGCAAACCTATGGGTGAAGTCATACATGTGTTCATCTTTGTGAGTGTGTGAGTTGCATGTGATTTCGAAACTATAAATTGTTGAACCATTGTGTGTGAATATGGAATCATTCTTTGTTTGAGGGCATTTGAGTACCTTTGTTGAGCTTGAATTTGCATTTGAAGCAAATATTATGAGCTTGAGATTCTTTGGTAATGGTGTGTCACAACTTGAGTATTTGAGTGCATAATTGATCCTTGCATGAGTAAGTTGAGTCTTGTTGTGTGTATTCATGATTGAGTCTTATGTAGCACTGTTTGAGACATTCTTTTTGAACTACTGAACTTAAGTCTTACTTGAGGAAAAGAAAAATTTTAAGTTAGGGGTGTTGATGAGTCCAAGATTTGGACTCATTTAGGGCTTTATTTTGATAGATTTAGTGTCTTCAAATGCTTATTTTGTGCTAATAACTGATAAAAAAAATCCTTAATTTCTAGGTATTTGGATTGAGGAACAAAGATAGGACACTAATTTGCAAAAAGGAACGAAGTGAGCTGAAAAAAGGAAGAAAAGAGAGCCTGGCGATCACCAAGTCCTTTAGGCGAGTCACCGAATGGCCATTTGACCACCTAAAGTTCTAGTGTGCCAAGCCCTGAAGGAAAAAATCAAGTTGGCGAGAGAAGGAGCAGTCGGCGGATCGCCGAGTGATTCCACGATGCATAACTAGATCACCCAAAGTTACAGACCTGGAGGATACTAAAGGCCAAGGCAAAAGGGCGATGGATTATGTGATTAGCTAAAACCCCAATTCTTCGGGTATGATTCTGTGATTATGGGCTAAAACCCCAATTCTTGGGGTATGGATTATATGATTAGCTAAAACCCCAATAATGGATATTGCTAATTGTTAGTTTAAATTCTATTTAAAAGTGATGTCAATCATTAATTGGGATATAATTAAAGAATTATAGTTGCAAATGCAGTTCTACCATCGTATTTTTGGCCTGCTCGAGAGAGAGGTTTCAAAACCAAGATTATTGGTTGATGGTCTGTGGGTATTGGGTTGTCATGGGTTCAGCTCGAGAAAGTGAATCATAAACCCTTTTCCACACATTCAACTCGAGAGAGTGAATGGACTAAAGCATAGGTTGTTCTTTTGTTGTATGCTTGGCAATGTTCGAGTGAAATTGACTTGAATTAGGGTAAAATGTTCGAGAGAAAGTTTACCTCCTCTATAGTCTAGCTTATTCACTAATTTATAGCTATTTCCTAATAGTTGCAATTACCCATTCATCTACATTAGCCTATAATTGAATCACATCCTAAGAACCCATCTCATTATTGTGTTATTTGTTATTGTTGTAGTTGATAATATCAAGCCAAAACCCCCTACTATTTGACATTCGTGTAACCCCGTGATTTGAATTATGTTTTTATTCGTAAATGTCTATTCCTATGGTTGATTTGAGAATATTCACACTTGACTCTTGAATCTTAAACATGTACCACTCCCTGTGGGATTCGACCCCAACTCATTTAGTTGGATTATATATTGACTAGCGATCGTTGGCACTTAGAAATGGATGAAGTATCCTTAAAACGTTGATCAGGAGTCCGTAGTGAATTTGACTATTGAAGAGCAATTAAGGTGTCAATTGAAGAGATATTAGGTGTTCAAGCATTAGTGGTTGTGGTCATGAATTTTGATGGAGAGCATATTGAAGAGTATGATAAGTTCGTTGTTGTACTTGATGGGGAGGATTACACTCGTCTCCCACCAAAGAAGCTAGACTTGGATCTAAGAAATAGAGAAACTCTACATGCAAAACCATCTATTGATGAGCCTCCAAAGTTGGAACTTAAGGCTCTCCCATCCCATTTGCAGTATGTGTTCTTAGACTAGGAAATAAGTTTGTCAATCATTATTGTTGCTAATTTAAACGATTGGCAACTAAAGTCTTTTATAGCGGTAATGAAGCAATTTCAAAGAGCGATTGGATGGACAATTGTTGACATCATAGGTATTCTATCCTGTATATGTTCTCATAAAATCTAACTCATGCCTAATTTTAAACCAAGTATTGAGCACCCATGGAGACTAAATCCACCAATGCAATCAGTTGTGAGAAAAGACATCATAAAGTTGTTAGATGTTAGAGTAGTATATCTGATTACCAACAGTAATTGGGTGAGTCTGGTTCAATACGTGTTGAAGAAGGGAGAAATCATTGTCGTTCCTAATGTAAAGAATGAGTTTGTCTCGATGAGTCCTGTTATTGGTTGGAGAGTCTATATGGATTATTGCAAGTTGGATGGATGGACAGAGAAATATTATTTCTCAATGTCGTTCATGGACCAAATGTTAGATTGTCTTGCTCGAAAGGGATGGTACTATTTTCTAGATGAGTATTTAGGCTACAATCAGATCTCTTTAGCGTCGAAAGACCAAGAGAAGAATACTTTCGCTTGTCCTTATGGGATCTTTTCTTTCAAAAGGATGTCGTTTGGGTTGTGTGATGCACCAACAACTTCATAACATTCCATGATTTCTTTCCTCAGATCTAGTGGAAGACACTATTGTGGTATTTATGGATGATTTTTTGGTGGTTGGTGACTCGTTTGTTGATTGCTTGGCTCATTTAAGTGATGTTCTAAATTGCTCTGAAGAATGTAATCTTGTTGTCACGACCCAGGAGTACCCCTTAGATGTGACAAGGCGTATTCAACCCCGAAAGGTCTCATACAAGCCCATTATCATATCATAACATAGGATAAAAGAAATGATTCGGAATTTAAAAACTTTATCCATACAATCGAAGTCTTTTATAAAAGCAAATGGAAGTCCAACTTGTCTCAAATTAGCCATCTAATACTATCTTTGAATAAAAAATAGGGTCACAGCCCTTCCACATAATCCGAACATGAAATGACTAGAAAGAAACTACAATTGACTCATACGTCCTCGAATCTTGAGGGCTCACTACAAGCTAGGAGAATAATCGATCCAAGCTTGAACCAAAAGAAGATCACCTTAAGAACTAGACCCTACACTTTGTGAAAAATGTAGAAAATATGGATTAGTACAAAAATGCACTAAGTATGATAGCCATGCATAGAAATCCTTGAATTCATGCTAAAATGACATTTTGGTTGAAATGCATGCACTTCACCAAGTTTGAGAATCATCATGAACTTTAGTGTAAAAGCATAAGTCACAAGCATATTCGACATATAGATCATCATAGCATAATAGAACTATCTCATAAGTAACCCTAAATTATACTTGTGCAATGCATAGATAAAGATCCCATAATCCCATCTATACTAAGTACCACTTTTAGGTCACTATAATCATACTCATCATTCTTTAACTCATCCTTTGTTCATACTCATAAACAAGGAACATTCACATTTAATAAGTCATATCAAGGAAAGCAACATATAGCAATAATCCAAGTTAAGCATCCATCATCACATTTAGCCTTCATATCAACATACTTAGTAGTATCATCATAAGCATATTATTTTCATAAAACATTATAACATAAAAGAACACACCATGACTACTCTTAAAGCCTACTTGTGCAATGCATGGATAAAGTCCCACACCCCCACCCATACTAAGTAGTGCATTCTTAAGAATCCATAGTTCATAATAATTCATTGTGGGGGTAATCCTTAACCGACATAGACCATGTGACCAAATCATGGAATCTAGTGTCTCCCACACCGAAAAGAGTTTATCTACTTGCCTAAGGTAGGATTGGTAACATTTAGCTTAGGTGGATCCACTAGCTAATAACCTATGAGGGCACATAGTTTATGGGATGAAGAGATTGCTACTAGATACCCTGCACACCTCATGTGAGGATATCCATCTCAAGAGAATTGCTACAAGAAACCCAGCCTCAACTCACGGAGAGCTTCCATCTCATATCAATACCCACTCGGTGCTTAGCATTATTCCCCACGGAGTACTTATCATTTCATTACTTAAGTTCATTATTATAGAAGAATGTATCAACACTTAATCTAACATCAGATAGCTCCTATATTTAATAGGTTGAGAATAGCCTTTCAACGTAAGAATCCCCATATTGTAAGAAAACATTTCACAACATGTCATCATCATTCATAAGTGTATAATTGAGAATAGCCTTTCAATCAACACATCATCACTATCATAATCATAGAAACTTCATCCATACTTTATTATAAGTGTGTGTGTGAGAATAGCCTTTCAACAACACCACAATTACATCATGGTCATAATCACTTTATTCTCAAAGTATTCATAAGGCATGTACATAAGCATCATGATCATGCATAATTCTCATAATTTTTCCTTTAAGGACCATAGATCACATTCAATCAACATACCTAGACTTACTACATTAGGCATCGATAACAACATGATTCAAGTAATCAATTCATAACATTCATAATTCTATAGCATTCTACTAACATCAATCAATACCTAAACTTTAAGATCCAATTTGAGAAATTAGGGGACTGCATGGATTCTTGAAGAATTCAACTTAAAATAGTATAAAATAATCAATACATCCATAAACATACATAATTCAATCATGTGAAACGAATTTGAAAGGAATCCATGAGATTGAAGTCAAACCCTAGATTTTAGGTTTTCTTGCTTCGAAATTAAGGGTTTTGAAGAGGCTCTATGGGAGAAGGCTACCCATAGATGAAGAGCTGTCATACCTTATTGAAGATTTACCATGAATTTGAGGAGAAAAATCTTGATTCTTCAAGCCCTAGCTTCAACTTTCTTCTTCTTCTTCCTTGGAGTTCTAGAGAGAGAAATTTTTGGAGAAGATGGACTCTTTTGGGTTTTGATTTTGGGTTTTGGGAATTAAAGGATTAAATGGGTTGGTTAATGACTTAAAAGGGCTTATATAGGTGTATAAAACAATACAAAACGACCTAATTTAATAACTACCTTAATGGGAATTTACCAAAGAACCCCTTACTAGGCAGCTTACTCCCAAGAACCAAGTCCATGTTCATGACCCATCAAGGGCACCACGGCTCGTGGTGGTGCTCGTGGTCCCTTGAACAGTAGCCTCCCCAACTTGACAAGCCTCCCATAAGGTGAAGGCAACCTCATGAGCCTTCCCACAGTCCATGGTCTTCACCACGAGTCGTGAAGTGTCTCGTGAAAGGGAACCTTTCTTGGGCAGCTTCATGAACTTGCTACCTCATCTACCATGGGTGGCACCACAACTCGTGGTGTCCACCATGGGTCGTGAAGACCCTCGTGGTAATGGTGGGCAATGGCTTGGCATGTTTTGGTAGCCTTGGCCCTCTTGCCATGGCCCTCACCTAATTCCCTTGGCCCTTGCCCTTCACTCTTGACGTTAACCCTCACGTTTAGGCTCTAGTTTAACCTACTAATTCCGAGGTGTTACACTTGTGCTAAATTGGGAGAAGTGTCACTTTAAGGTGAAAAGGGGCATAGTTCTAGGCCATCAGATCTCTCATAAAGGTATTGAGGTTGATAAATCAAAGATCAAGGTGATTGAAAAGATGTCACCACCTATCTCTTTGGCAAGTGTTAACATTTTGGCACATGTTGGTTTTTATCAAAGATTTATCAAAGATTTCTCCAAAATAGCTCCCGTTGTGTAAGTTGCTTAAATGGTAGTTTGAGTTCAATTATTCTTGTCTGAAAGCATTTGAAGGGTTGAAATAGAAGTTTATTTTTGCATCGATTATTATTTCACCGAATTAAGGACAACCATTTAGAGTTATGTGTGATGTGAGCAGGGTGGTTCCTGACATAGTATTAGTGCAAAGGCGAGAAAAGATTCTTCATCCCATATATTATACAACCAATTCCTAATTGTTGCTTAAAAAACTACACTGTCACTGAACAAGAATTGCTTGTTGTAGTCTCCGCGTTCGAGAAATTTAGATCCTATTTGTTTGGTACTAAAGTCATTCTAGACACTGACCATGCAACGTTGAGGTATCTTATGGTAAAGAAAGATGCAAAATCGAGACTAATTCGATCGGTATTATTATTTCAAAATTTTGATTTTGAGGTGAAAGATAGAAAAGGGTCAGAAAATCAAGTTGTTGATTACTTGTATAGATTAGAGGAAGAAGCAATGTTGAAATTAGCTGATGGAGTGTAGATTGATTATGCGTTTCCTAATTATTTGGCAAGTGATGTTGTGCCTTCAGATTTGTCATTCCACTAAAGAAGAAAATTCATGTCTGATGTGAAAAAGTTTTCTAGGAAGAGCCTTATCTATTTCGTGTTTATGTTGATGAGATTATTAGTCGTTGTGTTCGTGAGGTTGAGATGATGCGTAGATTAGAAGTTTGTCATTTGTCTCATGTTGGTGGTCATCATAGCGGTGTCCGAACTGCACATAAGATCTTGTAGTGTGGATACTATTGGCCTACCACTCAACAAGAAGCTCATAATTTCGCCTAAGTCTTGTGATCGATGTCAAAGAGAATGAGGTATTTCAAAGAAACAAGCACTCCCACTTATTCCTAAGTTGTTAATTGAATTGTTCAATGTTTGGGGCCTTGACTTTATGGTTTCATTTGTGAGTTTAAATGAGATAAAGTACATACTTGTAATAGTTAACTATGTATCTGATGGTGGAAGCTATTGCGCTTTCAAATAATGAAGGAAAAAGTGTCGCCCATTCTTGAAAAATAATATCTTCTCCAAATTTGGTATACCAAAGGTTATTATTAGCAATAGTGGTTCTCACTTTTGTAATAAGTTGTTCAAGGCATAACTTGAGAAGTTTGATGTTCGACATAGAGTAGCAACCCATTATCATCCTCAGTCTAGTGGGAAAGTTGAAGTGTCCAACAGAGAAAAAGCAAATCCTTGCAAAAAAATGTGAATGCAAAAAGAACGGATTGGTTAAGAAAGCTTGATGATGCTCTATGGGCATATCGTACTGCATTCAAGACTCCCATAGGTATGTCTCCTTACGAACTTATGTTTGGGAAGTATTTTCACTTGCCTGTAGAGTTGGAACACAAAGCTATGTGGGCACTCAAGAATTTGAATATAGATTGGGGTGCTACATCATTTAAAAGGTTGAATGGACTTGATGATTTTCGTCTAAAAGCATATGAAAGATCAGCCTTGTATGAATAAAAGATGAAGAAGTACCGTGAGCAAAAGTTAGAAAAGCATGAATTTGCTTTCGGTGATTTGTCCTCCCCTTCAATTCAAGCTTCTGCTTGTTTCCTAGCAAACTCAAATCAAAGTAGATTGGACCTTTTAAAGTTGTGCAAGTGTTTTCACATGGAGCGGTTGAACTTGGGGATGATGAAACAACAAGGTTCAAAGTGAATGACCAGAGGATAAAAATCTTTAGGGCAACCAAAGGAAGTCAAAGAGGTGATTGAAGAATGGAATCTTGATGAAGTCTAAGTAGTTAAGGAGTTTCTGTCATGCCGCGAGGTTAAATCATGTGCTGCTTGGGAGGCAATCCAAGATGTAATTTAATTATTTTTTATGTTTTTCTAGTTATTAATTTTTGATTTTTTTTTTGCCAGAATTGGTTAACTTAGAGTTTGTGTCCGAAAAGTAATATAAAGACCCTAAGTTAACCTATTCTGGACACTTTTGACATTAGGCCTTGAGGATTTGTAGGATCCAATGCACTTGAAAACGAAGGCCTAATGTTTGCTATATGTGCTGGATATAAAGAAAAATCTAGAAAAATTTCAAGTGCATCGGATCCTACAGATGGGTCCTACAAGCCATAGATATTCCTACAGACCGTTGGCCCTGTTCATCGAACCTCAATAAGTTAACATGATTGAGGAATTGTTATATGGATCCCATATAGGGGTTGATAGTTTATTGGACAAACTATAGATTGTAGCCGTAGAAACCTATGTCCAAACACAACTGCAACTTTAAGTCTACGAGTGCATGGTACGAATTGTAGCTTGTCTGTAGTTTGTACCCGTAGACTCCATGCATGTTTCTGAATTATTCTAAGTGTGAAGTTGATGTACAAAAGATTTCTACGGTTCGTAGACGGGCTTTCGTAAGACCAAGTGAGGTTAAAGTAAGACACCAAACCCACAACCCTATCGTAATAAAAACTATATTTTTCAATTCTTCCCTCTTTCCCTATTCTCCAACTATTATAAACCCCTTAGCACCCCTCCTTAATCGTTGCTAATCCCCAATCTCTTCCTTAAAAGAAACACTCACTCCGTACTCATCACCTCCCAACAAGCTCCATTTCCTTTATTTTCTTTACATTCCAGTAGGACAAATTCACAAAAAGTTCATGGGTCAATCAATCCTAGTGTGAGCTTCGAAGTCTAGGCGTCTACGTTTGAAAACACACTCACACAACTTCATATTACTTCTAAAGGTATGATATCTCACCCTAAAATTTATTAAATTTGGTTGAAATTTGAAGTTGGCACTTGACCTAGGGTTGTGATGATTGTTAATGATGTGTTAAACTGTTTAAAATCAACCCTAGGGACAATAGTATTGTGAGTGTTGACAATTATTTGCATCTGTGTCATAAATTATTGAATAAATCCAAACTGTGAACTTGAATTAGGGTTTGAATTGTGCTACTAGTGGTTGTTTTGATTAAATTGAAACTATAAATCCTAAGGATGATGGTGTTATTTGAATGTCAGAATTAGAAATGCATACAATTTAGAATTAAAATGGGCTGATAAATTTTGCGAAATTGTGTGAAAATAATCACACTATCCCAAGCAACTTATGACCTACGAGATCTTCTACAAACTATAAATCCATCTACGACCCGTAGTTGCCCTGTGTAGATAGGCCTAAAGGACCACTACTGACTATTTCCCATATACATTTTGTACAAATGCTATCAATAGGTCGTAGGACTTTCTACAAACCGTAAATAGGACTCGTACAAGACATCTGATAGTTGATGCTAAATAACAAAAACAACGGAGCGTATCTAAGAGTCATAGGATTTCCTCCAAATCGTAGATGGGATTCCAAGTTCATAAATAAAATTCCAGTAGCTCTAGTTATGAACTAATGGGCTGGCCTACGATCCATAGAAACTTTGATGGGCTGTACTCTCAATGTGTAGTTCCAACTACGGAAACTTAAAATGTGTCCTTCCTTCCTATAATTGGACCATATGGGTCGTAGAACCTTCTACAACCGATAGGAACCCAACCGTAAGACCAAAAATAGTACATTGTCTTATTTTTTTTAAGTTTTGTTGATTTGTTTGTAGTTTTTCTTGATTTCTTTTACCGTCTTATTTGTTACTAACAAGTATTCCTATAGGTACTATGCCACAAAGAGGTAATCCATGAAGATAGGGGGAAATCCACTGCCGCTTCTACGTCTTAGTTGCAATTACAAAACAAATCCATTGATAATTAATATAGTGGGTTAGAAGACAACCCATGCATGGATGAAGACTTACCTCGGTCACCCCGAACCACAAGAAAATAGTCCCAGCAATTGGGATGATCCCAAACCCGGACCACACCAAACATCGACTCTCCAGTCTTAAGAGGAAACTGTCTCACAAAGCTAAGAAGGTATTTCACTGAAAGATTCTACACTGAGCTCTCTGTGTGGATCTCAGTTGAGTTCTGAGGGATCAGAGAAGCACATTCATTTTGTTCGGGCTGCGGGTCAGCTAAATCATTTTAAGATTTGGGCATGTTCCAGATCTGTCCAAAGACAATTGCTTATAATGCAAGAAAACACCCTAGCTGGCCTATTATTGAGGAGTCGAGATTGTTTTCACACATCTCCAGAGCTACATGGACTATTCAAACGACATTGGTGCGAGTGGATGGCAGAGTTCCTAGGTCAGTATAACAAAAATATGGTCTGGGAGTTTTACGCATCGCATGCAGCTATAGTCAAGAACTCAATGTCGAAAAAGGGAAAGGAGCTAGCACAACCTCCTCTTCTGAGCACTGTAGTTTGGAAAGTCCAATTAGCATCTCGGAGCAGACCATTCACCAATATTTGCATGGCTCGAGTTATGAGCAGACTATGTCGACTATAGAGTTTAATTATAAGATGCAGATTGTGCGTGATACAAAAGTGATGAAGGATGCCTTTCAAAAAGAGGATTTATTGAGCTAGGTTGTTAGATACATTCAGGGGCGAATTTAAGCCTTATTTTTGGGTCAATTGAACCCGTACTCATTCGACTAAATTTGATATATTACTTCTATAATTATTAAAGAATATATTAAATTAAAACTTGTTGAACCCGTTCTCAAGATGGCTGGATGGCTCACTGGTATGACTGCAAGATTTCAACACAAAGATCGCAGGTTCGATCCCAGGCAGCCCCAATTCGCTTCAATTTATTTTTATTAACTAAAAACATGTTTTTTATTAAAAAAAAAAAAATTAAATTCTAAAAGTCAAAACTTCAAAAGTTTCCTTCCCACCCATGACCCACCCACTTTTCAAGTTCCAAATTCCAACAATATATTTCTTCTCTCCTCAAATTTGTTTTTTATTTTCCACACAAAGAAGAAGCTTCAAGCTTTCAAGTCTCCAACTTCAAGTCAAGAATCTAGAGAAATCATCATTGTCAAAGTTTAAGGTAATTTTAGTTTATGATTTCTCTTTTTAATAAACAAACTAACAAGATAATATATATATATATATATATATATATATATATATATATATATATATATATATATATATATATATATATATATATCACTTTAATTTTAGGGTTTTCATATAAAAAAATCTTGTCATTACTTATAATAGGAAATCATCAATAGCTAAAGAATTGATTATCTCAAACTTACATATTTTGCGGATGTAACTTGTAAGGAATGTGTTTCATATAATCATATTATATTATCAATTTTGAAGGGTGTGATTCCTTTTTTATTTTTAATGTGAAAGGGGTGTGATTCCCCTATTTTTTTAATGTGAAAGGGGTGTGATTCCCTTATTTTTTTAATGTGAAAGGAGTGTGATTCCCTTATTTTTCAAATGTGAAAGGGGTGTGATTCCTCTTCTTTCTATGAATATGTGATTTTGAATGCAAAAGAGGCATAAGTCCTCTTTTTATTATGAATGTGTAATTTTCTTATTGATAAATGTGAAAGGGGTGTGATTCCTCTATTTTAGTTAGATTTGCAAGGATTGTGATTCCTCTATTTTATTTGAACTTGCAAGGGTGTGATTCCCTTATTTTTTATTGTGAAAGATATGCGATTCTCTTATTTTTTTTTTAAATTTGCTAGTTAAATTTGTGACTAAGTTGAATAGTTATTTGAATATGTAGGAACATTTATCCTTAAATATCTGAATGGATAAATTTTTGATTAAGCAACCACGTTCTAGTAGCGGTCCATTTGTTAGTTCACATGTAGTTCCAGAAGCTCAAAGAGAGACAATTACACCTTCTTCTTCAAATGTTGATTGTATTCTTGGGGTTGGATCTCTCAAACGGGATCCCGGAGGAAGAAAACCCATCTTTGAATATGATTCTAATACTCGAGATGTTGTGAGGAGACATTATATTTTGATGGGGCCTTATCAACCAAAACTTCGTGTATATCCAAAAACAATATTTGGGACTAGTAATCGGCAATTTAATCCTGAGTGGTTTAATGCTCCAAATTCTGCTTGGTTGGAATATAGCATAGATGATGATGCTATATTTTGTTTGTGTTGTTATCTCTTCAAGAATGAATTTGAAAGTCATGGTAATGCGAGAAAATCATTTACACAAGATGGTTTTAAGACTTGGAACCATGGTCCGGAAAGAATTCGATTGCATGTTGGTGAGGTGAATAGTATTCATAACAAATGTTTGAATAGGATGCTTGATTTTGCAAATCAACGTCAATCAATTCAATCTTCTCTTCACAAGCAAAGTGAAAAAACAAAAAGTGATTATCGAATTCGTTTAAATGCCTCAATTGATGTGGTAAGGTTTCTCCTAAGAAATGGATTGCCATTTCGTGGTCATGATGAGAGTGAAGATTCTAATTACAAAGGTCTTTTTCTTGAACTTTTGAAATTTCATGGGGTTAATCATCCGAATGTGGAAAAGGTGATATTACAACATGCTCCAAAAAATGATATGATGATTTGTTCAACAATTCAAAAGGAGATTGTAGATGCTTGTACTAAAGAAACAACTAAAGCTATCATCAAAGACTTGGATGGTGATTATTTTGGAATACTAGTTGATGAGTCAAAGGACATTTCACATAAAGAGCAAATGGCACTAGTTTTACGATATGTTAACAAAAACGGAGAGTTGATAGAAAGCTTTTTGGGTATTGTTCATGTGGGTGATACATCCGCAAGATCATTGCAAAAAGTAATTTACTCTTTACTTTTGGATCACTCGTTATGCCTATCAAGACTCCGTGGGCAAGGTTATGATGGAACTAGTAATATGCAAGGAGAAAAAAATGGCCTAAAGTCTTTGATTTTGCAAGATGCTCCGTCAGCATATTATATTCATTGTTTTGCTCACCAATTGCAATTGACACTTGTGGCTGTTTCTAAAAAACATCCGGATGTGAAAAATTTCTTTTATGTTGTCACTAATGTTTTGAATACTATTGGGACATCTTTTAAACGCAGGGACTTACTTCGACAACACCAAGTTGAGAAGTTGGAAGAATTGCTTAAATCTGGAGAAATTCTTACCGGACAAGGATTAAATCAAGAACGTGGCCTCCAACGACCGGGTGATACTCGTTGGGGATCCCATTTCAAGACCTTGGAAAATTTCATGATTATATTTTCTTCAATTGCTAATGTGCTTAAAGATATGAAAGAAAATTCTCCACATGATCTTGATAAACTTGCGGTAGGTAACCTTTTAGATAAAATTCAAGAATTTGAATTTATCTTTGTGTTGCATTTGATGTTCAAGATGTTGCTTCTTACAAATGAATTGAACAAAGCTTTACAAAAGAAAGATCAAGATATTGTCAATGCTATGGGATTGCTTAATCTTTCAAAGAGAAGATTACAAACAATGAGAGAGAGTGGTTTGGAGTCTTTGATGGATGAGGTTTCTTCATTTTGTGGTAAACATGATATTTTGGTTCCCGAAATGACTGAAGACTATCCAAGATCGAAGCGTAAGAAGTCCGAAATTTCATATTTACATCACTTTCGTGTGGAAGTGTTTTATGCAGTTATTGATTTGCAACTTCAGGAGCTCAATAATCGTTTTGATGTTGTGACTAGTGACTTACTCCTTGGCATGGCTAGTTTGAATCCGGTTGATTCATTTGCTAATTTTAGTAAGAGCAGAATAATGAAGTTGGCCGAATATTATAAAAGTGAGTTTGGTGATAATGAACTTCGAGATCTCAGTTATCAGCTTGATAGTTTCATTGTCTATGCTCGAGAGTGTGATAGCAAATTTCTCAACTTGAAGGGGATTAAAGATCTTGCTACGATGATGGCACAAACAAAATTGGATCAAACTTGGTCTCTTGTTTATTTGCTTGTAAAGTTGGCTTTGATTTTGCCTGTTGCTACGGCAAGTGTGGAAAGAGCATTCTCCTCAATGAAGCTCATCAAAAATGATCTACGTAATAGCATTGGTGAAGAATTTTTGAATGGCTGTTTAGTTTGTAAGATAGAGCGGAAGATATTTGAAAATGTAAGTAATGATGCTATTATAGATCGTTTTCAAAATATGAAGTCTCGTCGAGTACAATTGTAAATTGATGATATTTTTTGTGGCAATGTAATTTTTATGTATTGCTCGCCTAGTTATTGTTATTATAAATTTTTTGATCTTATCTTTAAAGCAATGGTGCACCCGTTTTCTTGAAATCCTGGATTCGCCTCTGGATACATTACAGGGCAAGGGGTTGATTCGGACTGAGTACACGGTCCGGGCCTAATAAAAAATGCCTATCTCAACTTTATTGTAAAATTTTGTGGTCGATTGTCCACTCTCGCTTATCACACACTATGGCAGACAACCATCTGACTCATGATCGAGCAGTGATGGTTGCATGTATCATGGCTGGATATAAGATTGATTTTCTTCGGGTACTTATTTTAGGAGATACATGGGCAAGCATTCTGGGTAACCACGACTCTTCCCTTTCCTGGGTTGATATTCCGCTTAAGTCGTGAATCTACGATGCCATTACTCAGGGGTATTGACCTACTGATTTCACAGACTCAGACACTGAATGTTGGGCTTATCCGGGATATGTCAAACCCTGCTACACCATTACGCTGGTCATAGTTCAGCATGTGGTAGATGACAATTATTGGGTATAAAGATGGTGAGGTTCCTGCAGGACATACTACTGCTACTAAGCTCGGCGAGGCGACACACACATCTATTTTCCTGGCTGATAGCACACCAGTTCGCCCACTATATTGGGTCTCTCCACCTTGCCGATAGCCAAACTTCAGCAGTTAAAGACTAAATGGCGCAATTGTTACAACACCTTCGACAATGGATATAGCAATTTGTTCAAGATTCTGAGGTGAGGAAGCAAGCTGTTATTTCAGAGCAGACTCAAGCCACACAGAGGAGGATAAATGCCTTCGAGTTGAGGATGCTAGCTCAACCCTATGAAATTGATACCCCTCTGAATTTTGGTTAATGTGTTATATTTGTGTGATTGATAAGTCATATATGTAGGATTTTTTATGACATGATATGAACCAATTAGATAACATGACTTAAGCTTAAGCATGAACCAGATACATTGATAATTTGATAGTGAAATGATGTGGCATGCATGTGTGAGGATACTTGTTCATTCTGTGTATATCAATCTAGAACTAGTCTCATTAGTCTTGCTAATATGGTTTAACTATTAATTAGGAAATAATCATAGGCCATTGTTGAAATTGAGTCCACTAAAGCCTAAAATTAATCTACTAAATGAAAATGCTCCCTTCGACTCAAATTATTGAGCCTGAATTAGACCATTCTTTCAATTTACCCAATTCACCTTCCCCGTGATAACTGTTAACCTTTTTTTTGGTTATGGTCCCTCCTTGTACATCATTCACCCTAACTCATGTAAAAAACCTAAGTTGAGGGTGGCTACTATAGAGGAAAACAAGAAAAGAAATGGGTATGAAAAGACTTGTGTATTTAGAAAATAGAAAAATATTAAGATGGTGTGGTAGAATAAATAAAATAAATAAAAAAAGAGTGAAAAATTGAAACGAAAAAAGGTAAGTCAAAGTCACACCCGAGCTTCAATGAATAATGAGGAGAAAAGAAATATTAATGTGATACCTGGATTGGTTGTTAATGAGGAAAATAGTCAATGTAATGTCAAGAAGGGCAGAAAAGTCACTTAAAAAATCCAATTATACCATACCTGACATTGATCTTGCGTTATAAGCTCAGAAAGTCCTATAGTGATCCTAATTTGGCAGTTTGAGAGTCTAAGTATTGAAAATAAGGGAAAACATATGGTATTGTGCATGTATTGTATTGAATTTAACTCTGAGAGTGAGCAATATTTAGTCCATGAAATTGAACTATAAATCCAAATATGTGTGAACAAAGGGATTTCTTTGCGATAAGGGCAAAAGTTACATTGTCAAAGAGATGGTATCTTTGTGATTGTTATTTGTGTATATAAATATGTCTATTAGTATGTCTATGTCATAAATTGATCTGCATGCGTTGTCTTGTTGTTGAACTTAATGATTGCACAGTAGTGAAAAGTGAAAAAATTGAGGGTTGATTGTTTGAAAAAATGTCACGTGATTGCTTGAGTTTTTGGGTTTACTTTTGCATCATGTTGTTTAGAGTTAGTAATGTCTCTTGAGGACAAACAACGATTTTCAGTTGAGGGTGTTGATGTACCACAGATTTATGATACTTATAATGTTTTACACTTGGATTTTGCATGTGTCTTAAGCCTTTGTTAAAAGATTTGATGCTATTTTTGTCTATGTTTGCAGGAAAGTAGGTTGTAACTATCCGAAGATAGAATTATTTTAAAGCAATATGTTTTTGATGAGCTACGAGTTGACCTACAAGCACTAGATTATACTACAAAACATAGGATTAACTTGTAGATGAAGGTCGGAGAAGAAGCTGGAAATTTGGTTAAGTATGGGGAGACGAAAACATACTACGGGTCGTAGGATAACCTAAGAACCGTAGTATTGAGTCGTAGAAAGAGGCAAGAATTATGGGCCCCAGTATTGTAAATGACTTATTTCTAGGACAGAACATACAAAGGTCTACGAGTCGTAGATCATGTTCGTAGGATGTGTCCAAATGGCCTTTGACGAAGCTGCCTTTTACCGGCGTGGTCTATGAGCCGTCGATCATGACCTGTAAAGTTGACTGTCGAAGCCCATTTTTCTTGTATTTCATTTTTTGACTTTATTTAATATTAGATGTTTATAAATAGTCATTTTTATTTACGTTTTTAGTTTTAGACAATTGGATACTTAGTTTTGGCTTTGAAAATTATTTTGTGAACACTTTGTCCGTTTAATTCTTGAAGCTTTGGTTTATATTATCATTTTTGTGTGTCGATTCAAGATTTTGAATTCCATCTACTCTAATTGTAAGTTTATGATTTATTTTAACAAACTTATTATGAATTGTGATCACTGAAGCATGAGTAGCTAAATCCACAACTAGGGTTGTGGAACCATGAGTAATTAACAACGTAGACCTAATAATTAAGTAATTCTTAAATAGTATTTATGCATGTATTATTGATTCGTTTTGATTGGGTTTTAACGGTGTGCAACGTTAGAACCTGCCTTAGTCCTACTTGCCCGACCAAGAAAGTAACAAATGTGAAAATGATTAAACAATGAAATTTGGTGTGATAATCTGTCGTTTACTAGCTTGAACCTAGAGCCCTATATTCTTTAGGAAGGTGTAATTTGGGCGTATCAACCTGCTCCACAACCCTTAAATGACTAACAACTTGGGAAAGGTAGACCCCGTTGTTATCATGTGCTCCGACGCCAATTAGAGTGGCAAGGACAACCCTCTTATGAACTCTTGGTTCAAGTTTCGACCCATAAGGAATAATGTGGGAGTATGCCCAACCCATTACAAAAATCATAAAACATACTCAGAAATGGACAAAGAGCCCTGCTAGGGACCAATCAACCCAACTTTGTCCTGAGAAGCATCCACTACACCAAGAACCACACCTTCATGTGGTGTACCCTCAAAAAGACTAAGGCCTCCTAACACTGAATCTCAAGGAGCTGAGGTAGTCAACAACCCCGACTGATCTTAGGCTACCCCAAACTCTCTGAATGCTGAAGAACGTCTCCTAACCTAAGGCATGCGCCTAACTTAGGCCATCTAGCCCGACCAAGTACTGAAACTCTGGTATAATATGTCGATGCTCCATCCACATCCATCGAATACCTTATGTCATCCATCTAAGAGAGAGTAGATTTCGAAGAAGCAATTTTAAAGGTTCATCAATGCGAAAGCACACGATAAGGAATTAAAAAACAAAATTTGCTAAGAATGCACTACAATCTCCCGAAGATAGAATACATGCATCTCTGCACCGATCTGTATGACTCTATTAAGCAGTTGCTCTCATACCAATGGTGTTGGTCAACCAAAATGTATGAAACCAACTTTCCACGACCCAGTTTCTCAGGTCATGATGGCAACTACTACATCCCACCAATATATAAGCTTAACCCCTAGCCCAAAACTATAAGCAATGGGCTATCACATGGAAGATAACACTAAGAAACAACAAGTTAATAATACTGAGAAAAAGAGATATCAATCGAAATATAATACAAGAAACCATCTCTAAGATATGACATTAGTCACTAATCTAGCATCTAATAAAAATAGGAGTATAAGGCTTTTACAGATACAATACAAGTACAAACTATCTCCAAATACAACCTAAAGACTAGCCTATCCCAAAATAACTTTAAACTCCATGAGCTCACCCAAGTCTTCGAATCCACAAAGATGCGCCACACGAGATACAAGTCAACGATGAGAACTCGTACTATAATTTGTAGGTTGCAGAAGTATAGTATGAGTACTAATAAACAGCACTTAATAGGCATCAACCGATTGAGCTCCAAAGTCAAGGCAAATATAAACAACAAATAAATAAGGAAAGTAGAACACACATAATTAAACATGAGATATAACATGATAAGATATGCACTAAGAAAGAAGTAAGATACAAAGAGTAAAAAAATTGAGTCAAATAACATACCTTAAGACAAGAGCCAACAACCTACTCACAAGCAAAGCTATGTTACAGAATTCATAAACTACCTAAGGCCAGGGAGAACTAATATCAATAAATCTAAACAACAACCTAACAACTATTAGATCAATATCACAAGAATACAAAATATAGTCAAACTATAAATTAATCGGACCCCATAAGTCTAGAAGGTACAAACAACAAACATAACCAAATCGACCCCCAAAAAATCAAAGGATACAACTAACAACTAATTATTCTGGTGATAGTCAATGTATATAAATGCAGGAGATGCAGTAGAACTAGTTGAACCAGTTGAACTATCAATAACCAAGTATATATACCTACCCTTTGCCCTTATCAAGTGAGGTAGGACTCATGAAGCTCTCTACAATGGAACACACAGTCAAAGGGACCTATATGGATGTAAGAAGTTTGTATACATTTCTTAGGCCCAAATTGGGACTTACGAGATATCATCTATGTCATGGTACCAAAGTAGAAAACGATCACGTCCTCGACACCTCATAAATCTAGAAAATTAGCTTAACAAAGTGATCCAAGTGATACGATTCCCGTTAAAACTAGTTTAAAATAGTAATCAAGTGAAAATAGTCTTTCTCCATAAATAGTAATGATGATCCCATGCATGAACCAAGATCATACCATGAAACACATGAGAATGATCAACAAATGCAATGCATGTCATCACCAACATCCAAACAAGGCACATGTGATTATAAATATAATCCAACCCTACCATGCTATTAAGGCAAAGAGAATTAAGTTGGAATCCAATTGGTCTCGACCACGGACTCGAACCCAACAATATAACAATAGCTTAATAAAACATAATAGGCCTACCATTAATCAACAAACAAAGGAATCAGGAAGAGCTTCAGAATCAAATTAGGGGAGAGAAATAACTCAAGGAATAATGCCTTACCCTAATCATATCGCTCCAGTACAACCAAGCACAACTAATGGCAACATATGGCTATGATGAGTCACTAAGGTCTCAGGCACTAACACAAGATACACCATTTGAAATAAGCCCTAGTAAAAGAACCACACAACTACAAGAGCAATAAAGCACATTCTAAGGCATCTAAGGATCAATCCTAGCCTAAGGCCTCAAGTATCAATTCTAAAAAGGATAGTCACGCTAATTTATATTCTAACCAAGGTTACTAGCCTAAATTAAAGATTATGTCACCCACAACAAGCCCAACGGTTCTACAGGAATCAAGGGAAGATATAATAAATGGAAGGAGATATAATACTTGACAAATACACTCCTAAATTACATGTAATTCATACTTTATATCATCTAATAAATCCCAATCAAGAAAGTAACTATAGCCTGCGTTGAAGCCGATCACGCAAGCTCAGAATCCACCACACAATAGTTAGATGCTTCCAACACACCGTCATTCACCTCCACACTAATAAATTATTGATCAAAACATCAATACTGACAATTAAACACCAAAATTGCAATAATTAGAGATGGACCACAAATTGAGTAAAAACAAGACTGTGGACCCCATACCAAAAATTTCAAATTTGACTCCATTAAAAGATCCTAAATATCTCAAGGAACTTGTGCCCAAAAAATGAGCACAATCCGAGCTAAAAAAGGGGCTAAAACAGCTCATGCAAAAAAATCACCATTAAAGGATACATGGTTGTCTCTTTGGGGTAAGAATTACCTTAAAACAATGCTCCCCCAACACTTATTCAATCACTCCAATACATAGCCACGTCAATTCAAGACAAAAAAACGGCTTGAAACACCCAAATCTAAGCTCTAGAACTCAAGATATTGGCTTTTAAGTTTTGAGAAATGAGACTGAAAATTGCTAAAAAGAAATATATAACAGCCAAGGCAAATTCTCTGTGAACGCGGAGGGAAAATTTCACCTTTCTCCATAAATACGAGGACCAGGTCTGCTAACATGGAGGAAAAACTTAACCCTTCTCCACGAATGTGGGGACCAGATCTACAAACGCGGAGACCAACCCAAGATGCACTAGCAAGGGCTATGATGTGAGGCCAAAAATATATATTTTAAATCATTATTTGCCTCACATTTAGTATTTGTATTTCCTTTTTTAGCATGGATTTTATGAATTGTGCTAAATAGTGTATTTTATTTGTAGGAGAAAATTGGTGTAAAAATGAAGAAGTTTGGACCTAAAACGAATTAAAGATGGAAGATTATGGAAGGAAATCAAGCAGCTTAATGGAAAGATTATAATATAGTATTAATATTTATATATATGTTCAAAGTAATGCGGCAAAGAAACGAAATTAAGGAAATTACCTGGAGCCTACCACGTGTCACAATATGAAACTGGGAGCTGCACACAAATTCTTGAAGGCGGCGGACAGAGCATGGTTCAAACGGAATTCAATTCCATTCGGGTTTTGGCTTCCCAATTTATTTTGGACTCAATTATTTTATTTAGGATTTTCTACCTCTATAAATAGTTCATAGAAATAATTATTATATAATTATTATGGGAGATAAAATATAGGTCGTCAATACATTTTAAGGTTCTTTTCTTTTCTTCTTTTCTTAAAGATTAGTGGCTAAACGCCCTTGTTCTGGGGCTGTAGCTACGGATAATTGTTGATTATCAACGGTTTTGAATTAATTCATGGTTATCATTTTAAGTTACTTTTTTGTTCTTATTTTATTATTTCTTGACTGGCCATCATAGAGATAAATCTCTTGTCTACTCTTAAACTTGGGAGGCTTTAAGGTAGATAGATCAAAGGATACATAAAGCTTGATCTTCCATTAAACTGAGTTGATTTGTGTTTAGGAGTGATGCCCAGACGAACACCTAGCTTGGTTATAAAATAGGAAGAAATATAAATGCTCGCCACTTAGGACTGTCTATCCCCGCTCAACGATGTAGTTAGACAGCTAATTGGAGTAGGCGATTAAAGGTCGGGAGACCATGATCATATAATTACCTTGAAAATTAGTGACTTGATAACCTAAATTAGTTCATTACCTGAGATATGATACATGAAATCCAATGCATGTTGCAGCCCTGAAATTGTCTTTTACTTGTTTAAAATATCAATTTGAAGTTGTTCACATTAGTTACTTTAGTTATTGCATTAGTCGTATTAGTAATAAACAACATTCAATCTCTTTTAAAGTTTCTCTTGTCGAATTGTGGAATTAAGTTAGCAAATATAAGTTGATCATAAGTCCCTTGGGAATGATAACTCGTTTCTAAAAAGAACTATACTACTTGTGCAACCACGCACATTTGTGTGTGCATTTGGGCGCAATAGGCTACATCAACTAAACTTTGGAGTTGAAAATACTCTGACAGAATGCTTGAGATTCATTTGGAATCCTATGCGCACAAATAAAATATGCTAAACTTTCATCCGAGGTTGTCTTGATAAAAAGTGGATCCCATACCCAAAATTTGTTTCTAGCCAAATTCCATAAGGGGCTCACAATGAGCCTAAAAGCCTCGAGATCCGCACGAAGAGTTATTTTAGAACAAGCTCAATGTTTAGAAGCTTATGAAACCATTAGAGTTGCATATTGAGGTCGTCATTCTAGAGTTTTGATAGAAATTAATCGTACAAACTCTAGAAGCTCCAAAATATGGAAACTTGCACAAAACTCAAACGAACAATCAGATGATCAATTGTAAGTCCCAACAAATCATAAATTACTTGTGGTTTCTACAAGAAAGATCTAAATTCTAAAAAGATTAGAAAACATATAAAATAACATGAAGGATCATTACAACTTCCTATATTGATTAATGTCTTGTTATGCCTCTTAATATGACTTGAATATTTTAGTGTGTTGTATTCTCTATTTGATGTCGGTGTATGATGACTCGATATGCATTTTATTAAGTTTTATGCATTTTATTAAGTTTTATGCATTTTATTAAGTTTTTTTCTTGGCTTCATCTATCTTAATTTCTTCTTTAGTTGAGTCCTTAGTATGTGAATTCTTTGTTTGAGTTCGTCCTCTCCATCTGTTTGGTTGAACTTAACTGTCCGTTCTAGGTGATTTTGTGGGTTTTAAAGTGATGCTAAAAATTTTATTTTCTAGTAAGCATGTTCCTTTGAGCCGACTGATATTAAATTGGGGGTACCTATTTGCCCTTTGTTGATTTTCAGTAAGCCTTTGCTATTTAATTGTTATTTGCTTATTGTTAATTAGTACATGTGTGTGAAGTATTTTGAACCTTGACATGTATTAATCTGGTAAAGATATTTATTCGAGTCAACCTAAATTGTTCTGATGTGACACATGTTATTCTATATGAATCTTTTATTTTGGATAACTCAAATGTTCCTCCTGTTTCTTTGTTTCCAACTTGTTTGATGAAATATGAGTTGTGTATTTTAATTTTCTTCAGAATCTTGTTATTTATATGGATGTAGTCATCATTTCTACCAATTTCTTTTATAGCTTTGGATTCAATGGTTGTGGTCTTATATCAATGTTAGCTTAATCTTGTATAAAGTATTTAGTTGTAGTCATAGCTTGTCTATTTTGAATCATTTGTATTTATTTGGTTTGAATTCTTGGTGTTGTAATTGTAGTTTTCTCCCATCTCATGTCTCCTTATGTTTGTCAAATGATTAAGGTTCAAACTTTGCTTTAATCTTAATATAATCTATATATGCAAGCCTACTTTGTGATAGTAAGTAGTTTGTAATTGATGTTTGAATTTGTCTACCGAACTTGGTCATTAAAATTAACAGCCCTTTTCAAATTATATGCTAGCAAAATTTTGTTGTCTTCTGAAATAGCTCCATATGTTTGATTTCATCTTTTAAAAAATGCTAAACATGTTGATTATGTAGGTTGATTCCTTCAATGTTTTTGGCTAGTCACGAGTGATCCTTATAGTGGTAACAAAGAATGACCATGTTTTGATTTATTACGACTCCTAGTAAGCATATTTGTTCTGAGTTTTCTATTAAGAATTATGAGTTTGATAAATTTAAGTTTCAACATATTGATTTGCTTCGCCTAAAGTCATAGTATCGATATTTAATACTATCACCCTTCTATCCTCAAATGTAGAACTAAAACTTACTCCCTTTATTCCCTCCCTTTTTTAATATTTTGTTCTGATTATAAAATAATTTATTTGGTGCATCTTAGATAGTTATGAGTATTATTTGTTCTTACCGGTTCAATTTTCACATTTTAGTGATAACTTGCTATTAATTTAAATTTCAATGTATAGCTTAGTAAAGCTTTTATGCATACTAGAAGTAATAAGAGCATGCTCATTTAAATTTGTTATTTGAATTGTGATGTGAAAAATACCCTGATTAGAGTACCATGATTTGTTAATTCAATAGCTAAAAAAGATTTTTTATTTGATATTCTTTCTTTGCCCTCTTCTAGTTCCCTCTTCGTCTCTTGATTGTCCCAATCTTATTATGTTCATTTGATTGTTCTCTTTGTAATAATATGATTAATTTAAGTCACTTGAGCTTCATTACAATGCCAATATGAAGGTTTGTTAATTGCTTTCTCTACCGCTATTAATTGGTTCTCTGTTTATTAGGAAATATATAGATTTTTTTAGTTCCAAGTATGTAAGAATGTGACTTGTTCTTCTTTGTCACAACTTGAATAATATTGAAATCTCTTTAAAGTGAAAATAAATGTTTAAGTTACTGTTGTGTTGGAACTTTTGTGGCTTCATTGTTTTAACTGTTAAGAGTTCTTAGGTTAAAAACTGTTTTAAAATTTGAGTTAGTGTAACAATGTTAATTTCATGTCTTTTAGTTACTTGAATATATGATAATGACCAATTTTGCTCTTTTTTTCTCTATTTTTTTTTACGTATATGCATGTTACCAGTTGCCATGTTACTTCATTATGGATCGAATGATCATTGCTCTCATTCAATTACTCTTTTAAAATTGTTTGCTTTCAACATGTCTTTTCTTTGTTTATTTTAGTTTAATTATATGTTAATATATATCCTCTTGTTTGTATGAGATGTCTATCCGAGTGTCTTGTGGACTTCTTTTTTTCTTTACATTTTCGAGTTGAGTCAAAGAGGCTTAATTTTCTTTATCGAGTCGGCCTCATGCTTGTATGGGAAAACAAAAACTGATATAAAGACAAACATAAGCTAATATACATAAACAAGTGTTGTATACAATCAATATACGTTCAATATACAATATATACAACAAGTATATAGTAATTATATACATAATGATACAACAAAATTGGGCTAGGCCTAAAATGAAGTGTCTTAAAAGACTGAATTACTTAGAATTAGGACAGAAAGAAAGAATGAATTTGTTAGCCCAGTACTTTGAATTTGGACAGAAGCCCAAATTTATCTCTCTCTTATTATTGTATATTTCTTTTTATTGTATTTAATTTCAAGTTATACTTTTAGATTAACTCAATTAATCGACAAATCATCTTTTGGTATAATGAGTTTTTCTATTTAAGTGATTTATTTAATTGTCTTTCTTTACTTGGTCATTTTTTGACAAAACTTTCTCTTTAAATTATTTTAAGTATCTTAAATTATTATGTTTTCTAAATAACTTTAAATATCTTTACCTTTAAATATTTTTCCAAAGTTAGTCATAAAGTTTTCAAGTCATTGGATACTTGCGTGTTAGCGGACATTTCAAGTGCGTAAAACCTTCTTGAAATGGAAATAGGAACCCCTACCCTTAGAAATTTCAAAAGATTTTTTTGTTTTACGCCTAGTCAAATAAGATGAACATGTATTTCAAATACGCTAGTAATAAAAATTCACAGAGCACTAACCTTACCTTGGACATACTAATGTCTCACAATAATTTTACTTAGGAGCATCAAACACATATACACGTAGAACATGTACAATAACAGTAGCCAACTAAAAAATAATCAAAT
This sequence comes from Solanum bulbocastanum, assembly GCA_037074985.1. Taxonomy (NCBI): domain Eukaryota; kingdom Viridiplantae; phylum Streptophyta; class Magnoliopsida; order Solanales; family Solanaceae; genus Solanum; species Solanum bulbocastanum. The sequence continues at coordinate 13,787,733 of CM073601.1, forward strand.
AGTCGCATGACCAAGGAATTCATATACCCTACTAATCTCATTATTATACAATGTTATATAATCCATCAATCTCATATGTACACATATGATAAAGAGTTTTTAATTATGCTGGTGTTTATGTATCTTATCAATGTGGTACCCGATCTAATACACACAACTACTTATACATCGGACATTTCAAGTGTTTAAAACCTTCTTGAAATGGAAATAAGAACCCCTACCCTTTCTTTTAAATTTGAAACGAATTTTTCGCTTTACACCTAGTCAAATAAGATGGACATGACTATCAGATGAAATCAGTATTTCAAACCTGCTAGTAATAAAATTTCACTGATCACTAACCTTACATTGGATATACCAATGTCTCACAATAATTTTAGTTAGGATCATCAAACACATATACACGTAAAACATGTACAATAATAGTATCCAACTCTAAATAATCAAATAGTCGCAGAATCGGGGTGTTCATATCCCCTACTAATCTCATTATTGTATTATGTGATATAATCCATCAATCTCAAATGTACACGCACATGATAAAGAGTTTTTATTTATGCCTATTTGCAGGGTCACTACGTGTTCATGACCGAGGAGCTCTTATCCTCTTGATTGTCCCAATCTTATTATGTTCATTTGATTGTTCTCTTTGTAATAATATGATTAATTTAAGTCACTTGAGCTTCATTACGATGCCAATATGAAGGTTTCTTATTTGTTTTCTCTACCGCTATTAATTGGTTCTCTGTTCATTAGAAAATAAGTATATAGTTTTTTTTAGTTTCAAGTACGTAAGAATGTGATCAGTTCTACTCTGTCATAACTTGAATAATATTGAAATCTCTTTAAAGTGAAAATAGTTACTGTTGTGTTGGAACTTTCGTGGCTTGATTATTTTAACTTTTAAGAGTCCTAAGGTTAAAAATTGTTTTAAAATTTGAGTTAGTGTTTAATTCCATGTCTTTTAGTTATTTGAATATATGATAATGATCAAATTTGCTCTTTTTCCTCTATTTTTTTTACGTATATGCATGTTACCAGTTGCCATGTTACTTCATTATGGATCGAATGATCATTGCTCTGTTTCAATTACTCTTTTAAAATTGTGTGCTTTCAACATGTCTTTTATTATTTTCTTTGTTTGTTTTAGTTGAATTATATGTTAATATATATCCTCTTGGTTGCATGTGATGTCTACCCGAGGGTCTTGTGGACTTCTTTTTTTCTTTACATTTTCGAGTTGAGTCATAGAGGCTTAATTTTCTTTATCGAGTCGGCCTCGTGTTTGTATGGGAAAACAGAAACTGATATAAGGCAAACATAAGGTAATACATAAACAAGTGTTGTATACAATCAATATATGTCCAATATACCACAAGTATATAGTAATTATATACATAATGATACAACAAAATTGGGCTAGGCCCATAATGAAGTGTCTTAAAAGACTGAATTACTTAGAATTAGGACAGAAAGAAAGAATGAACTTGTTAGCCCAGTACTTTGAATTTGGACAGAAGCCCAAATTTATCTCTCTTATTATTGTATATATTTCTTTTGATTGTATTTAATTCCAACTTATACTTTTAGATTAACTTAATTAAATCAACAAATCATCTTTTGGTATAATGAAATTTTCTATTTAAGTGATTTATTTAATTGTCTTTCTTTACTTAGTTATTTTTTGACAAAATTTTCTCTTTAAATTATTTTAAGTATCTTAAATTATTATGTTTTCTAAATAACTTTAAATATCTTTTCCTTTAACTATTTTTCCAAAGTTAGTCATAAAATTTTCAAGTCGTTGGATAATTGCGTGTTAGCGGACATTTCAAGTGCATAAAACCTTCTTGAAATGGAAATAGGAACCCCTACCCTTAGAAATTTCAAAAGATTTTTTTGTTTTACACCTAGTCAAATAAGATGAACATGTATTTCAAACACGCTAGTAATAAAAATTCACAGATCACTAACCTTACCTTGGACATACCAATGTCTCACAATAATTTTACTTCGGAGCATCAAACACATATACACGTAGAACATGTACAATAACAGTAGCCAACTAAAAAATAATCAAATAGTCGCATGACCAAGAAATACATATACCCTACTAATCTCACTATTATACAATGCTATATAATCCATCAATCTCATATGTACACATATGATAAAGAATTTTTAATTTTACAGGTGTTTATGTATCTTATCAATGTGATACCCGATCTAATACACACAACTACTTGTACATCGGACTCGAGGTGAATGTATTGTTACCATAAGAGCATATTGTGGTAAGTAAATTTAAAGAATTTATTTGAATGACTAAAATAGAGTTAAAAAGGATAATTTTGTCTAAAAATTCGTTTATTTTAATTTTTGGTTTCCGAGAAGATGATTTGGCTCTAGTGACCACCCAAACCCTCAGCCTTTTCTTCTCCGTCACCTGTTCCCGACTCGCGCATCTCTCTCTCTTTCTCTGCAACAGTTCTCATCAATAGCTCTCGGAACCCTAAAACTCTCTCTGGCTTGTGCTTCGGTCCTCAAATCCACATTCACTCTCATTTGACTCTTCCATTTCACTCTCTCCCCTTTTTCTCCGATTAATTTTTCTGTATCGATCCTCTTTCTTACACATCTCGACAAGGCCATGGCAGAAGGAAATCTTGATCTTCCTGACGATCTTCTTTCCTCTAAGACTTCCGATCAGTCCAAAGGTGCTCTATATTTTCTTTAATTTTGATTTACAATTAGTTTAGGGCTTATTTTTGAATCTTCAATTTTGTAAATTCTAGGGCTTCAGATCAGGTATCCTCTTTATCTGTATTTGGTTCTCTGGATTTGCTGCTTTCACATTTCAGTCTATCCAATTGTTCTATTGCCAACTCAAAATACACTGTAGCGGCCAGTCTTCTGGTCAATCTTAATTGACGAGGGATTGATGCTTGTCAACATTTATTTTACACTAGGAAGTTATTGATTTTCTCACCTTCTTCTAGTGTTTGGATCTACAAGTAGCTGCAACTAGATTTTCTTATTTATTTATTTACTTTTGCTCCCACTTTGTCATGTTTTACAGTTGCTAACAAACATCTGCTTGCAGGTAATGATGACAACAAGCCTTTCATGGGCCAGCTTGATATTTCCAAAGGTATTTCTCTTTCATTTTTTTTTTTTTAAATTTTTGATTACATCCGGACGCTGGATCTTCTTCTGATATATACTTTTTACATTCTCTTGTAATTCTCCTTGACCTTGCTTTAGATCAAGCAATGGTGGACAGCAGCATTCCTTTGTCTCCACAGTGGCTTTATGTTAAACCAAGTGACACAAAGATGGTGAGTTTGCTTACTTTTCAGACTAGCTGATTTATACTCATTAATGGATAATTCCATCATACAAACTATACTCATAAGTAGAATTCAAATCTTGACAGTTATTTTTTGACTCTAAGATCTGCTTTTGTGGCATTATCGTCTTATACTTATTTTAGTCTCTTATTATTTGGAATACTTGAGTGATGGTTTGCAGTTTGAGAGAAATTCTTGTCAGACCAGTCGAGATATGGATGTATAATAGCCCCTCCCTCATGCAGTTATAACATCATCTCAAACTCAACAGATTATATAAAGTCATTGTCAACTATAAAAATGTTTTTTTGTACATGATTGAGACTTTTTACTTGCTTTCTGTATGGTATGATGAATTGAACTTATTAGTCAAAACTAAAAAGGAATTGGTTTGTTCCATCTGGAGATTCCCCTTTCTAAGTATAAATATAGGGAACCCTTGAGAATGAAGTGTTTTGTTGTTGAATTAGACAGTCTTCGTGAAATCTTGTCGGTGTCGGCATCTAACCATATTAGACATAACAAAGATATTGACTTTGATCTTTTAGTACCCATATGTGTTGACCAAGTGTGTGTGGTGTGCTTAAGAAGGAAAATTTCACCCCTTTGAAGGATCACACTAAGCATAAAAGTTTTTGTTTGTTAATCCTGTGATTTTATATGGTATTTACTGCCCATGACTACAGAGGAAATACTTCTGTCATGCATGTCGTCCATTACTTGTGGCTTCATAACAGCTCTACGTCTTAAAACTGAGATTTAGAAAGTCACTGTCGATCCAAGCTCCTCTTATTGATCTAAACAAAAAAAGATACCTTGAAACACCCCAAAAACACTTTTCCTTTAAACTTCAACTGAGTTCGGTCACGTTGTAGCATTATTTCCTCCTAGACTTTATACGTATGAAATTCTTGAAGTGTCTGTTACTGATTTCTGTGCAATGTTAAGCAGAACTGAAGAAAATTTTGCTTATTTTCCTGTAATCTTTTTGAGATTTGGATTTCCATTCTTCTCTCTCGCTCTCTATATATATATATCTCAAAGTGCCAGATGTTCAGATGTTACACATGCCCATATTTCTTTTATACTGCTTGAAGTTTCTAGTAAAATGTTTTCTACTGTGTTTTATTCATCATAGGAACCACGTCCACCAAGCTCTCTGTCACTTGGAAGTTCTGTTGATTCAAGTCAGAAGGAGGCTTGGCGTACAGATGTACCTGACGACAAGAAGGATTGGAGAAGAACGACAGTGGAGACTGAGAGCAGTCGCCGGTGGCGTGAGGAAGAAAGGGAAACTGGTTTGCTTGGTCGGAGAGAGCGAAGGAAAACCGATCGCCGTGCTGAGCATGATGTTAATAACCGCAATTCTGGGCTTGATACAAGGCGTGATAACAAGTGGTCGTCTAGGTGGGGTCCTGATGACAAAGAAAAAGAAAATCGCAGTGAGAAAAGGATAGATGTAGATAAGGAAGATGTTCATAATGATGGTCAAACATTTGTGGCCAACCGTAATGTCTCAGAACGGGAGTCAGATTCTCGTGACAAGTGGCGTCCACGCTATAAAATGGAGGGCAACTCTGCAGCTCCAAGTTCCTATCGAGCTGCTCCAGGTTTTGGACAGGAGAGAGGAAAAGTAGAAGGGTCAAATGTGGGATTTAACTTGGGTCGTGGGAGGTCTACTGGGACTATTATAAGACCTTCCTCTGGGGGTGCAATTGGTGCTTCACCATTTGAGAATTCTGTGCCTGGAAAATCAAGAATCTCGGCTGGCATATTCAGTTATCCAAGGGGGAAAACTCTTGACATATACCGCAGGCAAAATCTTGTCTCATCTCTTTGTAGCATGCCTGAAAATATGGAAGAAGCTCCCCCAGTTACTCAAGTAATTGCTATTGAACCATTAGCTTTTGTTGTTCCTGATGCTGAGGAGGAGGTGAGCTACATCTATTACTTCATTTGTTCAGACTTGTAGGTTTTCTAAGTGTTCAAAAATTTGATTCCATAAAGTTGCTTGATCAATCTTATTATAGGCTGTTCTCAATGATATATGGAAGGGTAAAATTACTGGTGGTGGCGTTTCTCACAATTCTTTTAGAAAGGGTCAATCAATGGATAATGTCACAGGTAATTGTTTCTCGAATGCTATGTCCAGATGCGGTACTGATTGCTACTCCCATCCTATCCATTGTCTTTTTGGTGGAGTAGAATAAGAAATTCTCTCTGAATTTGTTTTTGTATCTTCCAGAAACAGGGGATACAGAGCCCAACAATACAAAAATGGGTGCTCCCTCCACTGATGTCACTGAAGAGACAGTTGATAGGTTGCTGAAAACTTCAGTAGGTGTTGAAGAAGCCAATACCTATAGCTTTGTTTATGAGAACGGTGTCAAGGTCAAGTTTGATGGTGAGTAAAGTATTACCTCTGTTTAAATCCGCTCTTCTCATCAAGGTTGATTTTTCTGTTGACTTCTGACAAAGGAACTTGTTTGTGATTCAGGAGGAGATAATCTTGAAGGACTGAAAGACAATGTTTCTGAAGCTGCAGATGGAAGTTTGTTGACCAGGAAGATAACTGACAATAGTGACTGCTTTAAATACATTAGTGGGTCCCAATCTGATATTTCTGTGCAGAGCTTACCAGATTCCGGAGTAACCAGGACACCTATCTTTGAGAACAATCAACATGTTGCTTTTGATGGCAGTTTAAAGGTGTCGGATGATTCAAGTTCTGTATTTGTGAAGTCCTCTTCTGAAATCTATTGGAACAACCTTCTAGGAAGGGGTATTCCACCAGAGGAGTTGAGTTTGTACTATCGTGATCCTCAGGGTGATATCCAGGGGCCATTTCTCGGAGCTGACATCATTTCATGGTTTGATCAGGGATTTTTTGGTATGGACTTACTAGTTCGCTTGGAAGATGCCCCTGAAGATTCACCTTTCTTTGAACTTGGTGACGTAATGCCGCATTTGAAATTTGAACATGAACATTTTGGTAACACCAATCTTTCCCAGGCAGAACCATCTGCTGTACTAGAGGGGAAGTTGGATTCTGGTTTACGTAGCTCAGCTTCTGTTTCTGAGATGGTTGGTTCTGCTGCCTTTGATGGCTCGAGCTGGCCGCCATCTGATTTTGATGGCCTTGGTGGGCATCGTATTCAGTCAATACCTGATCATCCAGCTCGTCAATTTAAACCTCCATATTCACAAAATGAAGACTATAACAATTTTGTTGCTCAAGATGAAGGTGAGTTAGCATTTTCAGCTTGGATCCTTATTGATTATGTCAATGCATAACTTCCTGTGGCTTTGGAGGTTGGAATGTAGCCTTTTTTTTCCTGAAAATAGGCCAGCAAGATCATGGTCATTGATATTTAATGTGGTTGGCCTTTATCTGTTGATTTGCTATTTAATTTTTGAAGTTTCCATCTTCACTTGCAGAAATTGTGTTTCCAGGAAGACCTGGAAGCAGTGGTAATCCTATTGGAAAAACTTCCACTGGTCTTACTGATCCTTCAAATATCCACTATGCAACTCCAAGCGCAATATGTGAGCGTGGAGTTCCAAATCATGAAGAGACATTGCATCCACTTGGTTTATTATGGTCAGAGCTTGAAGGCACTACCGGAAAGAGTGGTCCTATCTCAGATGTTCCTTTTAGAGGAACTGGCCAGGATCAAGTTCTAAACCCTGGTGCTGCAAGGGTTGGGCCATTTGGTGCCAAGATGGACTCAACCTCTGCTGCTGAGACATGGACTGATGCTTATAGAAGAAATACTGGATCTGAACCCAACCTATATCAAGATGCTATGGATGCCAGCCGCTTATTGCACCAGGACCATGAAATGAGCCGGTTTGAGTTAGCAGAGAAGCTGTTTTCCCAACAACTTCAGCAACAACATCCTCATAATTTGATGTCCTCTCATAATAGTCACTTAACTGAAGCTTTGATGGAACGTGCGGCGAGTCATAATTCAATACACCAACCACAGTTGGCGAGTCAGGCTGGGCAGGATCTAGAACACTTTATGGTGCTTCAGCTGCAACAGCAGAGACAGTTACAGCTTCAACAACTGCAGCAACAGCAACAGCAACAGTTCCATCAACAGCAAATGCTAATGAAAGAACAACAGTCCCATGCTAGGCAGCTGGTTCTTGAACAATTATTGCAGAGTCAAGTACGGGATCCAAGTCATGCGCAATCACGTCTTGATGCTATTAGGCATAACAGTGCTCTGGAGCAGGTGTTGATAAAGCAACAAATTCTGAGTGAACTGCAACAGCGTCCACATCTTCCTCCAAGACATACTGAACCATCTATTGAGCATCTCATTCAAGCAAAGTTTGGTCAAATGTCGCATCAAGGGCCTCAAAATGATTTAATGGAGCTCCTATCACGGGCAAAACATGGACAGTTGCACCCTTTAGACCAACAAGTCCGCCAACAAGAACAAGCACATGAGAGGTTAAGACAACGTTTGGAAATGGATGAAGATAGACAGATTGGTGCTGTCTGGCCTGTTGATGAAACTGGTCAGTATCTAAGAAATCCAGGTGTTGCTCGTCGAGCAAACTCTGGATTTGGTCCATTAGATATTTACCAACAGCAACAGATACCCCCTCCCGAAGAGCATGTTGGTCATCTGGAAAGGAATTTGTCAATGCAGGATAGACTTCAGCGGGGTCTCTATGACACTGGATTTATGCCCTTGGAACGGACGATGTCAGTACCTGGTGGTGGTCCTGGTGTTAATTTGGATGCCGTAAATCCTCTAGTACATGCACAAGGTTTAGAAATGCAAGATCCAAATTCAAGAATGCACTCAGCTGGTCATATGCCTGGTTTCTCGACTGGCATCCACTTGCAATCTTCTCACCGTCCTCTGTTTTCAAATCAATTTCATGCTCCAAATGTAGATACAATTGAAAATCATTGGTCCGAAAGAAATGGTCAGTTACCACCTGATTGGATGGATACTAGGATGCAGCAACTACATCTTAACAGTGAGAGGCAAAGAAGAGATTTTGATGTCAAAAGGGCTTCTGAAGATCAAAGTATGTGGATGTCGGCTGGTGCTAATGATGACAGTTCAAAGCGATTACTTATGGAACTGCTCCAGCAAAAGTCTGGCCAGCAGTCAACTGAGCAAGGAGAAATGACCGGAGGGATTTTGTTTGAGAGGGGCTTACACTCCGGTTGCTTTTCTGTGACAAATGCTTCAAACCGTTCGTTCAACCCTCTTTTGGACCAGGATACGAGTCTAAACCACACTTTTACTGTTGGGTCATATGGTTCTAATTCAGATTTGCCACCACAGAGAGATCATGGAAGTGAGATTGCCGATAGTCTTGATGTTTGTGAGAGATTGCCCTTCAAATCTCATTCTGGAGCTTTAGCTGAAGCTCAACCTGTCTTTTCCAGCATCAATGATACCTCTCAGGTAATTTACAAGATCCCAGACATACATCTTTATATGTGTTGGCAATTAAGCTACGCTCTTACATGTCACGATGGCTATCTGTAGGTACATTTAGAGGCTCGCGAAAGTATTGTTAGGCAAGCTGGTGTGACGGCTGTAGAAGGGGAAATGCCAATTAACTTGCTTAGCAGGCACGCTGCACTCGGGACTGGAGGTTTCTCTCTCTCTCTCTATATATATATATACACACACGCACAAATTTAAATATACATATGTTGTGTATTGCATTGAATACTTATATGTGTGTCTGTGCTCGTATATCCTTTTATTAAAAGAGGTTTTATTGTTTGACAGATTGTAATGTTTTGAAATCATCTTCACGTGGAAGTCTTGACTTCTACAATGACAAGAGTGATAGAGGGGATTCGGCTATGGAGGAAATTCCTAAGGAACGGTATGTGCTATCTTCTGTTTCTTCCTGGAAAGAACTTACTTTTATGTATGTAATTTGATGGGTTAGTTCGGGAAATCAAGTAAAGTTTGTGCTTCATTCATATAAATTTCTTTGAAAGAGGAAATCACTACTTGTAATTCCTGGAGTGTAGAATTAATTGCCAAGATTCTATTACAAAAAGAATGTACTCTAATTATAAGGTTGGCTTACTAACAAACTTTTTTGCTTTAGAGTACCGAACATTTTAGTTATGATATTTCACTTGCCTACCATCTTCATTTTACTGATATTCTTACGTCGTATATGAGTATTTTTGTTTTTATCGAAGGAAGTAAATTTTACAAAATCAGTACCAAGCTGGTACTGTGAGGAGTACAAAACAGTGTAGTATTGCAGATCTTCCCCTATTTCCTCATATTGTCCTAAAAGTTCCAATAGGTTTGTCAAGTTTTCTACCTTGCAGACCTTACACCCATTGTAATCCGAGAAGATCGGCACTGTGATTACCACTAGTTTTTGGTCTTAGGAAAGGTGATGTTTTGGCACCAATTTGGATGTTCGAAAATGTTCTCCCATTCTGTATGTTTAGACGAATCACTGTCATATATTGAATTTTTTTTGTAGTTGTGTTTTAATCCTGTAAAACTGTGTTGTGCAGATGTCTGATTTTAACTTTTACATGGTGCTACTTCTTCCTTGCTCAAAAAGTTTTGTTCTTCATCTTTTTCTTTTCAACGGTTTACTTCTTTTTGTGCAAGTCATGGAAGAGTTACTATTTTGTATATATGACTAGCTCCTATCCCTCAATGAAGATTATGTTGTGATTTTTCTTTCCTGATATGCATCAGTATTTTTTTTCTATTTGGGTAGGATGGCTGTGACATCAAAAAGGCCAGATAACATCTTGCCGAAGCGTCCACCTGTCTTGCCCATTTCTTCAACCCAGGAGGGTCTTTCGGAGATAAATTCTGATTGCCTTGCGAGAGGGAAAAATCCTTCAGATGGCATGGCTTCTGAAGGTAGGATGTCTTTCTCCTTTTTGTTGCTATCGCTGTCTTCTGATTATGTCTTGATATTTCTATATTTGCTAGCTATTTTGCACCTTGAAGATGTGAGGAATATACTACTCGTCCCAATTTATGTGACACTTTCTTTTTGGTCTGTCCAAAAATAATGATTCTTTCTATTTTTATTATCACTTTACTTTAAACTTTACATTTAACCTAGATTAAGATGATTTCTAGCCACACAAATGTCTATAACTTATTTTGAGTCACAAGTTTCAAAAGTCTTCATCTCCTTCTTGAACTCTAAGCCCTTCTTTTTACAACATAAATTGGGACAGAGGGAGTAGTTAATTTGATGTCTGCTATTCCTTTGTGGCTTGTAACAGTTACTGTCAATCCCCTTGCACCACACTCACTCGCTCCATCCTAATTGCTAACTTATATTTGTCTCAATTCTGTCACTAGGGGGTAAGAGGGAAGCGGGAGGTAATGCTGCAAATCAAGTTCCTGGTGCTGCGACGTCTGTAAAGAAAGATGGGCGCTTTCGTCGAACATCTTGTAGTGACGCTGATGTTTCAGAGACATCATTTAGTGACATGCTTAAGAGTAATGCTAAGAAGCCAACAGCTCAGGAAGCACTTGCATCAGAGGCAATCGATGCAACACACCGTAGTGGTAAGAAGAAAGGAAAGAAAGGAAGACAAATTGATCCTGCTCTTCTTGGTTTCAAGGTTACAAGCAATCGCATCATGATGGGTGAGATACAACGGATAGAAGATTAGTTGCTGTACATTTGTAACTTATGTCCCAATGATAATATCTTGTGCTGTACATTTTCGAGTCATCTGTAAAATTTCCATAACACATTTTCTTTTACTCCATCCCATTTTGTGTAGGGATGGCTGTTTGAGATGTAGTTAGTGTAGCCAATTAGTTGAGTTAACTTGTGTCGATTGAATCAAGTAGAGCAGAGTAATATCCTAACAGAATATACCAATAAGCTCTGAAAGTGTAAAGAGGGTGCTTGTCATGACCTTCCTATGTCCTCTACAAGTACGAGAGTGGGAGTAATTATGTTCATAAACTATTAATATTAGGCCTCAATTATGACTCCTTAGCTGTGGTTTCACTATTTGCAATTCACGGCTGCACTTTGAGTTTTCTATACCTTGTACTCATTGTATTTATTTGCGTTTCTGAGTAAAAAAAAATACAAATACAACATAACTAAGTAGAGTAAATCACGGATGAATTTTTTTTTATATTGTAAATGATGTAAAATTTCTCACTCAAATCTTACGTTTCAAACAAGACTCTCAAAACACCAGTTCTTCCTAAAAAATAATAATTCAAAATCGCGGATCAATGACCCAATCAAATTGTAATACAAAATCGCTGTCGAGCTTCAACCCAGTGTCTTTTACAATAAATTCCTTTTTCGTTTTTGAATAATGATACTACATTGTAAATTATTAACTAAAATTGATCATTAATATTCAAAGTATGCATCTAAATTGTTCGTGATAGAGCATTCGTATGAAAAACATCCAATTGTAGTAGTGCAATATTATAAGCAGGCAACAGAAATACAAAATACAAATTTATACGAGTAAATATTTGAATACAAATACAAATAAATACACATACAGTTGAAGATAAGCTAGCACTTGTGCAATGAAATGTCAAGCTATGTGAAGCACTGGTCAAACTTGAGTTCAGACAAAGTGAGTATGATCACTCTTTGCTTATCAAAAAGATATTAGACCAACAAGGATTGTGGTGGAGTGGTAAGTACTCTTTCATCCTTAACCAAGAGATCTCGGGTTTGAGCTCCCTTGGGTACGGAGTCGCCTTTGTTAGGGAGCACTTTACCCCCAATGTGGGACTTCCTGGCGCGAATCCAAATTTAGTCGGGCTCCAATGTGGATACCGGACACCGGGTGGGAAACAAAAAAAAAGATATTAGAAGGAACACATATTATACTCTCTTCGTTAAAAAAAAAAGACCTAATTTGATTATGCCATTGAGGGGTCGTTTGGTACAAAAATGAGTAATGCAGGGATTAGCAACGCAGAGATTAGTAATGCGGGGATTAGCAATGCAGGGATTATTTTTTATCCAGTGTTCGGTTTATTGCTTATTCAAATCTTGTGTTTGGCTTATAACTCTTAAAAAAGAACTTTTTTTTTCCAATTTTACCCTTGAATTATTATGTTATCTACTTCATGTAATTACCATATTTATTACGTTTAAAACTTGAATACAAAGTGCTTAACAAATTTAATTCACTTGAGGAAGTCTCAAGTCATAAACGAGAAGACGTTATTTTAAGTACCCGACCAAGGCGTACCTCCCTCCTCTCTTAAGAAAACAAGAAAATATAAAATAAAACTAAAGTTCAAGTAGTGTGGACAGCAACAAAAGTTTTTAATGTTAAAAGAAATATAGTTTGATCACAACTTCATAGAAAGTAAAATTAAGCAACTTGAGCAAGCCACCTGAAGCTTTCCTGCTACATTGTCTCTATCCCAAATATTGAACATTGTAAAACTTCATTTGTCATAAACCAAAGCAGCCTTTAGAATTTGATGGATAACAGATATGCAACTCTCCAATTCTTCTCCTAGTTCTTAAGCTGCATTGAAATAACATCTTGCAAGTGCCAGTAATAACTAGCTTTAAGGAAATACCTAATGATTCTTTTTTTATAATTATAAATTCTAATGAATAAAGTAATCATGTGCATCAATTGACAAAAGCAAGCCAAATAAAAACATTTACATACATCATTTGAGTTTATCACAAGTGACACCACATTCAAGTTTTTCCATAGATTTTAGTTACACAAAAGCTATTGTCCTCGTGTCCGTCTTATGCCAATCATTTTCAATATAGGACATAATCCAAGGTATCAAAAAGTGACACTACACTCAAATATTTAAAGGTCTTCAATTAAGCAAAACTAGCAAAATGAACTTTCCACTTATCTTGAAGTCTACTATACTTTAAAGTTTATCATTGATGATCATAAACATCATAGTTTGACGCTCAAGTTCACCCATGCGTATAAATCATTCCATCCTTTTGATGTCATCACAAAGAACCATTGTTGCTTTGATGCGTTGCTCTAAGGAGTACAAGTCAAATATAGGAGATTCAATGATGGAATAAATTTAATCATGAAGTTCAGATTGGTCACGATATCCAATCTTGTCAGTCAAGGCACCCATTCGTTTGTCTTGACTGTCAGTAAAGTTTTTTATAACCTCAACCATACCCTTAAGAAATATCTCAGAATCATTCTCCAGGATCTTTTTTCTTTTATTGCATTTCCCCTTTTCATTGACATTAGACGACCCTTTGGTATACTCACCTTGTTTATTGGTTTGTTGAGATCCAGCTTCTTCAGGTTCAAATGCTCCAGCATTTTCATTTTGAGATGCTTCAGGAAATGTAGTAGCTCCAGTAGCATTTCCAGCTTCTCCCGTAGCCACAGTAAGTCTATGACTAGAACCAGCTTCTTCATCGCCATCAAGATCAATAGAAAATCCCAAACTCATATCGTTAAACAGTACTGAGGATTGACTCCTTTGAATTTCCTCAACAACATCTAATGGGCCTTTTGCAAACTCCCCTGTTGCCCTATCCTTGCCAAAGATTTCCTCCCAATCCACAAACATCGACCATTTTTTCGTATTCATGTTTTTGGCATTTGGATCAACCTAGAAAATAATCACAAAATAAAACAAAGCGATATAATATTACTCAGTTAATAACTCTTTCAGAGAACACATATATAAATACATAACTATAATCATGAACAACTAAAAAGCTCTCTAAATTGTGCAATCAATATCTTTGAAATCTAAATTTATGGACACAACTTTTCAGTAATCAAGCTAAAAGACTTATTAATGCTCACTGTAGCAGCTATGTTTGGGTTGATACTAATACATATCGAGAAAGGCTTTGGTGGCCCAGGACAGGGTGTGCACTCCCAAAGCTGTAGTTGACTTGAACCTTACCAACATTCAACTCTAGAACAAGACAAATATAGCTGAGATTGGTGGGTAGTTATCCCCTATATAGTTGAGGGCAAATCGAGGATTTACCCGCAACTTTTGTCCATAAATTTAGAACACAAGGAGAGTAAAGTCTGAAACAAGATCATTCATTTGTTTATCCGTGAGAACACGAGGCTAGTATTATGGATATTATTGAAGTGGATGCAGAAGCACACTTACTTTTCTAGTGATAGTCGTGGACAGTCCACATGAAACATATTCAACAAATTCACTCACTAGTGAAGAAGTGCAGATCTAAGCAATTAAAAGCATCAGGCAGATAGTGTAAAAAAATTATAATAACTTTAATCAAGTATTAATTACCTTTAGGAAGTCATCCCAAAATTTGGGATCATCAACTATTATAGCTCCATCACTGTATTGAAATCCCAATCCACTTCGATTCTTTAGCATAGCTATACTTTCATAACATTTCTTCCAATATCTTATTTTAGATAAGACATGTGGTTCACCTTTCAATCCGTTGTTAGGATGATGTTCACATAAATAACATTCTAATTCCTTTAGGTATCTTGGCTTGAAGGTTCCATTATCACCTCTCCAACCATTAACACATAACTCTTTTAATCCATCTATAAGAGTTCGTTCTTCTGCTGCAGTCCATGTCCTTCTAGTCGAATGAGTTGAATTTCTTGATCTTTTTGATGTGTGGGAAGATGTTTGATTGCTCATTTTGCTTTTATATTCTTGTGGAATAGATTATAAAAATAAATAGGAAGAAAATAATAATGATAATAACAATAATGCACACATTAAATAGTTGAACAAATCTATAACTCTAATGACCATCTTCATGGTTGTTGGAATTCAAAGATTGGAAGAGCAATACTAATTCCTTTCTCTCTATATGCATACTTATCATTTAGTTTTCTTTTCCTCTATCAACTTTCAGAAATTATAATCTGCACTAGTGTTGCAGGGTTCTTTTAGTTTTAGGAGGTTGGAGTTGTAAAATAAAGTCAAATTTTACTAGTAGAGGAAGTGATGAAGAGTGATAATTATAACATATTAAGAAAACCACAAATTTCATAATAGCATATGCCAAAAGTTACAAAAAGGATTCAAGACTCCAAATTAACTAGTATAAGATCACTGAAACAGAAGAGAGATTCTAACTTTTGATAAAAGGCTGACCTTAAAAGCCCAAGCTAGCTAAATTCATCGCAAAAAAAAAAAATTAAAAAAATTAACGCGTCATCACTGATTAGATCTTGCATTCCACATTGATTGAACCAACTCATCCCTCCAAGTGGTCCACTCTTCAGACGATTCAACAACATCAGTATGTTCAGGTGTGTTCTTCCATATCCATGTCTAAAGGATTCATATCCATCTCTCTACGGATATAGTTGTGAATCAAACAACAAGCACTTACAATTCTGTTATGAACTTTAACAAAGTACCACGAAGAGCTCCTAAGAATTCCCCAACGCCCTTTCAAGAGACCAAACACCCTTTCGATAACATTATGAGCCCTAGCATGCTTCATATGAAAAAGTTCTTCTCAACATCGAGGTGGGGGGTTGTCACCTTGCCAATCCCTTAACCAATATCTATACCCTCGGTAAGGTGAAAGAAAACATTTTCCATTTGTATATCCTCCATCAAATAAATAATAATTACCTATAATATAAACATAAAATTTAGTTACTTTTCTATATTTTCATGTACAGTTACCTTCTCAAAAAAATAAATGCATCATTCTTTTTGTGTTCTTATATGCATATATACATGGCATACCCTCAGGAATTTTTAAAACATTGCGCCGCACTATATCGTCTCATAATACACGACCATCAGCAGCTGATCCTTCCCAACTAGGTAACACATAAGTAAAATTGAGATTTCTATCACAAACTCACAATACATTAGTAGCTATATCTTCCTTCCTTGCCCTGTATCTTGGTTTGTACTCAGATGGAACTCTAATGTGAATGTAAGTACCATCTATGCACCTAAACAACCCTATAAAAAATATAGAGTTATCTTGCACTAAAACGAATTCTTAGTAAAATTACATTATTTAATCATATACAAATGCTAAAATTAGTCTCACCTACCTTAAACCATTTCCATCGATCTTCAATCTCATCCTCAAGGATCGGTTTAGGATTGACAAGAAACAATGGAGTTAGTTTAAGAATAGCTCTCAAGCATTCATTAAAAGCTTGACTTACGCTCCATCCAGATCTAATATAATCGACCTTGATAGATCTATTCTTCTCGTGATGAGCAAAGATGTTTAAGAACATTGCTAGCTTTTCACTACTTGACATATTTTTACCATCAGTCAAACCTCCGACATCCTTAGTTAATAGAACTAAATTATGAAAGGCATTTCTATCCATTCTTAACTTGTCGATACATACAATGTCACTATCATTTATGATACAATTTAAGTGAGAAATAACTTTTGGTATTCGGACACTCATACGGTACCTAATCTCATGCACATTTCTGTATTGCCTTCTTAGTGAATGACCATGAATAGCCATAAAAAGGCAAATAAGGACTACAAGAAATTGTTGGCACGTTATCTCCTTAAGAATAATATAATCAGTACTTGAAAGATGTTGAAGATCCATAATAACACCTAAGTTTTTCATAAAAATTAGACAAAATCAATACACACAATATGAACAGAATGAAAGAAAAGAAGAAAAGAAAAAAGTTCAAACCTGTATAAACCCTACACGGCAAATAGTGACGCTGTTGTTCAGAAACTAACCCTACACGCTACGCCTTCTCCATAGCCAAAGAAGAGAAAAGACTGCAAGAGAAAAAGGAAAGGTGCCAAAAAGCAGAATAGCGTGAGTTCTTTACCAATTCTAAAGGATGTATATAGAAATTGAGGGGCAATTCAGTCATTTCGTTTCCTTGTCCAAGTATTAGTAAACCTGGGATTAGTTATCCCTATATATCCTTGGTATTAGATAAGACCACATATGATGTATTAAGTTATCCATGTATTAGGTATGTTTGAGTTGAATTATCTAACCAAACATTGTATTAGGAGGATTAAATTTTAATCCAAGAACTATTTTAATTAATACATCCTACCAAATGGCTCCTGAGTCTTATGACCTAAAACATGCCATGTAGCAAACTGAAATTTTGTGATACACTAAAGATAACACTAAATTCCGCTGCATTCATAACAATCATCATGGCTAAAGATAACACTAAATTCCGCTGCGTTCATATATATATATATATATATATATATATATATATATATATATATGCATATGTATTATTCAAAATATAATAAGATACTCATTAAGGGGTCGTTTGGTAGGCCGCATTAGAAGAAATAGTCTATGTATTGTGTATGGTATTATTTAATACTATGTTTGGTAGAAATTTGAGCCTAGGTATAACTAATCCATGAATTAGTTATACATCCTACATGGTATTATAGGATGTATTACTAATACATAGGATATAATACCATGGGATAAGTCTATGTAAAGACAATAATATCCATCAAATCATTTAAATTGTTTTGTTTATTTTCTTGATTTTATGTTTTATCTTTGTACTAGTAAATTTATTTAAATAAATTAGCTTACAAACTATTTAGAGAGAGTTGCTTGTTACTAAATAAATCCAATACAGATCAATAGAAATTTGAAATGTGAGTTGTTTAACATTTACTATTTCAAAAGATAAAAATATCATTATATGACGTTTATGATCTTAATTGAATATATATATATATATAATAAACCAACCCCTCATTTGAGAGAGTAAATAGAATAGTGTCGGGCTTACGACAATCTAACTTTTGAACGACTAACCAACTACTGAGCTCCCGCCCACCCCCAGCCAATTAGGGTAAAGTGTTCATTCATACCTTCAACAACACCGAGATATTGACTCATGACCATGTTTACTTCATCTTCAAGAGCAAGCGTGTATATATATATATATATATATAGTTTTTCTAATTATTTGTATTTTGAGCAATTTAAAAAATTACATACATATTAAAATTATAACTTGCAATTTTTATGTGTAAATGTAGATGATTTATCTTTTTTAAATTGAAAATTGATATTTTGTGAGTGATTAATTTATTAAGATGACAATTATTTATTCTTAAATAATTCAAGTGAAAAAATAGCAAACATGACAACAAAATTGTTCTTCCATAGCTAGTTAGAAGGCCATAAAAAATAATATTGTCCAACAATTATCTAACTTGATCCAGTTACATAATAATTGAAGGGTATAATTGATAAAAAACTTTTTTATAGAGTTTTAATCCAAACACAAGATGAGACCAGAAACAATGAACCAAATACTTGATAAAAATAAACCCTGCATTACTAATTCTTACACTACTAATCGCTGCATTATTTATCTTTGTAACAAATGACCCTAAATGGCAGAGTTGTACATTAATTAGTAAATATATATAGTATGTACAAATTACAAATATATATATAAGGGCATGCTATAACTTACATATTTCTTTGACAGGACACTACATCAATACCCCAACATTCTCTGAGATCATATGTCCTAATTTCTGCTGCTCCTGTCCCTTGCCTTCCAAAATTAACAATATAATTGTTGTATAACACTCATAGAGTAGAAAAAAAAAAATATAAAGAAAAGGAAAATGTATATTCGATTCAAGACCGTCTCAATAAGTTTGAAGGCTCAAAATCAATTTTCATAGAGAAAACTTATTTTTTTTTAGCTATCATATGTAAATTGAATAACTATAACATACTCAATGTAATCCTACAAGTGAAGTCCCGAGAAGATAGAATGTACGCATGCATACGTTATAAAGTAAGATTAATATAAACAATAAAAGTTTCAATATAAAACCTGACCCATAAATTTAAAAAGTTTTTATAAACACAAACAATAGATTTTTCATAATGCAAAAGGTAATTTGACTGTTTGGTGGACTTTAGAACATTCACTAATGAGAGAATAAAAATAGAAGGGAAAATAAAAAAGATAAACATAAGAATAGAAAGGTGGATTCATGATACTCACCATGATATTAAAAAGTCAACAAAATAAGTAACCACGTAAGAAGATAAGATGCTACAATTAACTAAACGTAGAAATATAAATAAAAAGGATCAACATTAATTAGAGGTGGTTTTAATTTCTTGATTATATCTACAAAACAAGGATTACCATGACTCATGAGATCAAACTACTAGCTAACATTGACACATTATACCAACTCTAACATACTTAATTAGCTACAAAAACTTAAAAAGCACATTACTTAAAGAAACCAAAATTAAAAATGGAGGAAAACAGTCCATCCATTAACCTAATTAATAAACTCTTCTAATTAAACTGTTAACAAATTAAAGCCATAGTGCTCCAGCTTCCTTAAGAAGTGGAACCAAAGTACCATTAATATGAGAAGCCATAACTCTATCCATTGCTCCAATTAATTTTCCACCAATAAAGACAACAGGTACGCCAGGTGAGTTCCCTAATAGCCTTGAAAGTGCCCTTTCCATCTCTTTACCTTTAGGATCTTGGTCCAATTCGTAAACTGTTGGATGTACTCCCATTCCACAAAACAGCCTTTTCACTGCATGACACATACAACATGTACTCATACTAAATATCACAACAGCACTTCCTGATGCCAGCCTTACTACTCTCTCTAATGGATCTGACGACGACGACGATGCACGCCTTGTTGTTGCTATGTTGTGGCAGTTTCCTCCGCCCCAAGATGAAGACTCTGCTGCTTGAGACATTGTTGTAGATGATATGTTTTTTCAAGAAGAAGTAGAGAAAGAGAATGTTAGATGTTGGAATTGTGAAGCTGATTAGGGGTGTGTGTATATATATAGGTGTTTGGGGTTCATGAATAAAGGGGTATTTGTCTGTTTATTGTCGTTAAAGTGTGCGTGAGAATTTAAAACTAAGGTGTAGTAGTAATAAATATTGAAGTAAATGTTTCTTTAATGAGATGTAAGCATTTGTAATGCTTTTATAAAAAAACATAAGTGCGAGAATTTAAGAGAAGAGGCAAATGTGTCAGTCGAGAGAGGCGGCTATGGTGTTTATGTATCGCAACACAATAATACACTTTACTCTCAATTACTATTTACTACTACTCTCACACAATTGCGATGATGTTGGTTAAGAATGAAGGAACATTTATTATTCTATTCAATTTTTATTGGTGTCTAAGTAATTATAATATTGAAATTAAATGTGTCCATGTTAGTTGAAGTAATGGTGGATTCAGGATTCTAGACTTGTGAGTGCTCACTTCTTTTAATATAAAATTATTATAAATCACATAATATAAATGCACAATTATTTAAACATGATATTTAAAACATTAATGAGAAAAAATAAGATTAATACTACTATTAAAAAAAACTAAGTTTGATTTAGGAGTGAAAGAGGAATATTGAAAATGTGAGTTTATATTAGGAGGGAAAGAGTAAACAGAAAAATAGTGAGAATCGAACCTTGACCTCTCTAAACACAAGGGCCTCAAACTAGCCACAAAACCAAAACACCCCATAGGAGACTTGTTCACTAGGTGCTCAAAGTTTAATATAGTCAAATATTGAAGAAATTACTATATATAAAAATAATTTTATGTCGAGGTTAGTGGGTGCTCGAGCACCCCGAAAGGGTGCATAGATCAGAGAATTTATGGAGGAAATTGGGTTTTAAATTTCCAGAAACCGCACGATTATATAGCCAAAGGGAATAGGCCACGCCTAAAATCATCCCAAGCGCAATCTACTCAAGAGTTTAGGCCCCTAATTAGGTCTATGTCTGGGCTGTTGCCGTACTCAAAGGCGAGGGGCTCCAAAAGTGGATGCGATCGGCATCATAGGAGAGGGAAGGCAACATAGGTCCGGCCCTGAGTTGAAGGTTTCTATGTTAATTAGTTTAAATTTATTAACTTCAAATATAATTATCACTCATGTTCCTCTCTCCGATTTATATGACTCACTTTCATTTTTGGTCAGTTTAAAAAAGAATTACTTATTATATGTCTAGTAACAATTTAATTTTAAAATATCTATTTTATCCTTAATGAAATGATTTATTGCCGTTCAAACATCTATTAATTATTTTAGACCACAAATTTGAAAAGTCTTCTTTTTTTCCCTTAAATTTTATGTCAAGTCAAACTAATTTAAATAAAAATGGGATGAAGGGAGTACTTAGAATAAAATAAAAATATATTTAATTATATCTTATTTTTAAAAAAATAATAATTATTTTAAATCATCTATTTTTAATAAGAATTTAAGTAAAGTGGCGTGGAATGGATAGTATTTAAGGGGTCGTTTGGTAGAGTGTATTAACAAAAATAATGCATGCATTAGCTCTTTTTATTAATTAGTAGTCTCGTATTTCTACACCTTTTTATGCTATGTAGTTATATATTCTATTGTGTATTGAGGAGTGTGTTGTTAATACCATGAATTTCTAGGTATCAATAATGCAAAAAGATTCAATATATGGATTAGCATGGTTAAAGACCCACTTACCCCCTCAAAAGCACTTTTACATCTTGGAGGACACTTTTGTAAATGAACCAAATCAAACAATGCATATTATTTTTAATACATCAAATAAAACAATACATATAAAATAAGGTTATGTATAACTAATACAAACAATACTGACGTAAGTATTACTCCTATTTAACATTATATTTATACATTGCCTCAATATATGGCTCATACTACATTAACTCTAGTTACAACACAAGGAGACAAGTAGTACATGCATTTTTTTTAGGGATATCCAAATAGAATTGGATACTATAGTAAACGGCTGGTTGTGTCCTTGTTGTCGGGTAAGACATTAAATTTTACCCGAATAAATTTAATAGTAGTAGTAATATATTTGATGCTTGTTCCCTCCTAGCTACTTTTAATGCTCATTTATTTATTACACCACCATTTCTCATATAATAATGATTCTCCATTCTTTTAATGCTAAGTCCGACATGTATCGCAGGTTGCTTCATCATTGTTGGATTTTGTTACTTACTCTTCATCCAACCACGTCCCAATTAACTAGCTAGTTCCTCCTTTCATTTCTATAGATTGTCTTATATATATATTTGGGAGTAAATATATAAAATATTTATTATTTGAAAGAAATTTGGAGAAAAGACAATGGTATTGTACCTTAAACTATTCAAACCAGTTCCAAGGTCGACTTCGTCTCTCAAGAAAATTAAGTGTCTTCTTAGCGTGTTGATTGAATTCTGAAAAAAGGATAAGTTTTGCTTTTTATGTTTTTTTCTCTTATGTCTTGCGTTTTTCTCCTACCAAAGGAGAAGTTTCCTCTTAAAAAGGAGATGTTGAACAATTACCAACTCTTAACTGTTCCATCTTCTTTCAAAAATTAATTAATTCTTTTTCAAAAATTAAATAAAATTGGATCGGATCAGTCCACATGGGCGATTCACGATCCAGAAAAAACTTACATTTTCTACTTCGCATATGGTGGACAAGACCCAAGTTAATATGACATCAATTAGATACACAATTCATACGACAAATAGAATGTGTGACCTGTCATCATCAAAACTTGCCTTCAAGGTTTTTCAAGCCCTACATAGGAATCCAATCACATGTGGAAATAATTCACTACTGATATAAGGATACTGTTACTCAGAATACCCTGACTTCATTCGCTACTTCAGTAGTTACTTATTTGATCACTCATCCTGTTAAAGAGGTGAACTCGAGTTCATGTTTAAATTTATATACACAATTAAACTCGAGTGCAATAGCTAGCTCGTGTATTGTTCATTTTAATCATCTCCCCTTTCTACTCGAATCTATTTGTTTCATATCAACTATTTTCCTAGACATGCACTACATTGCTGAATCACTCATGACTACTAGTAACATGCTAAAATAGCTACACTAATTGCTACTTCAAGAAACAACAAAAGGTCAAAGGG
Organism: Solanum bulbocastanum; assembly: GCA_037074985.1. Taxonomy (NCBI): domain Eukaryota; kingdom Viridiplantae; phylum Streptophyta; class Magnoliopsida; order Solanales; family Solanaceae; genus Solanum; species Solanum bulbocastanum. The sequence goes on from CM073601.1 coordinate 13,810,994, forward strand.
TATTTCAATAAAAATTTAAGTTAACTCTTCAGGGTCTCACACAATGAAGAAGCAGATAGCCATTATTTCATTAACTCATTGATCGCTTAGCACACGTGTTATGAAACACAATTTTAAGACCTACAACTACCTTTCAACTCCTAAATCTACCTAAACCCTCTCATTCTCTCAAATCCCCAATTCTCATCCAAGTTCATCTTCTCCAATTCTCTCTCAAGCTCATGGAAGAAACCCAGTGTTCCAAGATTCGAGTCTCCTCTTTTATCTTGCTTGCTAGGCTTTGATCACCAAGGTATGTGGGAATTCACCAATGAATTCCATTCATCTATTGGGTCCAAAATGATCTTAATTATTCAATTTAATTTCACCTAATTTAATTAGAGTTCATGCAATCTCCATGAGTCTTATTTGGTTTTGAGTTAACTGTTCAATTTTAATCTTCCTATGCATATTTTGATTCAGTTACCTACTTTTCAATTGATTTCATATGGACCCATGCTTTATTCATGATTTTGACAATGAATTTATAAAGAAAGCTTATGAATTAGAATATGATTTATGAAGGTTTATGCATGTTTTATGAAAAAAGATGTTTATGACCTAAGGTTGCTTTTTCAGATAAGCAACAATAAATTGTGAAAGGTTTTCTCACATCCTTACAATATCATGATTGGTGAAAGATTTTCTCACACATGCCTGAATCATGATTTAAGAAGCTGCTCTATGATGACTTAAGATTTGATTAGTAACTTAATTGTGCTTTTACAAATATGACGATATGGACATGTTTATGATTATTTTCGTTGGCATTTTACTTAGCATCAAGTGGACATTGAGATGGAGGCTCTCCTGTTAGTAGAGGCCGAGTCTTTGTAGAAATTTCCTTCTCCCTAACTACATGCCCCCGTAGAATTTGTCTTAAGTGACATAGCTGGTGGATCCACCTAAGCTAGACGTTTATGATTCTAGGAGGCACTTATTTAGGGACAAGGTAATTGCTACGAGAGACCCGACCTCTACTAATGGGAGAGCTTTCATCTCAACATCCTCTCGATGCTAAGTAAACCCAACGGAATAGTGATAAACATATTCATATAAAAATGGGTACTCAACATATTTTTCATTGTTATTTTGACAACACTCATGTAAGATCAAAAAACCATCAAGTCTTATACAAACAATAACATGTGAATTGTTATTTATTCCAATACTAATATATGCACTCGTAATTCTCTTTTAGAACATTTTTTAAAGATTCAAAAAGCATATTTTTGTCGATTAGTTTTTTTCTCCATTTCATGACCTCCCACTATTTTGAGAATTTAAATATTATTTTTCTTTCATAAAAAGTAGTATCACTTTATTTATGAAGAATATTAGGTATAATTTTTTTTTTTTTTTAAATACATTATTCATCCATCTCTTGAAGAGATCTAGTGATGTTGCAGCGGGGGGGGGGGGGGGGGGGGGATATTGAGATCATCTATCTTGATATCCGTAATTTTTCAAAATGTAACAAAAGTGAGTCTCCTTAAAATTGTTGGTGCATATACCATAAGTTAAAGTAAATTATCATTGAAAATAAAAATGAATAAACAAATATTCAGGTTAAGACGTGGATATCTCGTTCTCTTTAAGGAGGTTCAAACCCACTACGGTAGAGGTGAATAAAATCAAACCAAACCAAAAATCGAGTCAAACTAAAAAAAAAACCACGACTAGTGGTTTGGTTTGACTTGGTTTGATATTGAAAAAAAATCTTTCTATATTTGAGTTGGTTTGGTTTTAACTAAAAAATATCAACTGAGACCAAACCAACCTCACATTATATATATATATATATATATATATATAGTTTTTAAAATTTGTTTTATACATAAAATATTTACTTTGATACAATTTATAAATATTTCTTATATTTTTCATAATTTTTATCTTTTAACATATTATTTCAGGTTTGAGACTTAGAATTTTGAATGACCCAATAATGATTATAATCCATAGATATTAGTAACTCTAATAAAATCTCAAATCAAGATTAAATTGATACTAATGCTAACAAAATATTGATTTCATAATTAAAATACATAGCCGAATTTTAGTTTTTCTTCAATGTTTAGTCATGTAATAACTACTTATTAGACTTACTTTTGCATGACTTAGTACTTTTAAATTATTATCATTTCATGACTTATTAATTTACAATATTTGTTTTATGTGATTTCATTATTATTTTTTGTTAGTTTTTTTGTGTCATCACTCATCTTATATTTTGTGTTATTTTCTTTAAAAATACCTTCAAGAATTGTAATTTGGTAGGACTAAAAGGTATATTTAAAAAATAAGTTAATTATATCTTTGTATGATTACTTAATCGGAAAAATTCAAAAAAATCCAAAAAAACCAGACGTTGAAAAATCCATGTTTTATTAGTTTGAATTGGTTTATAGATTTAAAATATGATAATAATGGTGTAACGCTCTGAAAATTTCTAAGCTAAGACCCGAATTATTTTTCATTTGTGTATAAGATCGTATCAAATGATTCTTAAATTGCGCTTAGGTGTTAAGGTCAATTGTTTAGTGTGGAAATACATTTTGAGATGAATGAAGGTCATAAGAATCCCCTAGCACAAAGTGGAGTTGAAAGCTTCCTTACCGATTGAGTTTCGATATAAGATTTTACTTGGGTCAACTTCACACAACCATATCTCTTAGAATATGAATAATTATGTGACCCTTAACCTATCAAATTAAAGGTCTATGAGTCTTCTCTCCAACATCACTATGTTTGCATTATTTGGAGGTTGGAGAAAAATCTTATGCCCATTTTAGTGAAGCCCTTTAGGCAGTTGAAGTTTCACGACATTACGGATGGTGGAGTGTTCCACGACCGTGGAGCCTTCCGTGAAGACTTGCTGTGATTTTTTTAGAAACTTCTGCACGTGTTCCAAAATTATTTTGGTCCTTTCCTATGCTTTTTAGCTCTATTCAAAGTCAATTTTGGGTATTTTAAAGTAGTATATCATTCAACTAACTAATTTTCTTTCATAATCATCAATTTAAACATTCAAGTCTCCAAAATCTCTCTCAAAACTCAACTAGGGTTCTTCTTCTCCGTCAAGAACCCTAAACTTCCGTGTCAAAATTTCAAGATACAAAGAGAAGCCTTCAATCTAAGATTTTCCCAAGTTCTTCCACTCTAAGAACACCATTAAAAAGTTTCTTTTTTCTCAAGATCAAGCACCAAGATTCCAAGATCAAAGATTTCCTCCAAGATGCCTGGTGTTCTTTCTTAGGCTAAACAAACTAAAAAAATGAAGTCTCCACCAAAGTTTTCAATTCAATATCTTCATAATGTGGTATGTAAGACTATTCATAGTGTTGGAATAAGTTTGTCCTCACACCATATATCTAAATTCAGTCAGTAAAGAGATAAACCTAGGGTTCTATCCAAAGTTTCTGAGTTTGGTTTATGCTATGTATTCTGTATCTCATTAATATTAAGACTATGATACTTTATGCATTTTGATTATTGAGTTGTTGTTCATGCTTATATTAGCACATGAATCCTAGTTATTGAGATTTTGTTGAAGCTTTTGTGCAAGTATTTCCATGCATTGATTTCAGAATTAAAAGTGAGTCCAAGTACATTTTTAAACATCATTTGAGAAGTTTTAAAGGAAAACTAATGATTCCAAATGTATTATTTTGGATTGAGAAAAGAAGTATTACTATTGAGAAAAACATAAATTGTTTTCAAAAGCTTTTCAGTTAGTAAAGTAAAGCTTAGTTATCCCTTAAAGAGGGTCTTCCGAGTATTAACTCAACCCAGTGAGTACTAGTATATGAGCATTATTGCATATATTTTAAGAGTAGTATTGATCATCAATTAGGGTAAGAGTTGAGATAACTCAAACTTCATAACCTACGCCTCCAACATAGATAGGATTGTATTGGAATTTAGACGACTCTTCACCTACCTCAAGAAGGCTTTTTAGTGGATCTATAAGTTAAGTTGGGTCCTATACTCTAGCAAGGTATAGGTAGGTTCTGGAAATATGGGCAAGATGTTGTATCATCACTAGCCTCATAGTGATTGTTGTCGATTAGAGAAACTCCCCAAGAAAGTAAATTATTTTATTTCAGTATTTACTATCATTACATACCTATTTGTAAAGCTTTTAATGATTTCATTTCATATTTAGTATTTTACTTCAGATGATTAATTTTCACTCTTTCATTCAGTTTAGTTATGTTTCATTTAGCTTTATTACATATCGTACATTCTACGTTTTGATACCATTTTTCACTGCATCATTTTATCATGCATTCTCAAGTGCTCTTTAAAGCTGACATTCAATAAGATCTCCTTCCATCAGTAGTCAGTGAGACCTCCTCACTTTTGGAGGGCTCCAATTTAGTTAGTTTAATTTATTTGATTTTTCAGTCATTGTTAGTAAAATAGTTAGGTAGTTGTGGGTCTTGTTGCGACACCTATATTCAATTAGTAGAGACTTCATAGATAGACAAGTTAAGTGAGTCAGTTCAATCTTGAGTATTCAAAAGTTGTAAGCATCTTTATTATTATTAACATTATTTATATTCAGATTCTTTTCAGACTTTTGTATGAGATATCTTTTATTCATTTTAAATGTTCATTTTATAAGGCTTCCACATGTATGTATTGTTTTCCCACTCAGTAGTTGGTCAAACCAAGGGTTAGCTTGGGACCAACAATGGTTTTGAAAGTCTACCACATTCAGGGTGTGACAAACTTAGTATTAGAGAAAAAATTTCAAGTGTCCTAGGGTGTCTATGAAGTAGTGTATAGTTGATTCTTGCTTATGAGTGTGTTGTGCACCACAATTATAATTAGGAGGCTACAGTTTATTTAGGATATGTTCCCATTCTTTCATACTCTAGATCATATAATAGAACTATGTCATAAGAAACTTATTTAGACTCGTGTGTTTTTCAAATGTGTTCAACTACCCCTTATACTCAAGGTGATTGAAATAGCAAAGCTCAGATCCTTATAAATGAGTTACTCTCATATAAAGTGTTTAGAAATTCAAGAGATTGTAGAATGGCTTGAGACAAGCCCATTAGTTTGCTCAAGTGTATTTATTCGAAAGAATTCACCTTTATTCAAATGAATCATACATTCGAGCTAAAGCAAGATGTGCTCTTAGCTTCTCTTCTCTAAACCTTGTTTCAGGTGATACCCTTTAAGGGAGAAGTATGTTTTTGAGTGCTTGAATAGTATTATCGCTTGAAAGATAGTGTGATTTGCGATATTATAAGCTAGTAGAAATAGAAGTGCCTAGAGTTAGAAATACACATTTAAAAGTGTAGCAACCTTAGAAATGTAGATAGTTATTGAGTAATGTATGTAGTTGCAGTCATGTACCTGATAAGTCATTAATGAGGAGTTTTCCCCTTATGTGTGTGCTAAGGAGTAATAGTTTTGTGTGAATTTCATGATAGAAGGTAGAAGAATAGTTACGGGCTAAGATGAGTTAGAGTATATTTTAACAATAAATAAGGTTATGCTGAAGTTTCATTGTGTTAGTGAAGACCAAGTATAGCTGTTGAATAGATGGGTATAATAGTCATGAGGTGATAGATCTAAGCTAGACTTATGATTTTGAAGAGAGATCCTCATGATATTCACAAGGTTATATAACTGATTAGGCAATGATGTATAATGAATGGCTAAATAGTACTTAAGTTGTGGAAGGGAATGTAACGCTAATCTATAATAGGGACGCTGGGAGATAAAAATTAACTACGTGTCATAATGTCTTAGAGGATGAGTGTTTCTTAATTTTATCTAGTAGTTGTAAGTTAATATAGTATGTGAGCAATTATATTGATATTTGTGTTTAGTATTAGACACTAAGCTTGAATTTGAGATGAACATGGTGATAAAAAGGATGGCAATATGAGGGTGATGATGTTAGCTCTGAGATTTGATCTAGTAGGTTTGTTATAAAGTAGTTGAGGAATCAAGGTGTTTCTTTGCAATAAATGTGAGTGATACAAGTGTGGTATTATGACCCTTAAGTATGAGTAATGAATTATGTCTAAGCCATTATATTAGCAAGAAGATTAAGAGGTGTCTCGAGATCGTATGTAATCACACGAGTTTCTAATTAAGTTTATGATTTCATGTGTGCCTAGATAGTATATTTGAGCTGCTAAAGTTGAGTAAGCTAGTGTAAGTATTATTTATTACCCTTAAGAGTTTTGTCGAAGTGATCACATAAGCCTCTTAAATAGTTTAGGTAGATATGACCTTAGAAGAATGATATTAGAGAGTTAAGAAGGAGAAGTCATACAATTAAGAGTTAGATGAGGCGGCTTTATAAGACAATGTAGGTAACGATTATAGAAGAACTTCTATTGTAATACCTCGAAAATTGATAAGTTGAGTTGGAAAGAAAATTTTAGAAAAATTTGATGGTGCCTATTTTACGGGGTTGTCTACGGTCCATGGAAGGTTATACAGCCTGTAGAAGGTAGCCGTGGAATAGAGGTGAGAAATTGGAAATTCGACAAGTCCCAGATGAGGATCTGCGAACGAACAGGATGGCCCGTAGGAACTTATGTGGCACGTAAAAGGATTCATGGAAGTGGTTTCAGCCTCGGTGATATTTGTTACCTCATAGGGAAGGTTGTACAATCCGTAGAAGGACCTATGAATCGTAGGAATTGTTCGTGGAAAGATGTTTGACTTAGAGGTAAATTTGGTAACTGGGTTTACGAGAGAGCCCTACTGACCGTAGAAAGTTCCACAACCCATAGGAAAGGTCTCGTGCTTTCCATCAGGAAAGTTGATCTCTATTACTTGGTTTTACGGACGACCAGTATGGTCCCTAGCTCGATTCGTAGGTCACTTTCGACAGTTTTAAGTCAGGGTCATTTGAGTCTTTTAATATCCTTTCTACACCTATACTATGTCATTTTGACCCTATAAATAAGTCCTATAACTACTTTTACCCTTCAAAATCTACCCATTCCCTTCCATTCACCTAAAACCCTCAAATTCTCTCAAAGGCCTGCTTCACCAATTCTGTCTCAAGGCTCAAGGAAGGTTCTAAGGTTTCTTCAAGCTTCAATGTTTTTCTCAATCTCTAGGGCTTTGATTAACCAAGGTATGTGTAAATTTCATCAATGAATCCTTTTCATCCATGTAGTCCAAAAAGAAAGTCAATTTCTCTTTTGAATTTTACCCAATTTTCTAGGATTTCGTGTGATTCTTGATCTTGTTATGCATAATTTGATTCAATTATGTGTTTTTCAATGAATTTCATAATAACCCATGCTATAAGACATGCTATGATTATGAACTATGATTATGAAATTATGCATATAACATGAAATTAAAGAGTTTATGAATAAATGATGATATATATGAAGTATCAAATATTTTATGAAAGGATGCTTTCTAATTGACGTATTCTTATTATGATAGAGAACCATCATTTAGATGCTTAGATAAGTGTCTTTATGAATAAGTTATGAAATCCTTATTTTGGAAGAAGCTATTCTACGATATGAAGTTTATGAATTGGATTGTTATTACTACATTCTTACCTTTCCAAATGTTATGATTATGATTGTGATATGATTATGCCTATTTTTTGATCAAGATTTTAATTAGCACAGAGAGAATTTGAGATGGAGGATTTTTAGTCAGCAGAGGTCGAGCCTAGTAGCAATCTACTTGTCCATAACTACGTGCCCCCATAGGACTTGTCTTAAAAAGACATTAGTTGGTGGATTCACCTTACCTTAGCAAGTAGGAAAATCTCTTTTTGGTGTGGAAAATACACTACATTCTATTTTAGATCACATGGTCTATGTCGGTTAAAGGTAAATATCCCACAAAAAAAATATATTTTTCTTTAGAGGTTTTATGACTTCCTCAATGATTTTGATTTAAGTTTCAATATAATTTTCAAATGTTGCATTGACCTTGTCCCATGATTTATGATTTAGCCTATTAAGCTTTGCCATGTTATTTTTTGGTCTTGAATTATCATGTTTTGAACTATTCATATTATCATATGTATGTTTTATGCATCTTTCTTATACTTAATACATTCAACATATTGCCGCATATATAATATAGGATCCGACGTTTCTCCAACCGATCGTGTCTAGACTGGATTGCTCCACTTGAGTTGGATTGATGAGTCATCATGGTTCAAGGACATGCCCATTGATAATCTTTTATTTATTTTGGTCATTTCAGTTTTAGACTTCCTAGTCACATCTATAATTGGTAGATTCTCTTAGTATGTTCTTTCCGTATTTTGAGTTTTGTATTAAGATTCTCTTATATCGAGACTGTATCTTGAGACTTCTTTTGGTTTGGTGATTTCTTGCATATTATTGATGTGTCAGAATTTGACGACATATATGATGCTTTTACTAAGGATATTTGTGCAATCTTAAGTAATAATAGTGTCATTTTATAGTTTAAAATTGTGATTGTCAGGAAATGTGCCAAGACAAAAAAATGTGAAATGGATCCAAGTGTCAGAAAAATATCCCTAATAGGAAGTTAGACCTTTGACTGATCGTCGGCTGATCTGTCACATATATAGGAAGCTCAGGTTTATTAGGCAATGTTGACGATGATATATGACGAGCCATCAACCTCTTGACTAGCCATCATCACTAGCATCACACCAATAAGGGTTAGGCACATGTTTTAGAGGTTCTTGATGGCCATTTCAATGGACCGTCACTCTTATGACAGGCCGTCAAGACCATTGTCAGACACACTTCAAGAATTGGACTTTCTATTTTTAAATTTGAATTTTCTGGGAACTATAAATAGTTTTGTAAGGTTTTATTTCAGTATCAAATTTTAATTGAAGAAGACTATTTCTCTTGACTAAGTTTTAAAGGAGAATTTCACAGTTTATTGAAATCATGTTGTTGGTTGTTTTCATCTCCTGTAAGTCTCTATTTCTTGAATGATCGAAATTATTGATTTTATTTCATTAAGCATGAGTGACTAAACTCCACAACCAAGGGTTGTGGGATTCATGACGATTTGACCTAAAACAAGGGATTTTATAGAATGAACTTTACATGGTAAACATATATCTTATCAAATCTTTTGTTTAAATCAATTTCTAATGGTCGCAAACGTTAGGATTTGCCCTAGGTTTGACTTGTTTGAGCAAAAGAGGGAAAAACCTAGGAAATGAGTTATTAAGAAAATTCGGGGATTAGAACCCGTCTAATAGTTAATGTTGTAGCAAGATTAACTACTTGAGTTATTATCATTGAACTGAGAAAAACACTTTTAGTTTAGAAGAATGAAAGTGACATACAATTGATGTGGTTGACAAACCATTAATTATAGTTATAGTTGATAAAATGGTATAATAATGTGGAGTCTAGTTTTTGTAATTTACCCGACGAATGGTCAAGAAGTCTTGGTGAACACAATCCTGGTTAATTCTCTAGAATCATCCTAAATCAAGTTTTATTTTTGAATGTTTATTGTTACAAATTGACTTTCAAACATTTCCCAAAGACTCCCCCCAATTCCCATTTTTTTTTTGAAAACAAGTACCTATTAGTTAAATAGTTTCATATGGCTTAGTTCTCGCCTTATCCCTTGTGGGATTTGACCCCAACCTAGTTGGAATCTATATTTGACAACGACCGTTTTATGCTCTTTAATTGAAGTGTAAATTTGGGCGTATCAATTGTCTTATTGTGATTCATAGTGTCGTGCTTATGTCAAGTGGTTTATTTAAGATTCCTCGAGATCTTATTCATTATTTCATGTCTAGGGTCTAGTTAGGGTCATAAAATCTATAGAAGTGGGAAGAAGTTAAGAGAAGCATCTCAAAAAAAAGCCTTAGAAGGAATTTCAATACCTACGCACGAAGAGTTCAGTAGTCATGAGATGAGCATTTCCCAAGTATTAGAGTAAAGAAAATATAAACTAGTTTAAATAAGATACAATAGATCTATAACTTTAGAGTGTCACCTTCAGACCTAAGTGGGATGATAACATGATGAACCAAGTCAAATTTTAAGAATCAGATAATGATATGTTCAGAAAGAGTTACAGTGATATATCAATCCATTCATACTCTAGTGTATTCTTCAAATTTCTATTATTATAACACCCTGTTAATGTCTCATATATCAATATTATGTCCATAACCTATGCTCATACGCTACAAATAGATTACATCTATGCTCAGTTCCTAGAATAAGAGGCGACGACTTTGCCCATTGATCTCAATCTTACTCCATAAAATTATAATATCAGCCTCATCTTATGAATTTATTCATATAAGCACTCATGTCTCATAATATGCCCAGTCACGCGAATTCATGATTTATCCTCAGTGGCTAGTGATATAATGTTATGTCATGCATATTCTTATATCAGATTTCTAGAGAGAATTGTGCTTATGATCTTTCACTCTAAGCTCTTTCATTGATTCTTTTTTCGATTGAGATAGTGATGTTGATGATGTATAGTACTTCTAAAGAGGAGCATGGTGGAAGTGTTGCTAAGCTTGAAAGTTATCACTTGTATCATTTAATGCATAGTAGTCATATTCTTATTCTGTGTCCAGATACCTATGATTCATGTCAAATATCTCCATATAGATTATGACTGTAACATATCGCTAAATTGAAAGAACTAGAAAGAGTTAGAATTGGAAATAATCATTTTAGGAAAGAATGAAAAATCCGAAAATTTGTTAAGTTTGGGTTCTTGGTCAACTTCAAACGACCATAACTCCTAGCTCGGGATGAGTTAGGTGTGTTTACAGATACAGTAGGAAAGATCTTTGAATTGCCTTTTCAACGCCTCCAAGTTTGTGCATTTTCGAGTTCGTATGAGTGAGATATACCCTTTGGAAGTTGGGTTGTTTAGATAAGGAAAGTCTAATCCGAATTTTGGAAGGGTATTTTAGTCTTTTCCTTGTCCAATTATTTTATTTCATTTTTAGTAATTAAGTTAGGGTCTAATAAGAATTATACCAGTTTAGAAAAGTTGAAGTTCACGCTAGGGCTTAGAGAAAAGAGAAAAGAGGAGAAAGGAGAAGAAAAGTTCAAAGTTCATCGAGTTCGTGGAGATTTTCGTGTGGATTTCGTCAAGGATTTAATCCTACAAGGTATGTGAGGCTTTCATAATGTTGGATTCTTTCACCCACGTGCCAAACATGTTTATATTTCAGTGTGATTTCGTCCTAAAAGAGTTTGAAAGTTGATGTCCTTGATATGTATTCTTGATTTTGATGTCGTTCTTGAATTGGGCTGAGAATGAGAAGTTTCTAAAATCATTACGTCAAATTATTGAGTTGGTTGGAGTTAGGTTCTTAGGTACATTTGTTGGGTATCTGTATCTAAAAAGAATTTGGGAAAAAGAACCGAGTTTGGGCGCATTTGGGGCTGGAAAACTAAGAAGGAAATTAGTCGAGTAAATCTGGGCACTAGGTTCGCGTCGTGGACCTGCTCCCCAGATTTGGGAAAAATTACTTCGCATCGTGGAGTGGTCACAGACCATTCTGCTACAAAAGTTATTTTCGCGACTAAAATTTAAATACATCTCCGCGTCGCGGACCTGCCCTCAGACATTGTTTTTTTGATCTTTTCTCATGTTTAGCTATCTAAAAACACTCCTAAACATCATGAGATTTTTCCTATCACAAATCACAATCTTTGAATCGATAATTCAATTCAAGGAAAGTTAAGAGTCAAGTTTAGAAGTTAAGAAGCAAGTCAAGAGAAATTTATTAAAGTTTTTTTTCAAAAGGTCTTTCACAAACGTTTTAACTTTGTTGTAAGACTTAAGTATTAAGTTAAGCAAAGAGTATAGAGTTAAGTTCATTTCTCCAAAAGTTATAGGGGAACTAAGGATTTCCCAGAGTTTAAAATGTTTTCACATTTGAAGAAGAAAGGGAACATAGATTCCAAGAGAGATTTTAAGCTAAGTTTTTAGTAAGTATCTCAAACCAATGAAAGAAGTTTGTTTTGAAAACATATGAGCTAAGTATATTTTGGGAGTAGTATTAAGCGCCGATATGGGGATGCGAGTTCATATTAACTCAAGTCTCCATAAATCATGTAGCCATCATGGGTAGTAAAGGATCATACTTTTTAGATGACTCCTTAAGATGCTTTTAGCATAGAATAGTGGATCCACTTAGTTAAGGCATTCTATAGGACGGCAAAGTATAAGATAGTTTTAGCAGCGTGGGCAAGACGCTATATCACCACTTAGGCTCATAGCGGTGGTTGTCGGTTAGAGAAACTCCCACAAAAACTATATTACTTTGATATATGAGTAAAGTTGAGTTTGTTATTGCATATCTTTAACAAATTGAGTTGTTATTTATTGTTCTAAATGCATTGTATAAATTGCACTATTATTGTTGTTTTACACTACATTTTGAGTTGAATTATTCTTGAGTTGAGTTGAGTAAAGTCAAAGTAAGTGTTCCTTTTAGATCATTTTCAAGCTTAAGTTGTGTTTAACATTCCAACTCGCATACACGTACATTCAATTTACTGATGCCAGTTGGTTTGCATCTTCATATGATACAAACGCAGGTAATCAAGATCAGTATCCAGCACCTCGTTAATCACGTTGAGCACTCAGAGTATGTTGGTAAGGCTCCTTACTTTTCAGAGGGCTCCTTTTTACATTGCTTTCTAGTTTTCAATTGTTAGGATGATTGAGGGTCCTGTCCCGACATCCCTTTTTATTTTAGAGGCTTCATAGACAGTTAGTAGTTCAATTGTCTTTACATTATCATTTCATATGTTAAGACTTGATTTGCCATTTTGGCCAAGTTAAATGTTTGACCTATAAACATTCTTAGTTATTTTATTAAAAAATTAAGTAAAGTGTAATTGATCATTGTAATAATGCTTAAAGTCTTTCACTGAGTAAGTAAGTCAGGCCAAGGGTTCGCTTGGGGCCAGCACTGGTTCTTGAGTGCCATCCACGTCCAGGGTATAGGCTCGAGACGTGACAAACTTGGTATCAGAGCACAGAGTTCAAAAGTCCTAGGGAGTCTATGAAGTCGTGTCAGTAGAGTCCTAGTTATTGGTGTAAAACGCGCCATATCTATAATTAGGAGGTTATGACACTTAGGAAAATTTCTCACTTCTTTCATACTGATTCCGTGCATTAAAGTTTGATCTCTAAAAAGTTTCCTTCTAATTTGTTCTTTCGCGTGTTTTCAGATAATCATGCCCCAACGAAAAGCTATCAGAGGTCGTCCTGCTAGGTGTAATGTTGAGGAGCAAGGGGTACCCAATGCACCTAAAGTGCAACCTCAAGGGAAAGTTACTAATGTTGAGTTCAGAGAAGCAATAAGGATGCTAAGTCAAGCTGTGACTAACCAGGTTGGGCAACAAAGAGGAGCTCAACAAGAAGAGGCTGACACTTCGAGGATTTATGAGTCCTTGAGGATTAACCCTTCAAGCTTTACTGGAGCTATATTGAGGAGCTGAAGAGGGTATTTGATGCTTGCATTTTGCCGATACTGAGCAAGTAAAATTAGCTGCATATCAATTGAAGGATGTTGCTAGGACTTGGTTCGATCAATGGAAGAAGAGCTGAGCTGAGGATGCACCACCCGCGAGTTGGGCTTGTTTTGAGTAGGCCTTCTTAGGGCGTTTCTTCCCCCGAGAACTGAAAGAGGCTAAGGTATGAGAATTTCTTACCCTAAAGCACTAAGTGTTCATGAGTATGGGTTGAAGTTCACCCAACTATCCTGTTATGCTCCAGGGATGGTTGCAGATATGATGAGTAGAATGAGTCTGTTTGTTGCTAGGTAGTCCCATCTATCAAGCAAAGAGGGCAGGACAGTGATGCTAATTAAGGACATGGATATATCGAGGTTAATGGTATATGTACAGTAGGTTGAGGAAGAGAAGCTGAGGGATAGGGAGGAGTTTAGAAACAAGAAGGCTAAGACATGGAATGAGTTCGGGTAGCAGAAAAGTAATGTGAACCATTCATCCTTTTAGCAAAAGCAAAAGGAACCTGCTCCATCATCTTCTAGTACACCTGCACCTAGAAACAAAAGTGAGTATAATGGTCAGAATTCGCAGAACTTCAGAGCTGGACCTCCACAATCTTAGGTTAGTGTGGCACAAAGAGGTAACTGGGCTCCTGCATGTGCTTGGTGTGGTAGAACCCACCCAGGTAAGTGTCGTGATTGCCAATCAGGTTGTTTCAAGTGTGGACAAGAGGACCACTTCATGAAAGAGTTCCTTAATAACATGTAAGGTAGTGGAAATCAGGGCAATAGAACCCAATCTTCATCAGTTGCTCCACCAGACAGGGCTGCACCTAGATGAGCTATATCCGGTACTGGTGGAGGAGCAAACCGCCTTTATGCGATCACTAGTCGCCAAGATTAAGAGAACTCTCCAAATGTTGTCACTAGTATGATCAAAGTCTTTACTTTTGATGTTTATGCTTTGCTAGACTCAGGAGCAAGTTTATCTTTTGAAACCCCTTATGTTGTCTGTGAACTCTTTTGTGTTTCTACACATGTTGGGGAGTCTATTTCTAGCTGAGTGAGTATATTGTGATTGTGTCATTTCCATCAATCACAAAGACACCATAGTTGATTTAATTAAGTTAGACATGGTAGATTTTGATGTCATTCTAGGTATGGACTGACTTCATGCCTGTTATGCCTTCATTGATTGTAGAACTCTAGTTGTCAAGTTTCAAATTCTTAATGAGCCAGTCTTAGAGTGGAAAAATAGTTCAGCAGTGCCTAAGGGTCATTTTATTTCATACCTTAAGGCAAGAAAGTTAGTTTCCAAGGGGTATGCCTATCACTTCGTCCGAGTTAATAACTCTAGTGTTGAGATACCTCCTATTCAGTCAGTTCCTACAGTAAAAGAGTTTCCAGAAGTTTTTTCCAGACGATCTACTCGGAGTCTCTCCTTAGAGAGAGATAGATTTCGGTATAGATGTTCTTTCAAATACTCATCCTATCTCTATTCCACCATATAGAATGGCACCAACAAAGTTGAAAGAGCTTAAATAACAGTTTAAAATTCTCCTTGATAAGGGTTTTATTCAACCAAGTGTCTTACATTGGGGCGCTCCAGTCTTATTTGTGAAAAAGAAAGATGGTTCCCTTAGGATATGTATAGATTACTGTCAGTTGAACAAGGTTACCATCAAGAAAAAGTATCCTCTTTCGAGAATTGATGATCTTTTCGATCAGCTTTAGGATGTTTCTTGTTTTTCTAAGATGGATATCAGATCTGGCTACCATCAGTTGAAAGTAAGGGAATGTGATATTCCCAGGACATCATTCAGGACCCATTATGGTCACTATGAGTTTCTAGTCATGTCGTTCAATTTGACCAATGCACCTGCAACTTTCATGGACCTTTTGAATAGAGTTTTCAAACCTTATTTAGATATATTTGTTATCGTCTTCATTGATGACATACTAATTTATTCAAGGAATGAAGAAGATCATGCTAGCCATCTCATAATAGTTCTTCAGACTTTGAAAGATAAGGAGTTATATGCTAAGCTCTCTAAATGTGAGTTTTGGCTTGAGTCTATGGTGTTCTTGGGCCACATAGTTTTCGATGATGGAATTAGAGTTGATACCCAAAAGATAAAGGCAATGTAGAATTGGCCTAGACCCACATCTCTAACTGATATTAGGAGTTTCGTGGGTTTGGCTGGATATTATAAAAGGTTAGTAGAGGGGTTCTCGTCTATTTCGTCCCCTTTGACCAAGTTGACTTAGAAAACAATGAAGTTTTAATGGTCCGAAGCTTATGAGAAAAGCTTTCAGGAATTGAAAAAGAGGTTGACTACTGCCCCAGTTTTGACATTACCAAAAGGTACGTAAGGATTTGTTTTCTATTGTGATACGTCTAGAGTTGGTTTGGGTTGTATGTTATTGCAGAATGACAAGGTTATAACTTATGCCTCCAGACAGTTGAAAGTTCAAGAGAAGAATAACCCAACCCATGATCTAGAGTTGGCTGTTGTAGTGTTTGCTCTGAAAATATGGCATCATTATTTGTATTGTGTTGTTGTTAATGTATTTACTGATCACAAGAGTCTTCAGTATGTGTTTATTCAGAAACAACTTAACCTCAGACAAAGGAGGTGGTTAGAATTACTCAAGATGTTGTAGCACCACTTAGGCTCATAGTGGTGGTTGTCGGTTAGAGAAACTCCTATAGAAACTATATTACTTTGATATTTGAGTAAAGCTGAGTTTGTTATTGCATATCTTTAACAAATTGAGTTGTTATTTATTGTTCTAAATGCTTTGTATAAAATACACTATTATTGTTGTTTTACACTGCACTTTGAGTTGAGTTATTCTTGAGTTGAGTAAAGCCAAGGTAAGTGTTCCTTTCAGATCCTTTTCAAGCTTACGTTGTGTTTAGCATTCCAACTCTCATACTCGTACATTCAATATACTGATGCCAGTTGGCCTGCATCGTCTTATGATGCAGACGCAGGTAATCAGGATCAGCATCTAGTGCCTCATTGATCAGGTTGAGCACTTAGAGTCTGTTGGCTTTATAGACAGTTAGTAGTTCAGTTGTCTTTACATTATCATTTCATATGTTAAGACTTGATTTGCCATTTTGGCTAAGTTAAATGTTTGACCTTTAAACATTCTTAGTTATTTTATTAAACAATTGAGTAAATTGCAATTGATCATTGTTATAATGCTTAGAGTCTTCCACTGAGTAAGTAAGCTAGGCCAAGAGTTCGTTTAGGTCCAACAATGGTTCTCGAGTGCCAGCCACATCATAGGTAGGCTCGGGGCGTGAAATGACTCATGTTCAAATATAAATCATTCAAGTTTTATGAACCCATGATTGTGATACTTAGATTCCATTAGTGTTTTATGTTCATATGTATCACACGAGTCATGCTTGTAATTCTTTCCCCACAAATTTATGAGAAATTTTGATGGGTACATTACAGGCGATTGCCTTATTCCTATTGTGATTTTTAGAAAGTTCATGTCATAACATGTAATCTTAAAATCTTATATGAGCGTTCATCCCAAGCGTGCTCTAGTCAAGTTTCAAACTCGCAATATAAACTAGTTCTATTTATGTATATGAGCAAGTTCAAAAGGCATAAAGGTAGTAAAAGTAGCTCATTTCTCTTTTATCCAACTTGACCATCATTCGAGGATGAATGATTTCAAGGGGGAGATATTCTAACACCCAAAAATTTATAAGCTAAGACCTGAACCATTCTTCATATTTCTGTATAAGCTCATATCAGGTGATTCATAAATTGTGCTTAGGATTTAAGGTCAATTCTTTACTGTAGGAATAAATTTGGAGATGAATTAAGGTCATCAGAATCCCCCAACACAAATTTGAGTTGAAAACTTCATTACTAATTGAGTTACGATTTAAGATTTTACTTGGGTCAACTTCAAACGATCATATTTCTTAGAATATGAAGAGAGCCCATAACCTATCAAATTAAAGGTCTATGTAGGGGTGTCAATTTTAGCCCATATAAGTGAAATTGATTCATTTTTCTCATATTAAATTAAATGGATCACTCATATTTTCTTAAATGGGTAAATATGGAATTCAACCTATTTAAGGACAAAAGAGCATCCAAACCTCGTTCTTTTGTATTATTAGTTTGTTGGAATAGATAACATACATATATGTAGGTAAGGACGGCTTAGAGTTGGACACAGAATCCCTAATTCAAATTAAAACGTACAATGATCCGGAAAATAAGAATTTCCTTTTCTTAAAAGAGAAAAAAACGAAATAGATCCACCTCATAAAATATGGACAACATGGGTAAACATGAGAATCCATATATACCCATATATCACTCACTTGCGATAAAAATCCCTAATGCACTATTTGTTTTTGAAAATAAAAAATAAGAATTGAGGGGTGGAGGGTGGGTGGATGTGGGGGTGGGGAATAGGATGGGTGGGGAAAAAAAAGGTTTTTTGAAAATATTTATAATTTTATTTTTGGGTGTGGGTGGGAGGTGTCCAGGGGTGGGGTTGACAAAATACTAATTTTTTCAACAATAAATAATAATTCTTTTTGGTGGTGGGGAGGGGGGTACAGGGTTAAAAAATTAAATTTCTTTTTTTTGTATGAAAAATTATTCTTAAAAAAATAATAATATAGGGGTGGGGTGGGGTGGTAGGGGCTGATGTATTAACAATTTATCTTTGATTTAATACTTTTTGGTTTTAGAAGATTAAAGTGGGTTACAACCATTGTATCCAAATCAAATTTGACAAAATCCATATTTACCCATATTTTATATAGGTGGATTGTGATCCAATCTATTTTAACTCAATCCATATTAAATTCATCCAAATCCGCTCCAATCCACCCATTTGCCACCCCTAGGTCTATGAGTATTCTTTCCAACGCCACTAAGTTTACATTATTTAAAGTTTAGAGTAAACATCTTATACCCGTTTTAGTAAATCCATGTCAGGAAGTCAAAGTTTCACGGACGACGGAGTGTTCCACGAACTGTGGAGCCTTCCATGAAGACTTGCTGCGATTTTTTATAGAAACTTTTTACACATGTTTCAGGGTTATATTGGTCCTTTCCCAATATGTTTAGCTCTATTATAAGTCATTTTGGTGTTTTAAAGGAGTATATCATTCCTCACGCCCTACATCTAAGTTCAGTCAGTAAAGAGATAAATCTTGGGTTCTACTCAAAGTTCCATAAATTTTGAGCTTGGTTTGTGTTTCGTATTCTGAATTTCTTAAGTATCGAGATTATGATACTTTATTCATTTTGATTCTTAAGTTTTTGTTCTTGCTTCTATTGTCATATGAATCCTAGTTGTTTGAAGAGAAAACACATAAAAAAAACCCTTGAACTTCATCGGACAACCTTACTTTAGCATTTAAACTACACGACATTTAAATACCCCCTTAACATCTTTGAAGTGAATTAAATGCAACCCTAAGGAATGATATGGCAAAGAGAGTGAGTTCACTCACTTAATAGCGTGTGAAGAAATTAAAAAATAATTTTTTTATAAAATTGTACACATGATATTTTTTTATAGGTCAATATATAATTAATATTTTAAATATTATTTTCTTAATATATTAACTTTTATTAAACTATATGAATTTTCTTATTGACCCACAAAAACTTTAAATCTTTTCCCTTTATTTTATTGTCTTCCCCAATACAGCTTCTTCTCCATTGAAGCATCATTTTTACCTCCATCTTCATCTTCAACTCTATCAACTACTTCAATTTCGCCATTTCTACAATAATCAACAAAACCCAACACCAATATCTTAGTATTGATGTAAATTTCACACATACAAATTTTATCAATTTTCATCGGAGCTAAAAAGCTTGCTGGTTCATTGGACTTTCCGAAGGCAGAATCAATGATTTTTTCACTTTTTGAATTCGTCGAAGAAGAGGGTGACAGATCGGAGGCAGCGATGGTAGATTTTTTATCTCTCCGATGTCAGAGGTTCACTGAATAAGACAAAGAAAGGAAGAGAAACAGGAGGTAGGGCCTGATTGTTGTTGTTTTGTTGCTTTGTTTAAGAGCTTCGAAGCTCACTGTTAATGGTGTTTTAAGGAAGAGAGTGATGGTAAAGTGGTGGGTTGGTTGTGTGGTTGGGGTTTTGGGGAATCTGGTGATGGAACTTTGGGGGTGATTTGAGAGTTATGATGAAAGGAGTTTGGGTGGTAGAGCTCGTTGGAAAATATGAAGAGGAAAAAAATGAACAGTTAAGAGCTAGAAATAGTGAAGAAGAAGGAAGAAGAGAGAAGTGAAGGGGGTGGGAATAAAACTTGATCCACATTTTAAATTTAATTTTAGAAAATACATTTGTGATTAATTAATTAGTCTAATTTATTTAAGAAGTGTTAAATAAAAATTGGTGAAAATAATTAATAATAAAAAATTAACTAATGACGTGGTGCTGAAATGACTATGTCGTGACACTTACATGGCTATGATGTGGCAAGTGAGAGTGAGATAATAATCTCAGGGCGGTTTTAATTCACTTCAAAGATGTTAAGTGGGGTATTTAAACGTCCGTGTAATTTAAGTACTAAAGTAAGTTATCCGATCAAGTTCAGAGATTTTTTTAATGTGTTTTCTCTTATTTGAAAGTTTTTGCGCAAGTATTTCCATGCATTAATTTCAGAATTTAAAGTGAGTCCAAGAATAATTTTAAACATCATTTGAGAGGAGTTTTAAAGGAAAACCAATGGTTCCAAATGTGTTATTTTGTATTGAGAAAGAAGTACTATTTCGAGAAAAACATGAATAGTTTTCAGAAGCATTTCAGTCAGTAAAGTAAAGCTCTGATCCCCTCAAAGAGGGTCTTTTGAGTATTAACTCAACTCAATGAGTACTATTATATGGGCATTATTGCATATATTTTGGGAGTATTATTAAGCACCAATATGGGTAAGAGTTGAGATAACTCAAATTCCATAACCTATGCCGCTAACGTGTAGATATTGTCATAACAGAATTCGAACGACTCCTCACCTTCCTTAAGAAGACTTTTTAGAGGATCCATGAGTTCAGTTGCGTCCTAAATCCGTAAAGGTATATGACAATTTTTGACAACGTGAGCAAGACATTGTATCATCACAAGGCTCGTAATGATGGTTGTCGGTTAGAGTAACACCCCAAAAAAGTAAAGTATTTTATTTCAGTATTTACTATTATTGCATACCTATTTGTAAAGCTTTTAATGATTTCATTTCATATTTATGCTTTACTTCATATGAGTTACATTCACTCTTTCATTCAATTTAGTTACTTGTTTCATTCAGCTTTATTACATATCGTACATTACATATACTGACGCCATTTGGCGCTGCATTGTTTTATGATATAGTTTCATGTACTCTTTAAAGCAGACGTTCAATAAGATCTCCTTTCATCTGCAATCAGTGAGTCATCCTCATTTCCGGAGAGATCCAATTTAGTTAGTTCACTTTATTTGATTTTTCATTCATTGTTAGTTAAATAGTCAGGCTGTCGTAGGTCTTGTCCCTGTACCTATCTTCAGTTAATAGAGTCTTGATAGACAAAGTTAGATAGTTCAGTCTTGAGTATTTAGAAGTTTTAAACAAATTAAATATTATTAACATTATTTATATTTAGATTTATTTCAGAATTTTGCATGAGGTATCTTTTATTGATTTTAAATGTTCATTTTATAAGGCTTTCACATGTATCTACAATTTTCTGCTTAATAGTAAGCCAGGTCAAGAGTTCTCTTGGGGCCAGCAATGGTTCTGAGTGCCGACACGTTCAGAGTGTAGGTTCGGGACTTGACAAATGGTTTGATTTGATAATTGAAAAAATCGACTCAACTTGATAATGTACACCCCTACATTGCGGTATAATCTACATCGATCCAACAATATAAATCTTGACTTGTCCCCTCCAGAATGCAACCTCCCAACAATGTAGTATAACTCAAACAACTCCAGATTAGTTGAAGAGTTCAAAACTCCAACATTATACCCCTACACTGCGGTATAATCTACACCTTTTTCAAGACATTGTATTTATTATATTCAAAGGGTGATACAGTAAAATTATCCTTCTATTTATTATTTCTTAAAAAGTGTGCAAAGTCTATAGTAGACAAGTATTATTGGATAGAGGGAGTATAAGTAAAGCCAAAACTTAATTGAAATTGAACTTTATGGAAAGTCCATGAAATGTTGCAGTTTCAATTGCGAATTGGATTTACGTGTTTGCCAATGGTCGAAAAATTTCGGAAGGGTATATGAAAAGGCACCTAGTAATTGAAATTTATATAATTATATGAGAGTAGTAATTATACAATTAATATTTTTAAATTTAAATAAAAAAAACTAATAATTAAAAGTAACATTGTAATTACACCGAATTCTCAACCCCCTGAGAGGTTAGTGTAGTTATATACTCTTTCAATTAAATCTAGTTTCTGTAACTTAGTAATTATTTGATTAATCAAACATGTCAAAACTCAAAATTGTGTAATTACATGCCATCCCATCACGTATAAAGGATGATGAAAGAAGTTCCAAATTATTTACTTATGAGAAAAAACACTTTTGGAAGTTTGTGATTACTACACCAAATGAAGAGAGAAAAAATATTTTAATCATAAGTCATTTATCCAGGGTAACTAAATTTGTTTTCAGTGTGTTATAAAGCATAAAAAGCCTACAATCCTACCCATCTAATGGGGCAAATGCTGAAAAGACATGTATATGTGTCACCACTATGCAGTACTGTACATACCAAAGGCATAGGCAAGCTGACAGGCCACATCAATGAATATGGAAGAAATTATTTTAGAGTAACAAGTACTCTTCCGTCTCATAATATTTGATTTAATTTTATATGTATATTAAGAAATCATAAATAAAAATATAATTTTTTTTTTTTTTTTGTTCAATAATAATTAAAAGATAATTTACGTTTTGTGTCTATTTTACTTTTATTATAAAATACACTTTTTTTCATCTAATATATTTTTTAAAGCATTAAATTTAATAAAGTTAAAGGATAATATAATATTCCTATTATTTATTATTTCTTAGGGGGTATGTCAAGTCAATAGTGAACAGTTATTGTTAGATAAAAGAAAGTAATTCATTCTATAAAAACTTTTGAAAATTTTATAAATAAATCTGAACATTTAAAGGATGAATTAATTAAAAGGATAATATAGAAAAACATAATTAATAATTTTTTTAATTTAACAAGACAAACAACTAATATGAAACAATTGTTTCTACTAAAATGGTTAACTAATGTGGAAACAAAGGAAGTAGTGTAATAGTGTAAAAAAAAGCATCCGTAAATAGGATGTTAAAAATTAATGGAATTGTGTTCCTAAAGTAAAGACATGTTGTGGCAGTTCCCATGCGCGTGCAATAAAACATTTCCTTTGAGAATTTACGGATGCGGCGATATCCGCCCTAAAATTAGGGGCTCAGGATGCATTCTATTGTCCCCTCTCCCTTCTCCACCAACCATCATTATTAGCATGATAGGGTGATTATTTTGAAAAAAAAAGAAAGAAAGAATGGATTTATATTATGAAATAAGAAAATAAAATAGAAATAAAAATAATAATATAATATTGAAGAGAGAGAAGAAAATTATTTTTTAGAGAGTAAAATAGAAAATTGAGTTGGAGTTGGTTAGCTGAAAAAATAGAAAATTATATAATTAAAGAGTAAAATAGAGTGTAGAGTTGGAGATGTCCTAAGAGGAAAAAAGTTTGGCCTCTTTTGATTCGTCAAAATGACAAGTAAAGAGAAATTAAATTTATGAAATATTTGAGAAGTAAATAAGGATGGAGGGAGTACCAACAACCATTACTACTTGTGAATAAACATGTCATATATATATAAACAATGCATTTTTGTCGAGTTAATATCTCAGATGGTCACTCAACTTTGAGTTGTTTAATTAAAAAGTCACTCAACTTTAAATTGTTTACTTAGAAAGTCACTCAACTTTGTTTTATAACTCAAAAGTCATTCAATTATTAATGTTTCACTTAGAAAGTCACCAACTATGTATATTTCACTTAGAAAGTCACTCAATCAATTTAAATATTTTTTTCATTAAATTTTATCTTAAACTATTTTTAAAGAAATAATAAGATATCTATTTTAATTATTTTATTGATCCGCTCCAATTATTTAATTATAATTTTTCTAAAAAAACGTAGAGTAACAATTGCTCCCCTCCCCCAAACCCCCCCTCCCCAAAAAAAAAAAGTTTTGCGGTTTTAGTAATTGTAATGAAGAAGATAATATGTTAGATATATGTTTTGATAAAGTGGCTAGAGATGGGGATCTTTCACCCAAGCAACAAAGAAGTGGAAGCAACAAAAGCAAAAAAAAGACAATGGAAGTCAACATAGTTGGGATGGTAAGGTGACTGAGGAATTTGTTCCAAGGCACCTACCTATGCTACTGACAAAGCAGAATCATATGACAGTTTCAACAACTTCGACAAGATCCAATAAGTCCAAGAAGAAGTGATGAACTATCAAGTGTTATTGAACGAATATGAAGAAGAAGACATGAGGAAAATACTTTAGGTTACTCTATATAGGCAAACTATCTTTTTTAGTTCATACATATATAAAAAGAAGTTTGAGGTTGATAACTCAACCTTCTTCTTGACGTATATATTTTTGCATTATTTAAGTATCTTCATTTGTCATATCATCATAAAGTGTATAATAAACTCTGTGATGATCATAGAATACTTAGTTTTGTCTAGCTTTTATTTTCTTCATACTTGTTAATTAGTAGATGTTTGTTATCTCATCAGGATTGGTAAGGTAAGACCTAGCCCTCCCTATTTGAACTTATTCACGTTGAGGATTTTATCTTATTATTAATTAAAAAATATATATATATATAAAAAAAAAGTAATTGTAGAACTAGAAATAAATTCTTAAATACCAAAAAGAAAAATTGGAATTGATAAGGAGTAATTAAAAAAAAGGGCAGTAACGATCTTCTACTATTTTTTTAATGAAAAGGTAGAAAAAAAAAAACAATAATTAAAATAAGCATCTTATCTAATTTTTAAAATAATTTAATTATTTTTTGTATCTTTACAAAATTTAATGAAAATATTATTTAAATTTATTAAGTGACTTTCTAAGTGAAATATAAATAATTGGCTGATTTTCTAAGTGAAACATCAATAGTTGAATGACTTTTGAGTTAAAAAACAAAGTTGAGTGACTTTCTAAGTAAACAACCCAAAGTTGAGTGACTTTTTAAGTAAACTATTCAAAGTTGAGTGACCATCTGAAATATTATCTCCACTTTTATCCCTCTATTTATAACTAGTATATTTACTCGCGCGATGCGTGGATGATGCTAAAATATTATTTCTTATTGTTTAAGATTTTGATATCTTGATCGAGTATATTAAATCATATTATTTTCTTAAAAATAATTTAACTTTTATATTGTTTCTCAATGAGACAATCATGTATTGTAAAAAAAAAAAGACTATTATGTTTCATATCTTTCTTAACGAAAATTCAAAAAATTAATATAATTTGAATTGAAAATTTAGTGCAAATTAAACTAATTATTTTTCAGCAAATTTCATCTTTACTAAAAAGTAATTTTTAAAATTTGTATCTTTAACAATATTATTTTTCCTTTTATCGTTTCAATTTAGAACTTAACAAAATGTTCCAAACTAAATATTTCTAGAAAACTTTATCTTTATTTGTAACCTAGTTATGATAAACTTTATCTTTTAAGTAAATTTTATATTATTACAGCTGCAATCTATAATTTTCTATAAATTAAATAAATAATTTATCAATTTTAAATTCTTTTTTATATTTTTTATCCATGGTTGCAAGACAAAAATAATAATTCTTTTAATTCTTCTTCTTCTTCTTCTCGTTTCTTGTTGTAGGTCCTACTACTATTACTATGGCTGTTTTTTAAATTATTATTTAAATTAAATAAATAGTTTATCAATTTTAAACACTTTGTTCTATTTTTTATCCATAGTTGGAGGATAAAAATAATAATTCTTTCAATTTTTCTTCTTCTTCTTCTTCTTGCTTGTCATTGTTGCTCCAACTACTATTACTATGGCTGTTATTACGATTTTTTAAATTTTTATTATTATTATCTTTTATTTAATATTGAAATCAAATGTATTAAAATAAATTTTATAACATCAGAAATGGTATTGAAGTAGTAAGAGTTCGTTTCAAACTTTATAACCGTGGGTTTCTAATTTTAGCTAAGCTAATAAAAATAGTTTCTTTTTCACTTTTTAAAAGCATGACATTTTTTAAATTCAAATATTTTTAATGTTTCAATTAAAAATTTTTGTTACATTTTTTTAACTTTGTCTTAAAGTTGTCAAGTGGTTTTTCAATAGCTTGCAACTTAGCTAATCTTATAATCCAAAGTATCCTCTAGGTGTGACATGACGAATAGAACACCGAAAGGCTTTAAACAAGCCACTTGACATAAGCATGACGTAAAATAAATACAACGAGAGAGAGAATAAGCAACACAAGTCTCATATCATAAAATGAATCTTATCATAAGTGCGAAATACTAAATCGTGTCTGACATAATCTAACATCATAAGAGTGGGTGAGACGTAACCCATACACGGCAAATAAGTCTGAAACAAAAAGACAATAAAAGAAATAGAGCATCAATGGTCTTGTCCTCGAAGCATGAGGACTCACCAATCAAAGGTATAGCAAAGCAGTCCAAGGTAACCACGAATGGGAGGAGGAGCGCCATACCCTGTTTTATGAG
Organism: Solanum bulbocastanum; assembly: GCA_037074985.1. Classification (NCBI taxonomy): domain Eukaryota; kingdom Viridiplantae; phylum Streptophyta; class Magnoliopsida; order Solanales; family Solanaceae; genus Solanum; species Solanum bulbocastanum. The sequence goes on from CM073601.1 coordinate 13,837,358, forward strand.
ACAATATAGACACAATTTCATAGATTTTCGCTTATAATTGATCGCATCTCGCTCAATCTTACAATATTCTTCACTAAAATTCAATCGTACTCATTACTAAACTCAAAAACAAAGCACTTATCATCACTTTAGAGCTAATGTCTGTACACTCCTTTCTTAAGTCTTTTTCAATAGTTGTCAACCAATCTAATGGACCCGTGACACTATTACCATAGCTACATCAACATGAAATAAATCACACGCCTCTGAACCCAATTACCTACCCCTCTGAAGATACCTCTTTAGCCTTAGCAATCAAATAAAAATATTCTCGCTCTCGCCTCTCTCTAAAGACTGTACTACATCCCACTATTTTTCTTCATCATGACTCTAGCTCTTTAAATTATATACTACATCCCATTATTTTTCTTCATCATGACTCTAGCTCTTTAAATTCTTTTTAAGTGGTGTCCCACCATCTGTGAAAACTTTCCATACAACCATATTACTCACCAAATATTAGAAAACCACAACCCTAGATACTCGAATTACTGTACAAATTTTGCTTACCAACAATCTTATTATATATTTACATCCCGTCGCAATCTACCACAAACTCTTATTACCATTATGCTCCGTTAGCCCTGGTTGTTACTATGAAGTAAGCCGTTTCATCGACATGACATTTTATGCCCACTTTATCTTTAATTTCCATCCCTCAAGTATACTCAATGGGATTTTCTTTATCCATAAGCTTGTCATTTCGATATCAATCCACTCTTTTATGGCTTAAGATAAATCACCAGTCCTCATTCTATCATCTTTCTTCTTAACAAACAAGACGGGAGCACCCCACGGGGAAGCACTAGGATGGATGAAACCTTTATCAAGAAGCCCTTGGATTTGAGCTTTAAGCTCTCTCAATTCTGCCAGAGCCATGCGATAAGGAGGAATGAAGAAGGGGCGAGTGCAAGTTTTCAAGTCAATGCAGAAATCTATATCTCTATCCGGAGGCATACCAGGAAAATCAGTAGGAAACACTTCTCTAAATTCTGACACCACAGGAAATAGACTCAATAGAGGGAGACTCAACCTCAAGATCCCAAATATGAGCCAGTTACGCCAAAAAATCCTACCCCACCAGTTTCCTACCCCGTACGAAAGATATGACCTTAGCTGACTTTGGCTTGTACCCCCTTCCCACTTTAACCTTTTCCTACCGGGATCTCTAGAGTTACCGACTTATCATTATCATTAAGCACATCATAATATGGGGACAACCAAGTCACGCCTAAGATTATATCAAGTTAGTCATATCCCGCATAACCAAATCAATCCAAATCTGAAAATCCGTAAACACAACAGGATCACACGATATAACATAGATGGGGGCATCAAGTATATCACAAATAATATCAATTTCTGAGGTAAATCGCACAGACACATAAGAATAAGTAAAACCAGGATCAAACAACACCTTAGCCATTCAGTCACAAACAAAATAGTACTTGTGATCACTGTCATCTTAACGGGCAACCTCCTTGCCTGGCTGCACTGCTTCTCTACCCGCATTACCATTTCCCCGGCCTCCACAACCTCACTGATTTCCTCCTCGTATGTCCAGGTTTTCCACAATTTTAGCACACTTAATAACTTAACCCTGCTATTGGAGCAGTCGTATCCTGACCCTTCTTGATATATAATAAATCCAAGAAATCATAGTATAGCTTCTAACCTCAATTGGCATAACTTAATTTCATCATTCGCTAAACAACCCATACATATTATGACAACAATATTAAATACATTTTTCAAAGTAATGGTGTTCATTATTTAGCCGTCCCTTATCAAAACTTCTTGAATGTTGTCACCTATAAACTTGAAGACACAAAGGTTGAGAAATCTAGTAAGCAGATGAAGGAGCGGAAGAATAGAGCCAAGAAAGTACGCGGTGTCAAGAAGATTAAGGCCGAAGATGCCAAGAAGAAATGATCTGCCAGTGAAAGTTCCTTTAAGCCAAATGCAGAAAACGTTTTCCATATTATTTATGTTTCTCTGGAAACATATGCAGAATCTTTTCAATTTTGGTTGAGTCACTCAAATTATATTTGCATGTTTCTGTGCTAGTACGTCGAAACTTTGTGAATTTGGGAGCGTACCTTTTTCTCAAAAAAAAAAAAATCTTGAATTTTCAGATCTGACCTTAATCCTTTCACAAGCGACGATAGTATTTAGCGAGCCCCACAAAACTCTTAATTTCAGTCACAAAACTAGGTCGGACCCAATTTCTGACTGCTTCAATCTTTTGGGGATCTATCATTACCCCATCTCTTTAAACTACATGCCCCAAAAAGGCAATCAAAGTCAACCCAAATTCACACACAGAAAAATTCGCATACAACTTTTGTTTCCCAAGAACATCCAGAACAATACGAAGATGGTCGACATGCTCTTCCTCACTTTCGAATAAACCCAAAATGTCATCAATAAATACTATAACAAATGAATCAAGAAATGGTTTGAACACACCATTCATCAAACTCACGAAAGTTGCAGGGGCATTTGTCAACCCAAACGACATAACTAAAAACTCATAGTGCCCATAATGGATCCTAAATGCCCTTTTTGGTATATCCTCAGGCCTAATCTTTAACTGATGATAGTCAAACCTTGGATCAATCTTTGAGAAAACTGATGCACACTGCAACTGGTCAAAAGATATCTATTTAATGTAGTGGATACTTGTTCCGAATGGTGACCCTATTCAATTGTCGGCAGTCTATACATATCCTCTGTTGCTAGTGATGGTATCACCACTTTTGTTGCTTTAGTTCGGACCATAGAATGATGGAGGAAAAATATCAATTTGTATCATCCAGATACCAATTGGATTCAATTTCATAGCACAAAGGAGTAGTGATACGCTCAAATTACACTTTCCTAAAGAAGTATAAGTGGCCGTCGTCAAATAAAGAACCCAACTTGAGGTTGGGGTCGATCCCACGAGGAACATGGTTTAGACTTAAACTTAACTCATGATTATATTTGTTTAGCCAAACTATCTCCGAGACAAGTAAATAAAATAGGGGTTTTGTGTAAGCAAATAATTGATTGTTGTTTAAGTAACAAGTGAGCAAGATTCAAACTTCGAGTTATCAATAAGATAGAGAAACTAGGGTGTATGTGCTCCCCATAAGCTTTTAACATGGTAATCCTAATAATAGTAATCATTTCCTAGTGTTTTACATGCAAAGTTGGTAAGATATGTATCCCTAAGTGATTGGTCCTCCAAATAGGGGATTTCACCCCGCACCTTGGTCCGGCTACGTGTGTATACTTTACTAACCCTTACCTTTACCTCAGATTAGACATCACATCAATGTATGACTTAGTTTTCACCCTCGCACCAATTTACATTTGACTATTAGATAGTATCACACTAAATCTCTGTTGATAATTCTTTTCTTATTAACTACCTCCTTGGTCCGGCAAGTAGTAACAAGGCGAGTTCTAACGTTGGTCATCGTTAAAAAGACATCTAAGCAAAATAACCAATACAGGCATCAACACTATTGAAGAATTAATTAGTTATTATTCATACGTTGTTAATTGCTCATGGTTCCCACAACCCTAGTTGTGGATTTAGCTACTCATGCTTGAAAGAACACAATTCATGTTTTAATAATAAGAATTCATGAATTTACGTTTAGAGTAGAAGAAACCTGGAATCTCAAATTGAATTCCAAAGAAAAAATCTTATAAACCGAAATCCAAAAATCAAATTGCCAAAGTTTGCAAGTTAATTCCCAAGAAAATATCAAGAACTAAAAGTATACAATACTGTCTAACCCAAGAAGAAGAAGAAAAGAACCCTCAAAAGTATCTACAATCAATGCTCTCTCCCCTAAATAATTATTTCTATGGAATATTTATAGATATAGAAAACCCTAAATAAAATAATTGAGTTCAAATTAAATTAAAAATCTAAAACCAAAAGGAATTGGATTCCTTTTTTTTTTTCCTGCGTGACAGTTGCCGTAAATACTCAATTGGTGCGTGTCTTCCTTTGCTGCCACGTGGCAGCAGAATTGTAATTTAACTTGTGTATTATTTTATAATTTTAATCCATTAAGTTGTTTTCTTGATTTTCTTCTTCAATCCTTCATTTTTAATACGCTTTAACTCCAAACTTCTTTATTTTTCTATCAATTTAATCCTACAAATAAAATATATTATTTAACACAATTCATATAATTAATGCTAAAAAAGGACAAATATAAATAATAAATGTGAGACAAATAATGATTAAAATATATATTTTTGGCCTCACGTCAATACCCCACACTTAAACTTTTGTTCGTCCTCGAGCAAACATTAAAGTTGATCTCAAAAAATATACTAGGAATGTCATCACTTTGGTTGACACAAACAATTAGGCCATATACAAATTTCAAAACATCAAGTAAACTTCTCAATCATTATGCAAAATATCAAAATAAACAACAAACCTCTAACCTCCTAACCTCAAGGAAAGACTTTGAACTCATCAAATTTAAGCTTGATCTCCTACTCTCATCAAAGAAAGCTAATAAAATCACCTATCTATCACGAAACAAGTGCCCTCACAAAAAGAAATAGTCCACACATTCAATTCAAAAGATTGAATATAAATTAAGTACTTCATATCAAGAACAACTCTCACACTCACAAATAAAATCCACATGTATGCACAAAGAATTATAGACTTACCCATTAACTACATCTCCACTAATTAAGCATGCTTGAATAGAATCAAATAGGACTTTAACGGGTTGTAATGTAGGCTAGGAGACGGGTAGGAAAACTATATAATAGTGACTTACACTTCCTTAATCACTTTGCAATTTTAGACTTCATCACCCATTATTTTTTTCTCTTTATTTTCAGCTCTCTCTTCAACAATTATTTCACAAGTAATGTTCATCATCACAAGAATGCTTCGATAATTCTTTTTTCTCTTTTTTTCCTTTTTTCTTCCAGAGGTTTTGCACTAGCCACCCTCAACTCAAGGCTTTGAGGCTCAAGTGAGGCACACAATATCCTTGGTAGGATCAGGGCCAATGTTTTAAGTATACTTCTGAATTAGCCACCCTCAACTTAAGTTTTTAAGCTTGGTTGAGGTGGACAATATCCACAAGGGACTAGGGCCAAAACAAAGTTTTCACACTTTTCTTTGTTCTTCACACATCAAGCATTTTCACTTTTTTTTTCACTTCTACCAATGTTTTCAACTTTTCTTCTCAACAAAGTACATTAATGATTTATTTTTGGCTTAAATATAATTATGGTATCAATAAGAAGGGATTCGGTTCAATCATGTGGTTTACAACAAAAATATAGGGTAAAAGGCTCAAAAGGGTTAACTAGTTATATAATATCTGAAAAGGCTAAAATTTACAAGACAAATCAAGGAAAGCCTATTATCATCTCTTAAACAAAGCAACACTTTTTATTTCGCTTTAGTAACATGCAGGGCAAGTTCTAGGCTAAGATGCAAAACATGGAATAAACAAATTCTCACTACACATGGCACACGTATCAATCAAGATGGATCAATTCCACTTCTAAGAGAGACATGATCATTAAAAAAAAAGTATATACAAAGCCACAACCATGAGCTTAGGTGTCAAAGAGTCTACAATTTTCTTATTAATCAAGCTTTCACAAGAAAGTACTGCTCAATAATTAGGCCTAAATAGCAAGTATCACACCACTCAAAATAGTCTTTTCTTTTCTCTCAAAAAACAAATTAAAAGAAAATTATTCCTAAAAAATAAAAGACACTCGGTTCAAAGGGACTACCCTAAGAAAAAATAAACCGAAAATAAAAGCCAAGGAACCCATCCTAAAAAAAAAAAGAAAAGACTCAATAAAAGAGTAAAAACTAGGAATTCATTCCTCCACCCCACACTTAAAAATATGCTATGTCTCCAAAACATGAAATAAAATTTAAAACAAGGGCTAGGAAAACTCCCTGAGCCCTCTAGGCCTAGCTAGTAGCATGTTCTCTTTATTTTCATCAAGGGTCGTACGCACCACACACTTAAGCTCAAACGTGCTCCTTCACTTTTTTCTTTTGGGTACTTAGACTTCCCCTAATCTGCAAAAACAAGACCAAAAGAAGAAAAAAAAAAGTGACACTAATAGAATTAAAAAAAAAAAAAAGATTTTACACTACTAATTGGGTTGCCTCCCAATAAGCGCTTAATTTAACATTACGGCACGATGCAACTACCTTAGTTACTCGGTTCCATCTCCTTGACCCTCTCCAATTGAATTATTGTGTACCCTTAATTAGCCATTTTCATCAAAGTTTTTCTCAATTCAGGATCGTAGGGGGTCAAGGGTTCAACTCGACTCCGTGTACTTGGCATACACTACAATTGAAACTTGTAGAAAACAAAACAAAAACAAAAACGTAAAATCGGGAAATACTTGATTAAAGTTCAACAATGTAGTTAGTTTAATCTAATAGCCTTATTCCCTGGCAGTGGTGCAAAAATTTGATATGCTCAAAATATACTTCCTTAAAGAAGTATAAGCGGTTGTCGTCAAATAAAGAACCCAACTTGTAAGTTGGGGTTGATCACACGAGGAATATGATTCAAACTTAAACTTAATTCACTATTATATTCGTTTAGTTAAACTATCTCCGAGACAAGTAAATAAAATGGGGGTTTTGGGCAAGCAAATAATTGATTGTTGTTTAAGTAACAAGTGAGCAAGATTCAAACTTCGAGTTATCAATAAGAGAGAGAAACTAGGGTGTATGTGTTCCCCATAAGCTCTTAACGCGGTAATCCTAATAATAGTAATCATTTCCTAGTGTTTTACATGCAAAGTTGGTAAGACATGTATTCCTAAGTGATTGGTCCTTCAAATAGGGAATTTCACCCTGCACCTTGGTTCGGCTACGTGTGTATAATTTACTAACCCTTACCTTTACCTCAGATTAGACATCACATCAATGTATGACTTAGTTTTCACCCTCGCACCAATTGACATTAGACTATTAGATAGTATCACACTAAATCTCTGTTGCTAATTCTTTTCTTATTAACTACCTCCTTAGTCTGGAAAATAGAAACAAGACGAGTTCTAACGTTGGCCACCATTAAAATGACTTCTAAGCGAAAGAATTACCAATACATAATCTATTCAAGAATTACTTAGTTATTATTCATACGTTGTTAATTGCTCATGGTTCCCACAACCCTAGTTGTGGATTTGGCTACTCATGCTTGAAAGAACACAATTCATGTTTTGAAAATAAGAATTCATGAACTTACATTTAGAGTAGAAGAACCCGAAATCTCGAATTGAATTTCAAAGCAAAAATCTTATAGATCAAAATCCGAAAATCAAATTGCCAAAGTTTGCAAGTTAATTCCCAAGAAAATATCAAGAACTAAAAGTATACAATAAATGTCTAACCCAAGAAGAAGAAGAAAAGAACCCTCAAAAGTATCTCCAATCAATGCTCTCCCCCCTATATAATTATTTCTATAAACTATTTATAGATATAGATAATCCTAAATAAAATAACTGAGTTCAAATTAAATTAGGAGTCCAAAACCAAAAAGAATTGGATTCCTTTTTTTTTTTTTATCGTGAATAGAGCCGTAGCGTGTCTTCCTTTGCTGCCACGGGGCAGCTGAATTGCAATTTAACTTATATATTATTTTATAACTTTTGATTCATTAAGTTGTTTGCTTGATTTCCTTCTTCAATCATTCATTTTTAATTCGTTTTAGCTCCAAACTTCTTCATTTTCCCATCAATTTAATCCTATAAATAAAATATATTATTTAGCACAATTCATAAAATTCATGCTAAAAAGGGACAAATATAAATAATAAATGTGAGGCAAATAATGATTAAACGATATATTTTTGGCCTCATATCAAGTAGAAAGAAGTGACTTTTTCCTAAAGTCCTATAGCCTCTCGAACAAAAGTACGGACGTCTTCGTATTGTTCCGCAAGACTCTACTAAACTCGTTTTGGTACAATGAGATCAATGAACCTAGGTCTCTGATACCAACTTTGTCACGACCCAGACCATCGTGATTGACACCCACACCAACCCTCCGGTGGGAGAACCATTACTATAACCCAAAATAAACAACTTAACCAAAAACTATGCATTTAAAGATACAGAAGCAGGTTTAAATGACTAAAAGAAATACGGAGTTCCCATAAACTCCAAAGGTTTAAACAAATAACTAAACCAAACTAATGCGGAAGAACAATCCCTAGAACCTGAAAGTCATTGTACCAAAACTCTACTAACAATAAGTCTAAGAACAAGGGGTACAACCCCAAAGCTAAACAAAATACCTTAAACAAATAGTCTAAATCCGAAAAGGGTGGACTTAAACAAGAGAGATCCATGACAGCCTGAAAGAACTGACTCACCCTTGAATCCGGTCACGCTCAATAGTCACCTAATTGAGGTCTATCAATAGCCGCCTAAAGATGCCCTGTACTCAACAAAGAACAAGCAAGTGTAGTATTAGTATACAACCATAGTGTACTAGTAAGATCACACAGCTATCCCAATAAGTGAAACACATGCAAGTAACCACAACATTATAAAACAGGCATATATCAAACATATAAAATATTAGTCATCTTTTTCAGGATCAATGTAGCATTCCACATTCTCAATAATACATATTGGTTATCATTTTAGAGCAACAAACAATCTTTCAACTTCAATCACCATTAGATATGAACGTAATCATTGCAAGTAGATACACAACACAATTCAATGGTCCTCTCACGAAACCCAATTCAATGGTCCTCTCATGAAACCCATACCTAAACTGTTAGTGTATCGATACGTGGTACCCGATCAAAGTTAGTGTATCGGATCGTGACACCTATTCTAATGTTTATGCCAGTACGTGGCAATCGTTTCAATTAGTGTGTCAGAACGTAACACTCGTTCCAATATTTATGTTGGTACGTGTCAACTGATCCCAATTAGTGTGTCGAAATGTAACACCCGATCCATTCAACAAGCCAGAATCCCAATCATAAGTACATTCTCATAATCGTACAATCAAGTCATAATTCATGGCATTCAATTATTCAATTATTCAATTATCATCTTTCACGATTAGGGTGATCAATAATGCAACATTCACACACACACACACACACACACACACACACACACACACATATATATATATGCATTATAATGAAGCAAGTACAAACATATATCACACAACATGGAATCACAACCATCACCTACCCCGAATCCAAGCTTGAATCCCCTAAGGTACTTGAGCCTTCTCTTTTCGAATTCTTCCCGCTTTTTCGTGGTCTAAAAACATACAATTAATGCAAGGATCAATAAACGAAGCCTAATTACCCAGATTATAATCAACATTATCAACCCTAGGCTAACCCAAAATCCCAATACCCAAATTAATTAGGGATTTTTCCACCATTAACTTAAGATCAAAACCTTCCCCCAATGATAATTACCCACGAAATTATGTTCTACAAATCGAAATACGGATTAAAGGAGTTAAATCCTTACCATTAGTGCTAGAAGGGGTGGAAAACTGTCAAAAACTTGCCCTGGGTCGTCCCTTAGCTCCCAAGAACAAAATTTGCAGAATAATAACGTTTTTGAGGTTTATTTCTGACTTAAGTCGCGTCTGTCATGCCACAGTAGTCCTCACCCCGTTACAGCAGCCACGCCTTGGTGGGAAAATCTCGCATTTGCGGCTTACACGGAAACAGTGAGCAAATTTAAAAATTTCAAACCCCCATTCCACCACGCACCTTCATCCCATGACACTAAAAAAATATTCATTCACGCTAAGATCAGTTTCGAGAGTTCTACTCACCCAATTCAATTCCGTAAAGTCGTACTGGTTTCTTAACGTCTTAGCTTTCTACACATGTGATCAAAATCATACTTAGATCTCTCAATTGTTACCATATTTGCCTATACCTCACTGACTTCGATTTTGCCAAATATGGACTAAGCTAGGAATTTTCAAGTTACTACTCAAAAGTTTTTCTGGTCCAAATACTTTCCCAATTGATTTTTTCCTAACGAAGGAATCAGGTTGTTACATTTATAGAGATAAACTCTATGACATGACTTTAGAGTAGTGAAAAAGTGAAGTTTCCTAAATTTCTTGTAGCCTCCTATTCGTAAATGTGGTGCATTTCACACTCATGAAAAATACTCTACTCGATGCAACTTGTTAGACATCCTTGGACCTTTCTAAAACTTGATGCTCTGAATATCAAGTTTGTCACCATCCAAAGTACCTCCTAGGTGTGACATGACAAATAGAACCCAGAAGTCCTAAATAATCCACTTGACATACCATAACGTAAAAGAAATACAGTGAGAGAGAGAACAAGCAACATACTTATCACATCATAAACAAAATCTGAACATAAGTGTGGAATATTAAATTGTGTCTGACATAGCCTTTCTAATATCATAAGAGTTGTTAGGATATAACCCATACACCACATACAAGTCTGAAAAAAAAGACAATAAAAGAAATAGAACATCAATGATTTTGTCCTTGAAGCATGATGACTCACCAATCTGAGGTACTAGCAAAACAAACCAAGCTAACCACAAACGGTAGGAAGAGCGTCATACCCTATATTATGAGACTATAAAGGCACAACTATGCGTTAGTATGAAAAATGTACTAAGTATGAGGAAATGCATAAAAATGTAAAGCATCATGACATGATGAATTTAAACATGATATGCAACACTAAGTAACATGTGATAAAAGCCCTTATAAAGAAATCATAAATCATATATGAGGTCAATGCATACTTATTACCATTTGAGAAGCTTTCATGAAGCCTTTGAAGAAAACATAGTTTGTTTATTGGATATTTACCATTAACCAATAATAAGACCATGTGAGCTAATACATGGAATCTAGTATGATCCTCACACTGAAAAGGGTAATCTACTTGCCAAGGTAGAACTCTATCACATTCATTCTTTGCTAAAGTGGATCCACTAACTTAGGCCATTTAAGACAATCCTATGCATGCTCGTAGTTAAGGGACAAGGAGATTGCTTCTAGAGATCCGACCTTTATTAACGGAAGAGCCCCATCTCAAAGTCATCTCAGTGCTAACTAAATTCCAATGTAAAATAAATAATCATAATCATATTAAAATACTTGAAAAGACACAATAAAGATTACAAACCCAATCATAAGTTTATATTAGAGTAGCTCCTTTCTAATCAATATTTCATAAACTTCTTCATAGTACACTTACCTTTCTAATCATCTAAATCATGATTTCTTTCAATTGTGAGAAAGTCTTTCACAAATCATTGACACTTTATCTTAAAGGCATCCTTTAGTCATAAATCATTCTTTTCATAAAGCATTCATAACTTTTATGATCATAATTCATAAGTTCATATGCTTTGTTCATGAGTTCATAGTCAAAATCAAGTATGAAATATGGGTACATATGAAATCAATTGGAAAACATATAATTGGATTGAATCATTCATAATAAGATTAAATAACATCAATTGAATCATAATAAATTAAACTTAAGGATATTTGCATAAAATCCTAATAGAATTAGGTGAAATCAACTTAGGATATTGTGATTCTTTTGGGACCTAATAGATGAAAGGATCCATTGGCAAGGATAATGAAACCTTGAAGATTGAAACTTTAGCTCTTCATAAAATTTTAGGGAAGAAAACTTGAGAGATTTTGGGGGAATGAGAGAAATTAGGCTTAGCTTGAATGGTAGAAATAGTTATTAAGGTAGTTATAGGGACAAAATGACATAGTTTAGGGGTTAATTGGGTAGGAAAATACCAAAGCACCTTTGATTAAAATTGTCGGATAAGTCTACGGTTTGAACCTACGGTCCATAGGTCTTTCTACGGGCCGTCATGGTTAATTGTATAACCTGTTACTAGGCTCAATTTTTTTGATCAATTCCACAAAACCTTTCTCTAGTCTGTCAACCATTTTACGGTCTGTAAACCCCTTCCATAGAACCCAAGTTCAAGCCCAAAACTTCACCAAGTCTGGATAACTTCTGCACATCGCTCCTACAACTCGTAGACCCTACTACGACCCCTCAAATCCTTTTGTAGACCAAAGGTCTCAAATCACTTATCTGAATCAACTGTACCGGGACTTCCTATGGCTCGTATACCTCCCCATGACTCGTTCTGTTCATTTATAGGTCAACTTACTAGACTTGACATTTTCCAAAAACTCAACTTAGTTTATAAGACTGCCCTCATTCGGCTCGTTGGACTTCCTACGATCCATAAATGGTTTCCGTAGGACACTGCCATGCAAAAATGAACCTTTTTCTTTTTAACTCAACTTTCAATTTCAGAGGTGTTACAATAGCTCCCCTTCGAAATATTAACCAGCAAACATGGTAAAAGAAATGATATCATTATGAGGAATGAAAACATAAATGATAAAACTATGAACCACATACAAGGTAAGTTGAATATACTAGAACTAATCAAAATGTAGGAGCACAAAATAAAAAATGAATGGAATAAAGTCAACAAGATCGATGTATTATACTAAACAAGATATTGTTTCTTTACTTACATAAAAGCATAAAAGTTTATTCTAAGTGGACAACTTCTTTAATATTACGTTCTTTTAACAAACAAATGGTGAAAACACCCATATTTCTATCCAGCTATATCAAAATAGTTATAAAAGAAGAGACATAGATTTGAAGGCTCTTACGTCTAACTTTAGCAAGACTCTTATGTCTAACTAGAAAAGATCTTACATCTAACTTTAGCAAGGCTCTTACGTCTAACTAGCAAGTCCCTTACGTCTAACTTTATGATAAACTCATTAAAGTACCTGGATAGATACAAAAATGGTAATTGATCTAAAATGAGCAGATTTCACCCATCAAAGCTCATGAGCAGAATAGTGACCATATAGATGTAAACACCTATTAATGATCATATTACAACTAGCTAAGTCAAGCACAATCAAAAGGATTATTAAATACAAATATAGAAAATATTGGAACTCAAACTTGTTCTACCATCGCGCTTCTTCCAACTCTCCCGTCGAGCCACAAACATGTAAGAAGCAGACAGTCTAATAGTATGAGTTCCCCAAACTTTATTCAATATCAAACTTTCCTGCTATAAAGAGATTATTTCTACCACGTGAACCTACAAAAGCAATTGTCGATGAAACAATGAGGTAAATTGCAAACAGACCTATTAGAATCTAAACAAGACAAGAGTAAATAAATAACCAGGAATCTTAAGCTTCACCCAATAATGACTCTTATCATAATATATTCCTCAAAGATATTAAGAAAAGGATAAACATGTTTACCTGATTAGTGAAATCCTAAAAGAGAATTGAAATAGCCGCAGTTCCCCAAAGCTCATGAACTATCACATAGAATAACAAAAACTTCAAGTCTTCATTATCTCAATAAGCCCAAGAAATCTTGGACCCAAAAAAGTTGAGAATCTTATCAACGTTTAGTTGCAGAGTGAGTTATTGAAAGAACGATAAAACAAACCCAAATGTCTTAAAGAACGTAATGAAGGGCGAGTACACTACCTTCCAAAATATAAAACTAAATCTGAAGGAGCTTTGAGGTTTTATTTGAATCTTTTCTATTTTGGACAAGATAGACTTTCTCATAGGTGATTCCATTCATTTTTCTTCTCTCGTTGATAATTCAAAGTAGAATACAAATTTATAATTGAGACACCTAGTCACTCTTTCAAAAATAAATCACAAAATTCATGGTATACTCTCATCATAAATCACATAGACGAATGAAAAAAGAAGAATTTTGATAAATAAGGACTTAAATTTCTTTTGTAGTTTTCGGCCTAAATCATCCGTGACTGAAAAAATGGAGTTTGATTTCTTGGTTTTACAAATTATCATTTTTGAAAGAAGAGGGTTTACATTTAAGTTAGTAGCAGTGTGTGCCATAAACTTCAAAATCGAACATTTTAGAGAAGATTTAGGGATTTGAAAGAGCTAATTTTTGCAAGAGAAGAGGTTTAATTTTGGAAGAGAGAGGGTAGTTGGGAGGTGGGCGAGTGGGGTTTATAGTGGAATATCTTTTTCATTTAGATTAATGTCTTCATAATAATTATTTTTACATGATTAGGGACGAGTTATTTATTGTTTTAGAGAACAGATTTATTATCTTCCCTAATTTAGAAATAAGACGCGAGAATTAGGGACCAGAAAATAATCTTGTCCTCATATATATACTATTAAAGACTAGTTTTCTACTTGTCTTTAATCGTTGCTCCATAATACACCTTTTTCTTGTAGTAATTCCTCCTCGAATGTGACTCAAGCTAGCATGAATAGAGTACAAAGAGAAACTAACAATCCAATGAATACAAATCTTATCAAAATGCACATACGCAAGGGAAAATCACTCTAAGCTAAATCATGACATCAAAAATCAAGTGTTCATGTATGAAAACATGAGAATGACTTAAACACATGAATCTGAAAGCATGAAGCTTCAAGAACTAATACCTCAAGCTAGAATATGAGCGGAGGGATAGAGATGAGGATACATGGACAACATATCAGTCTCAGCTTCCCTAGTAGTGCCCTCAACTAATTGATTCCTTCAAAGAACTTTCACAAAAGCAACTTCTTTGTTTCTCAACTTCTGCACTTGACGATCAAAACTTTTTACCAGAATCTCTTCATAAGAAAAACTTTCCTTAAGTCCCAAACTTTTCAATGATGGTATAGACATCAGATCTCCAACACACTTTTTCAACAAAGAGACATGAAATACCAGATGTATCGATGCTAAATAAGTAGGTAACTCTAACTCATAAGTGACCTTGCCATTTCATGATCAAAAGAATACTCTAGACGTGACATGGCGTATAGGACCCGAGAGACCCTACACAGGCCACTTGCATACATGCAACATAATAGAATATACGATAAGAGGGCTCAAGTAAGACATCTCATATCATAAAATAGAGTTTGAATATAAGTTCAAAATCATAACTATGTCTTAACATGACATTCTTAAAAAACATAAGAGTGGTTGGGACGTAACCCATACACCACGTACGAAGTCTCAAGAGTAAACAATAAAAGCAATACATGGTCTTCATGGATTTGCTCTTGGAGTATGAGGACTTACCAATCCAATATCTATTATCAATCCAAGCCAGCCACGAGCGAAAGGAGAAGGAGCGTCAGACCCAATATTATGAGAGAATATAGGCACAAGTAAGCATTAGTACATAGAATATACTAAGTATGACGAAAATGCATAAACGTAACATGATATCATAATAGGATTAAAATATATAATGGATGACCAAGTAGAACGTTGAAAGACTTAGTAAGTAAAGTCACTAAAACCATGAGACAAGGACAAGTAAAAGTTTAAGTCATACGAAAGCTTTAGGAAAAAATCATAATTCTTTTGTGGGATATTTCAACAGACAATAGACCATGTGAGCTATAACATGGAATTCGGTGTAACTCCCACACTGAAAAATGAGATTCTACTTGCCAAGGTAGATCTCCGTATCATATCAATAATGCTATGTGGACCCACTAGCTAAGTCACTGAAGATAATCCTACGGGGGCACATCGTTTGGGACTAGGAGATTTCTACTAGACACTACCCTATTTGAGCCTCCAGCTCAAAGTCCTCTTTGTGCTAAGTAAAATCTCAATGGAATAGACAAAGTAAATTATTAAAGCATAAAAATAATCAAAATACCAATCCAAATCATAAATTCGTATAAAAGTAGCTCCTTTCAAAACCATGAATTCATACAGTAGTTCATATAGACACTTACCTCTCTAAGCATCTAAATCATGAATTCCTTTCAAATTATGAGAAAACCTTTCATAAATTATTAGTACTCAACATGAAAAGTATCCTTTAAGGCATAATTCATCTTTTTTATAAAACATGCATAAATCTCTTATCAAGTTCGTAATCATAATTTCATAATTCTTAAGTAGAAATCAAAGTATAAGCATGGGTTCATATGACATCAATTACAAATCATGTATTCAAGTAAAAACATACATAGTAAGGTACAAAATCAACAATTGAATCACAATAAGTTGGACCCATGAAGATTAACATGAAACCCCACAAGAATTGGGTGCAATTTACATTGGAGTTTGGAGTTCTTTTGGGACCCAATGGATGGAAGAAATCCTTTGGTAAATTTCCACATACCTTGATAATCAAAGCCTAAGTAAATCGATTGAGATTATGACCTTGAAATTCTAGCTTTCACCTTGGAGCTTGGGAGAGAATTGAAGGGGATTTGGGGGTTTTGAGAGTATGAGAGAGTTTGAGTAGTTTTAGGAATTGAAAATCAGTTATAGGTCCAAAACAACATAGTTTAGGGGTTAGTTGGATAGGAAAAGACCAAAACACCCTTAATTAAAAATTGTTAGAGTGACCCACGGGTTTGACCTGCGCTATGGACCGTACTGGTCAACCGTAGAAACACGTACTAGGGCCTAAAATCCATTCAGCTCCCACAAAACATTTCTATGGGTCATCGTCCATTTTATGGCCCGTAGACCTCTTATGTAGAACCCAACTTTAAGTCTAAAATTTCATAGCTCTTATACAAAAACAAATAAATATTATATCATACTAATTTCTTGGCACATGACCATTGACCAGTAATTAAATAAATGGTCAACTAATATTAAATATGCATTTTATTTTGCAAAGTTGGCTTTGTTCCATTATGCTTTTATAAGACACTAGGAGTGTTTGATCATATCATCAAATATGTATTAATATTCTTTTAGTGGTGTCCATTATTTCAATAAATGTAAATTGAATTTAGAAAAATGTATAATTAAATGATTATTTGACATTACCACATTTTATTTTATTTTATAGTTATTCTTTTTTTTTTTTTTTTTTGTCATTCAAATATATATAACTATTCAATTTTATTGGATTCGAGTTTTCTTATATATATAACGTAACATAATAACCGAAAAAAGACCAACCTAAAAGAAAAATTAACACAAAACAACTTTCATTCATATGGATACATATTATTATATTCTTGCAAACTCCATACATATCTTTTTACTACTACTCATTCCAATCATGCATTTTTTTTCCTTCAGTAAGGCTAGGACCCAAAAAAAAGCCATTTCCTTGTACTTTCCAATAACACAATGTAATAGGAGTCTCATCCCATAAGCAGTTATAGCTTAAGTTAGAAGTATAAACATCAAACTTTGCTTGTTTGTTACCCCACCAAAAATGGCAAAAGAAAAGGGTATGCCCAAACACACGAGGGAGGAAATGAAAATGAAAATCGTCGCCCACTTTAGGATGATGATATCCAAGATCGTCGTCCTTTGATGCACAATGAAACGTTAAGGGTACAGTATTATCGGGAAGATAGTCAACAATATGAACCTCAATAGAAGGTTTAGCTAGGACGCCTTGATAAACATTGGTAACAAACAAGGAAATTATGAGTGAAACGAAAAACCTTTTGGTCATGATGGATATAATTGGAACTTGTAAATGTTGATTTCTTGCAATTGTAGTGAATTCTCTTCTTTACCTAATTTTTATATAGATCAATTGTAAAAATTGGGTGATTAAATAGGGAAATTTTTTTAAATAGTTTTTGACTTTTTAAAATTGAGATACGGCCATAATGTAATGTTTTGAAAGAATCAGAGGTCTGGATTGACTCATTTTTACTCGCATTAATAGTTGCACTTTAGTCAAATTTCTCATACCGAGTAAATGAGAAGCATAAAGTTTGGTTGAATTGAAAGTGTTAAAGAATATTTATATTTTATTTTGGTTGTGATATTAGGGGTGCAAATCTATCCATTATGATTTTATAA
This sequence comes from Solanum bulbocastanum, assembly GCA_037074985.1. NCBI lineage: Eukaryota > Viridiplantae > Streptophyta > Magnoliopsida > Solanales > Solanaceae > Solanum > Solanum bulbocastanum. The sequence goes on from CM073601.1 coordinate 13,855,285, forward strand.
GAGACTGAGTGTTTGGTTATAAACGGAATGACCCGGGAGACCCTTATAGTTAGCTCCATTTATTAGTTGGATCCTTCTACTTATCACTTTGTCAACTAAACTCATAAAATCATCAAAAAACAACATTTAAAATCCCTCTGATCATTGACCAAACTTATGTGACATTGATGTTGTTGAGTTTGGAAAAATGTGTAATTGCACGCATTTGAAAGCAAGTAAATAGGATATTTTACATTAAATTAAAAATACTTTAAAAAACAAGAATCAATTTTTAAAAGATTAAAAAAGCCTTTCTTCCTCAACCCTCCCTCCCCCACCCCATACCCCCAACTTCCAACCCTCTCTCTTCCACCTCAACCTCTCTCTTCTTCTTCTTAGAATTTCATCCATCACATCCACTCTTGTCCTCTTCCTCTTCCTCTTTCTCCTCCTCCTTTCTTCCTCTTCTAAGTCAACCCACACTTTTATTTTGCTCCAAATCAATCCCCCACCCTAACCACTTCGTTTTGCCTCCATTCCTAACCCTTCAAATTTTTAATCTTTTAATCAAAATATGTTAGAGATCATTATTTGTGTTGGTTGACTTCAAAGAAGAGATGTACATATGGGTTAACATGAAGGGTGATTCGGGGCTATTGAAAAACTTAAAACGACATTGACGAGTTAGAGAAATCTTGAAGAATAACAAACGGTTCTTGTAAATTATTGAAATTAATTTAAAATTATCATTGAGATTCTTTGAATTTGTGTTGCTGAACTTGTAGTTGAATTTTCAAGTCAAATGATGAAGATTTTCATCTATTTGACATGAATTTTATGCTCAATTTGTGAGCAAATATGAAAAGATGCCTTGAAAATCTCCATAACTTGTAGATGTGGCCTAATTGAATTTTTTTTTTTTAACATGTAATTACATGTTATTAAAAATTATGTAGAATTTCATGTGTAATCGATTATACTACACATAATAGTCAGATGTTAAAAGGATTTAAAATGTTTTCTTCTAATGGATTTAAGAGTTCAGTTAACAAACTGATAAGTAGGAGGGTTCAAATAACAAACGTAACGAAGTACACGAGTTTTCCAGATCATTCCGCCTTGACTATCATTAAAATATGTGTATTGATATCTTATTAGTAGTGTCTGTTATTTTAACCATATAAATTGAATTTAGAAAAAGTATTTAAGTGATCATTTGACATTACAACATTTTAATTGTTTTAATAGTTATTCTTATATTTTCATTCAAATATTTATAACTATTTGTGACGATCAAGACCGTCGAGTGACAACCACACTAAACAAACCCGTGGGAGAACCAAACTAACCCGAAAACCAACCCAACACTATTAAAGAAAAATCAAGTCTATCATAGATAAGATAAACACAATTTAGACACTAAATAATTGAATCCCCATAAACTCAATCCAATCATCTAAAATTATCCAATGCAGAAATATCCCTAAGAACTCAAAGTCATCATACCAAAACTCTAAGCAGTCCAACTAGGGATGCAACCCCGAAATTTAAACATAGACTAAATACTAATATTTGTGTTAGAAAAGATGGCCAAGAAGTATAGAAGAACTCATGGAAGCTCATAAGATGTAGCTCACCTTGGATTTAGATCAAGCGTCTCTCAACAGAGGTCAGATCAGCCGCTAGAAGATTCACTAAACTTAACAAGAAAGAAACAAATGTTGTATCAGTACACAAACCACCATGTGCTTATAAGATCACGTGGCCAGTCCAATATACACATATATGTAGCTCACTACCAAATAATAATCACAAATAAATACACAATATAACAATAATTAACAACCACACATAGACTATTAGTCACATGACATAAAACAACAATACAAGAACCAACCAATGCATAACCATATCCAACATGATCTATTTTACGAACTTCAGGGTTTTGTGGTATTTAATAAGATTGATTTTAAGGTGTGTTTACCATCAATTAAGGATTAAGGTAGAGTACATCTCTAAGACAACTTTTAGGAATCGTTATGACCATTATGGGTTCCTAGTATTGTCTTTTGGATTGACCAATTCCCAAATGACATTTATGGAGTTGATGGTACATGTTTTTAGGCCTTATTTGGACTTCTTTGTCATTTTGTTCATTGCCAACATTCTTATTTACTCGAGGGCAGGGAGAAACATGAAGAGAATTTGAGGATTGTGCTTCAGACTTTGAAAGATCAATGAATTTATGCTAAGTTCTCAAAGTGCAAGTTATGGCTTCAGTGTGTGGCGTTCATAGGGCACATGGTTTCAAAGGGGATTATGGTAGACCCGACGAAGATTAAGGTAGTTTGTGATTGTGCTAGGTCCACCTTTGTCTTATAGATTCAGAGTTTCATGGGGTTAGTAGGCTACTGCAAACATTTTATCAAGGGTATCTCTACTATAACAACACCATTGACTTGACTAACTAGGTTGGATGTTCCTTTAGAGTGGTCAAATGAGTGTGAGGTGAGGTTTCTGAAGTTTAAGGAGTTTTTCACATTGGTTCTTATTTTGACTCTTCTCGTTGAGGGCGAGGGTTTAATAGTGTATTGTTGAACATCTATTATTGGTTTGGGTTGTGTTTTGATGTAGCCGGTCCATGTTACAACTTATGCGTCGTGACATCTTTAAGGTGCACGAGCACTTCAAACATGCTTGAGTATGAGACACATTTCCACGACCTCTCTAGACATACTACTATGATTCTGCCTACTAAGAAAGAGATAGTTTGGTGTTTTGTTCGGGGTGTAAGTGTTGTTCCATAATTTTCCTATCTGTAGAAAAAATTACTTTTTGAAATGTTCTAAGTATAAAACAATTTAAGAAAAATACTTAGAAAAGAGTCGCCACTTAATTTTTTAAAGAAATCAAGAAAAACTTATAATTTTCAAAGATTTACACAGAAAAAATCATTTGAAAATACCAAAGAGGGTTCGGGGTTCAATTTACACTTCGAGAAGGGTTTAGGCATTCGAAGCGTTCGCTAACACGCGCTTGACCTGCGATTTGACTAAATAATTTTTTGACTAATTGTTTAGAAAATAATGAAATGACAATTCACAATAGTCTATTAACTTTAAGAAAATAAATAAATGATATATTTTATTTTATTTTTTTAAGAAAAGGGGACCTAAATATGAAACAATTGAATTAAGTTGCACTTGAAATTTTTTTTTTTAGCAAAACTATATTAATTAGGATTTACGTAATTTATTTTGAAATAATAATTTAAACTAATGTAATAAGTTAAGCATGAAAATCAATTTTAATTAATTAACTAACCTTTTTGCAAAAATGATCAAGTAGGAATGTGTGTCTGTGTGTGTAAATATATATATATATATATATATATATATATATATATTATTATTATTATTATTACTATTATTATTATTATTTTTTATTATTACTAATTGAAAAGGGTTTTGACTAATATTTTTTAAAGTTTATTTAAGAAAAAATATATTTTAACTTGGACAATTTTAAAGTGAATAAAAAGTGATCAAATGAAAAACTTAGCAATATTATTTTTTAAGAACCAAAGGTTTAACTTAATTAAAATGTATAATTTGACCGATATATTTGATTGATGAAAATAAGTGAACACTAAGACATGAAACACATTAAAATCAAATTAACACAAAGGAAATAACTCGTCTTTTGGGGACTCTAATTAAGTTAATTAATAATTATAAAGTTAGGATTAAATCAAACATAATTAAACAAGTATAGGGGTAAGAGAGATAATGAAATTGGGCCCTTCTTGGGCCAATTTCGCTGCAAATTCTGGGATTTTAATTCAATCCCTTTTTGTATATACTAGCTGTATATCAGTGTATATCGGATGTATACAGCCGTTTTTCCACTTTCCGAGACCTGTTCCAGCTTTCCGAGGACCTGTATTTTGCTTCAGTCCTGCATTTTCACGTTTTTGACCTGTATATCAATAGTTTTGCCATGTATCCCAGTGTATACTGATGTATACAGCAGGTGCGCAACCCCTTTCTTGGCCCTTTGAATTAATTTCCAGCAACATGTTTGGGTTTCTAAGACTTGTAACAGCTTCCAAATATATCGGGGGGCTGACTCGAAAGGATCCAACTCAACAATAGACAAGGATAGAGTCCGAAATAGACTCGAATGGCATTTCACAAGAAGCAAAAATGAGGATAAGGAATTAGAAAACATGGAACAAATAAGGAAAAAACTGAATAAGAAGAGTTACTGATCTTCATGCAAGCAAACAAGTATAGAACAAGCTCTTTAACAAAAATAAAAAAATAAAAAAAAAGCTACATGATGGTCATTATAAATCACATGTCAAGGATTAAAGGAAAGACCATAACTCCACAATATGCTTTCTAAAGATAATAGATCATAATAATCCTAAATGAATAAGAATTGAAACAAACCAATCAAAAATGCTAAGGGTCACTTCTCGAGTAACTTTAAAATGTAAATAAGAAAGTGATTATACTTTGTTCAAAGGCATGGTATTCAAGAAAGCTATCAGTGAAAAAAACAACAAAACAGGGGCTGCACATGGATAAAATAAGAATAGATTGCACCATGATAAGTAAGTAATAAGCAATCAACATAGCTCAAAATATAAAGAGAGGGAAAGCATGCCTACATTAGACGAATATCCCACTTCAGGCAATAACAAAACTAAATTTATCCATGGGGACTAAAGATGACAACTTGCTATACTAGAGGGTCAAAATATTGGAGGCAATGGTCAAGTAAATCATCTTAAGCAAAGGAAGAAAATTGTTGCATCCAAATAACTAACCATAGAAACATCAATATTCCGTGTTAAACACCAACACCAATAGACACAACAATAACATTCACAGAGAAAAACAATGTTGAGCAAATACCAAGTAAACGACTAAGTTAAATAACAAGTTATACTCATGATGGATGTTTTTTTTTGAAGTTAGGTCGGGATGGGAAGATTAATTTTTTAAAACAAATATGAGTAACCTTAAATCGACACATAATGATAGCAGGGTTATAAGCTTAATACCATAAGTTAAAACCGAAATGATACATACATCAATCTGGTTGAGCGGGAATAAAGACTAGATACACAAACTAGTACTAATAAGAATCCATCACAACAAAAAGGACACAAAGGCAGCAGCCTGAGCAATGGTCACATTCTTATCACAATGATGAGAAAGCCCAACCAAACAACATCTCAACACTTCACATACATATATTCAAATCATATTCAGGTCAAAACGGACAAAGGAAAAGCGTGTTTTATCAGTAGAGGAAATCTCAACTTTACTAAGATCGAAAAACTAAAATTTTAAACAAAACAAAGAAGCATTAAGCCAAATTAGCTACTCTAACAGTAAGCTGAAGATAAACCACGCCAGAGAACCAATAAAGAAAGTGGGGACATATACCTTTTTCGGGGCAGCGGAACTAGGATGATGAGCTTGACCACGAAGGAACTTCCACCAACACTTCAACTTCACAAGATTCTGATGAACTCACTAGATTGAAAATTATATATATTTTTGAACTCTTGACCTTAGACTTTGGGAGCTATTTGCGACATGTATTACCGGATGAAAAATCCTCTAAGACTTTCATACTGTTTTTCCTTACTTTTTTCCCCTCAATACTAAAGAAGACGGATTTATATATAGGGAAGTTTTTGGTCGATTCAAGGGAAAAAAGATGGATTTTAAAATTTGAAAAACACATTACTTTTCAGAGATCAGGTTTGAAAGCTGTCACTTATACCGATATCAACAATCTTCAATGGATTGATAAAGGAGAGAGCCGTTGGGATCGAGGTTGTGATTTGCCTGTTGAATTTTGCGATTTCAGCGCGATTTGCTCGCTGGCTTTGCTATTGTTGTGTGAAGAAGAAGACGCGTAACAGGGGTGGGGTCAGGTTTGGTGCTGTTGCGATATTGCTGCTGATTTTGACGTGTTTTGGTGGGATTTTCTGGGTTTTGACGGAGAAGAAAGCAAGATGTAGGGGTTGTTTCTAGTTGCTGGAGTTGTTGTGAGAATTGGGGGTTGGGGTCTTTTGAAATTAGGAAATGGGCTGTTGTTGGTTGGCTGGGAAATTATTGAATTGGGCCTGCTGAAATTTGGCCCAATATAAAAAAGGTGGGTTCTTTTTAAGAGATAAAATTGAGTTTAATTTAAATGAATTAATATTAATTAATTAACGAGCTTCTTAATTTTAACGAAATATTATAATTATTTATATTATAAAATTAATTAATTTCATTACAAACTAATTAATTCTAAATTATAACTATAGCTTAAAGTAATAAAATATTTGACCAAAATGTAAAATCTTTATGATGATTTTCAAATATTTATAAAATAAGGTGATTTTAAAAATATACATATTTATTATAAAATTATTAAAAATGATAAAATTACTCTAAAAATAACTTGAAAGCATTTTGAATTTCATAAAATTTATTAATTCCAAATTATAATCCTTACTACTAATAAAATATTTAAAATATAAAATTTATTCGAGATGATTATCAAATGTATTAATTATATACATAAATAAATAGAACATATATATTATTATAAAATAAATGACAAAACTATTTAAAATAGCTTGCAAACTATGTTTATTTTATTTTATTTCTGAAATTTTATAAAACTCATTATTTTAAATCGTTAGAAGTCGAAAAAGCTTGATGATTAATTTATATTGTGGAGGGTCAAAATTGGGTGTCAACAGTAAGACTTTAGCTTTATATTTAGGTAGATTCTCTTGCATAAATGTGAGCCATTTCTTGATGTGGTTGATCATGCTTGGTCTATGGAAGAGCTCCATTGTGAGGCCCTTGGGGGCAGTGCTAAGAGGCCTCAATATCAGGGAGGCTACAATGGAACTTAATCCCAAGGTAAGGCCTATTTAGGGGAAACTACCATATCAACATTAGGGGTAGTCTAGTCGGTTTAGCCACACATTACTTTAGACTTTAGGTCCAAGCTAATATGGCGCGGGGCACTTGTTTTTAGGGGCATTTTCTAAGTCTCTAGGCTACAGTGGCTAGAGAGGATGAGTGAGTCCTTTATTTAGGTCCTAGGAAGGTAATGATTTCTTTGATTGTGGAGAGATTGATCATTATTCTAGAGATTATACCCGACATAGGGCATTAGTGCATTCTTCTCATATAACACAGTCGGTTAGGGCCGCAACACATCAGGTAATAGGTGGTGCTTAGGATTGCAAACGGTGGTCTACAGAGTGCTCCAAAAGGTTCTTAGGTCGATAAAATGACTAGTAGATCTAGTTTCCAGTTTGATTGAGCATGGGGTCATTTCTATGCAGTTTTAGCTAGGCCAAGGGTCGAGGCTTCAGATTTGGTTATTGCATTTTTTTTTCTTTGTTCACCATCATCTGATATTTATTTTATTTGATCCAGTCTCTACATAGTCTAATGTGTCTATATATTATAGTCATCGTTTGGAGTTGTTTTCTAAGCTTTTGCCACTTTCTATGTGTGTATCTACTCATGTAGGTGATTCTTTAGTAAAGGATTAGGTCTATAGTTCTTGTGTTGTGTCAATTTGGGAGTGTAATACTTGGGCTGACCTTATTATGCTTGATATGTTAGATTTTATGTGATTCTAGGCATGTGCTGGTTATCCCCTACTATGCGGTCTTGAATTTCTTTGCTAAGACCACCATCTTAGTCATGCCTAACATTCCCCTTGTGGTGTAGTAGGGTTCTTATAGCCATACACCAATTGAGATTATCTCTTATGTGTGGACCCAAAGATTGGTGTCTAGCGGGTGTTTGGCCTACTTGGACTATGTCCACGATGTTAGTAAGGAGATCCATTTGTTCATATTATTCGTGAGTTTGCAGCTGTCCTTCCTACCTACCTAGTTGGCTTTCCTCTCAAGTGTGATATTGATTTTTCTATTGATCTTGCGTTGGGCACTCTACCTATTTCTATTACACCCTACTATATGGCTCATGTTGAGCTTAAAGAGCTAGTAATGTCTTTTGGGTTGATCAAAATCCCAATGCCATTTATGGACATGATGACACATGTTTTCAATCCTTATTTGGACCATTTGTCATTGTGTTCATCGACGACATTCTGATTTACTCGAGGAGTAGGGATAAGCACGAAGAACATTTGAGGATTGTGCTTTAGACATTGAGAGATCAATTAATTTATGTTAAGTTCTCAAAGTACAAGTTCTGGCTTAAGTTTGTGGCTTTTTTAGGGCACCAGATGTCAAAGGATGGGATTATGGTAAACCCGACAAAGATTGAGGCAGTTCGTGATTGTGCTAGGCCTACCTTAGTCTTAGAGATTTGAAGTTTCATTGGATTGGTAGGCTAAAAATGATGTTTTATCGAGCGTTTCTCTTCTATAGCAGCATTATTGACTTGACTAACTAGGTTGGATGTTCTTTTTGAGCGGTCAAACGATTGTGAGGTGAGCTTTCTGAAGCTCAAGGAGTTGTTCACTTTGGTTCCTATTTTGACTCTTCTAATTGAGTGAGGGTTTACAGTGTATTATGACACATTTAGTGTTGGTTTGTATTCTTTTTTGATGCATCAAGTATGTGTTATATATTATGCATTGAGGCACCTTAAGGTGAACGAACATAACTACCCCACTTATGGCATGAAGTTGCAACAATAGTTTTCATGATTAATATTTAAAGGCATTACATGTATGGAGTTTGTTGTGAGATATTCACTAATCATTGAAGTCTGTAGTATATGTTGAGTCAAAAGGACCTTAATTCAAGGTATCATAGATGGATTCAACTTTTGAAGGACTATGACCTCTTTATTTTATATTATTAGGGCAATACAAATGTGGTAGGAGAAACTTTGAGCCAGGAAGGTGGAAAATATGGGAAGTCTAGCCTTTCTTAAAGTTTAGAGAGTCCTTTGGCATTGGATATCTAGTCCTTATCCAATAGGTTGTTTTGGCTTGATATCTCAAATCCCTTGCATGTTATAGCTTTTATTGAGGCTCGCTCCACTCTATTGGAGAAAATTCATGGTCAATAGTTTGACTATGAAGGTGTTTGCAAGTGTGGTGACAATATTTGTGTTCCTGAGTTGGGGAATTGATTTAATTGTTACTTCAGGAGTCTCATAGCTCTAGATATTCTATTCACCCATGCATGGCTATGATGTATAGATATTTGAGACAACAATATTGGTGGATCCAAACTAAGAGAGACATAACATACTATTCGGCTTGTTGCTTGTGTGGTCAACAAGTGACGACCAAGTACTTAAGGTTTGATGTTAAGTTTTAGAGTCTACCTATTCTGAGTGGAAGAGGGAGTGAATCACTATGAACTTTGTTATGGGTTTTCTATGGACTTCTTAAGGTATTGATAACATTTGGGTCACCATGAAACTATTGACCAGATCTACTTATTTCTTAACTATTTAGTCTTCTTTTAGTGTCTCAAGGCTAGCTCGTATCATGTTAGGGAGCTAGTTCATATTCATGGGGTGCCAATGTCTTCTATCTCCTATAGAGGCTCCCAGTTCATTTCTAACTTCTGAAGGACCTTTTCAGAGGTGTTGGGTACTTGGGTGGATCTTAGCGTAACATTTCACCCACAAACCACCAGGTAGTCAAAGAAGACTATTAAGGTTTTGGAGGATATGCTTCAAGCATATATGTTGGACTTTGGAGGTTAATGGCATCAATATCTAGCTTTGGCAAAGTTTTCTTATAATAATAGTTATCATTCGAGCATTCACATGGCTTTATTCAAGGCATTGTATGGTAAGAATTGTCGATTTCCAGTTGATTCATTTGAGGCTTTGGAGCCTAGAAAGCTAGTATATACCTGCTTCAGAAGGTATTAGATAGAGTTTGTGTATTTCAAGACAAGCTACAAGAGGCTGCTAACTGTAGGTATTGTCCCTTGAGATTTAACGTTAGTTATCATGTTTTCCTTCAGAATGTTGCTCTTGAAGAGCATGATGATGTTTTGGAGGCATATCAAGCTTAGCCCTAGGTTCATTAGGCCTTTTGAGATCATTCCTGCAATCGGAGATTATACTTATGAGTTAGCCTTACCTCCTATATTTTCAACTCTTCATCTAGTTTTCCATGTATCAATGCTCCACCGATACATTCCATACGAGTCCCATGTGCTTCGATGGGATTCAGTTTAGTTGGATGACTGTTTGACCTTTGTGGAGGAGCCAACTGCTACCTTTATAAGATTTGTCAGACGACTGCAATGAAGAGATATTCCTATGGTTAAGGTTCACTAGAGACACTGCTTAATAAAGGAGGTTGCCTGAGAAAATGAGCATGACTTGTCAGCCAATATCCTTTCCTTTTCGAGCCTTCAGCTACTTCTTAACTCTTTGCTTTTGAGGACAAAAGTTCTATTAGTTTTTAAGTGTTGTAATAATCCACTAGGTTATTTTCATTGTTTTCACGTGTTTTTAACATTCAGATTTTATGACTTGTTATTGGGACTAACAGGACGGTCGACGAGTACTTCATTTCGTTTTATGCATTTTTCTATCTTTTAAAGCTTTTAAAGTTTAGATGTTTGACTTTTATAAAAAATTCAAGCAAACGACATTGTAGTGTGATTATAATGGTTCCATTAGCTCTAGAATGTCGAGTTTGGTTGGAAGGACAATTTCGGGTCCGAAGGTTTCCGACTCATTTCAAACTATCTTCTGGTTTTAGCTAAAATGAGGTTTGGGGTTGTAGGACCCACTTTTCATCAAGACAACCTATGTTGGAAGATTTGGCAATATGCTTGAGTCAAAAATGTTGTTTTTGGTCGGATAGGATATTTAGTTTGCATTGGTTGGACCCCAATAAAACTACAAAAGTCTACTCCTGACTTGGATTTTTAATCCCAAAATAGTTGATGTACTAGCTATTGGTGCAACCGCTCCTAGTAATAGCTGACAACATCAACCAGACTTGGTCCTATGGAGCTTGATCGCTTTGATGATCTCGCTCTTGCAGACGTGGGTCCTGACTAGTCACGTTGACCTTCTCTCTTATGGAGCTTGTTGAGATCAATTAATCCTAATTATAGTTATTTAACTACTTCAGTTAGTTAGTTAGCTTAGCCAGCTAGATCAGTTAGCTAGAGTAGTTAGTTAGCCTAGCTTGAATTTTGTTATTTCAGTAGAATGTACTAGTTGTGTGGATTTATTAGATAGTTAGATATTTTTGTTGTTTCCTCGTATAAATACATGTGATCTCATAATGAAAATCAGTTAATGGATTTTCCCCAAATTCATTATTTCTTATCTGGTTACTTTCTTGCTTCCATGGATGATGGTTAAGCTTCCATTAACGATGTTCTCAACATGGTATCAGAGCGGAAGTATTTTGTCTAACATTCCTTCTGTATTTCTCAATCTGATCTTCGTTAATTTCTGATAATATGTGTTATTTCAATTTCTGCATCGATCTACTATTTTCTTCTATTTGTTTAGCGATAGTTTGATTCCTGCGTCGATCTACTATTATTTCTTGGTATTGTGATTGATTCTATGGATTGTATTATCTTTCTGTATATACATTTATCTGCCAATTTTTGCTTACAATGGTACTTGAAACTGGTTCGCAATTGAATGTCACTCCTACAAGTAACAATGGTGTTGACAGTGAGGACATCAGTTCTCCTCTGTATATACATCCTTCAGATAATCTTGGTGCATCGTTGGTACCAATTCCTTTTGATGGAATATGCTATAGATCGTGGAAGAGAGGTGTTCTTCGAGTCCTCTCTGTTAAGAACAAATTAGGCTTCATAAATGGGGAATGTAAGAGGCCAGATCCAATGATATGGTCACCTCATGGATCTTCAATTAATTAGTTAGGAAAATTGCAGACAGTGTGGAGTATGTTACCAATTCATTTGAAATGTGGAAAGAACTAGAGAATCGTTATGATCAAACTAACGGAGCAAAACCTTACCAAGTTCAATGAGAAATCAAAGATTTGTCACAAGGAACTCTAGATATTACAACTTATTATACTAGAATGAAGAGGCTATGGAAGGAATTGAGTACTTTGTATATTAAAACTCAATGTAGTTGTAATTGCACTTGTGGAGCTAATGAGAGTGTGTTCAGAGTGGAAAATGATAGGAGATTAATTCTATTTCTTATATGCTTGAACGAGGTTTATACCGCTGCTAGGAGTAACATCCTTATGATGAATCCATTGCCATCTCTTGCACAAACCTTCTCATTTCTAGTGCAGGACGAAAAGCAAAGAGAAATTAAGCCTTGTGGTCAGTTGTTTATGGAGTCTTCATCTCTTCATGCAAGCAATTCAGGGAAAAGAGTCATGGAGTCGACTTCCTCTAATGTAAAAAGTTCAGCAGAAGCAAGCATCTCTAGGCCTCCACGTCAGAATTAACCTTCAACAAGCAATGCCAATTTTTGAACAAATTACTCTCAACAGAGCACTTACAATGGCAATAGGCCTCATGTGATATGTGACTACTGTAAGAGACCAGTACATACTAAGGAAAAATGCTACAAGTTACATGGTTATCCTCAAGCCTTTAACTATCAGAATTCGAATCAAAATGGATACAGGAACAACAATCAGAGCACCAATCAGAATTTAAGGCCGAATAAAGGAAATGGTCTTATGGCTGATATGCAGGGTTTCTCTTCCAATATGTCGTCAACAGGAGATGAGGATCATAGAAGAGCATATGTTGACCAAGGCACTCAATTGACAAGAGAACAATATGAACAATTTATGGAACTACTGCAACAGTTCTAAGCTAAAAAACATGGGGATAATGTGAATGTCAGTGTGAATTTCGTAGGTATGATAACTTGTACTTCTTCTGTTGATTTTGGCAAATTATCTTGCAGGTGTATCAACAATAAGACTGGCGCTTGGATCCTGGACTCAAGAGCCTCCAACCATATGACCTTTGACATAAAATCCTTAATCAATATTATCTATCTTTCCTGCCCTTTATTAATCACCTTGCCAAATGGTTACAAAGTAAAAGTTACTTAGCTTGGTAGTGTAATACTTGCATTAAACATTGTTTGACATAAAGTTTTATATGTGCCCTCTTTCAAGTATAACCTTGTTTCAATTAATTGTCTTTCCAAATCCATACCTAGGAATATTGTTTCTTTCACTTAGTCTTCCCATTTTCTATAGGCCCCTTCAATGAATAGGCCTCTGGAGATTGGTGAAGCCAAAGATGGATTCTATTTTATATGTTCCAGGTGTCTGAATCAATCACTTTGGTGCTAAGTGTACTACTTGTACTTCAACTCCTTCCATTCATGTTTGGATGAGAAGTCCAACTATATATGTTTCTAAGTCTTATTTTGTCCCTAATTCTTTATGTAGTCTCAATACACAACAAATGTCTACTAGAGAAACCATCTCTTCCATCAATAAGTGTGTGCCATCTGTTGTACAAAACTCTATTTAGTGTAATGAAAAACATGATGTTTCTACTTCCTTTAGAATTCATACTTGTGATGATGTGAATGTGTTGTGGCACAATAAACTAGGACATGTACCTTTTGTGAAGATGAGGGAAATAAAGTCCATACCTAAAACTTTTTCCACTAAACATCCCTTCATTTGTAACATAGGTCCAATGGTAAGACAAGAAAGATTGCCTTTTCTCCTAAAACCAACACTCACACCTCCACCAAAATACTTCAATTATTGCACATAGATCTTTGGGGGCCCTACCATATGTTGACACATGATAACTATAAATATTTCATCACCATTGTTGATGATTATAACAGGTGTACATGGACTCAATTACTGACATGTAAGAGTAATGTTTTATCAGTCATCGAAGCCTTTATATCCATGTTTGAAAACCAATTTTGCACCAATGTCCAGACCATCAGAACTAACAATGGACTTGAATTTGTTAACAGAGAAATATCATCTTTTCTGAATTCCAAGGGAATCATTCATGAAAAAACTTGCCTATACACACCACAACAAAGTGGTGTGGTAGAAGGAAAACATAAATATTTGTTAGAGACTGCTAGGGCACTTCTTTTCTAGTCCAAATTACCCCTGAAATATTGGGGAGAATGTATACTATGTGCTACATACATTGTTAACAGACTTCACACTTCTCACATCAAAGGGCAAATGTCCTTATGAGCTACTATACAAATCCAATCCATCCTACTCTCACATAAGAACCTTTGGATGCCTTTGCTACCCCACTTTTCTAAAGTCACAAAGAGTCAAGTTTCAAGCCAGAACCACACCCCACATTTTCATAGGATAACCCCTTTGGATCAAAAGGTTACAAAGTTCTTAGTCTGGCCACAAAGAAAATACATATTTCCAGAGATATTGTTTTTAAAGAAAATGTTTTTCCTTTTGTTGTGGTTTCTGATGTTTTTTCTTTTCCCTTTGTGCTTAAATCTGTACCTTATGTAGACATTGTTAATCCTGAAATTGGACCACTAATTGTGCAAAATGTTGAAAACAATGTAATTGATATATTTGACACTCTACCTGAGACTTCACCCAGTTATTTAGCTTACTCACCTAGTCATTTAGCTGACTCACAAAATGTTGTTCACAGAACTGAACAAACAATTTCCAATAGACCCTCTAGATCACACAAGTTGCCCATATATCTGTATGATTACATCCTACCTAAGACCATAACTCACACATCTAGCCAATTACCTAATGCAACCATTTCCCTCAATATTGTATTCTCCAAACATCAACACATATCACCTAAAGTCTTGGAGCATGAGAGTCAGACACTTGTAAGAAACATTAGCAATAATGATGAACCAACCTCATATGGGGAGGCTGCTATGAATCTTGCTTGGCAAACAATTATGACTTTGAGGCATTGCATGCCAATCACACTTGGGATCTAGTAAAGTTACATAATGGAAAGAAGGCCATATGATGCAAGTGGATGTATAAGGTGAAACATAAGGCTGATGGAACTATTGAGAGCTTTAAGGCAAGACTTTGGTGAAAGGCTATACTCAGCAAGTTGGAATTGACTATACTGAGACCTTCTCACCAATGATTAAAACGACAATTGTGAGAACTCTGTTGGCCATAACAGTAAAAAAGGGATGAAACATTTTTTAACTTCATGTGAATAATGTCTTCTTCCATGGTGAGCTACATGAAAAAGTATATAGAGGTGCCCCAGGATTGGTTGTGAATAGACCAGGGGTTGTGTGTAAGTTAAACAAGTCATTGTATGGCCTAAAGCAGGCCAGTAGGCAGTGGTATGCCAAGTTAGCTGAAGCTTTGTACTCTAAAGGCTATACTCACTCATTGAATGACTATTCTTTGTTCCATAAGAAGTTTGAACGTTCTACTATTTTTGTTGTTGTGTATGTGGATGATGTTATTTTAATAAGGACAAGTGTTTCTGAAATTGAGGTGTTGGAAGTCTTCCTACGTACATGATTCAAGATCAAGGATTTAGGAAAATTGCCTTATTTTCTTAGGATGGGAGTACTTTATAAAGAGGATGGACTCATCATATCATAAAGGAAGTTTTTTTCTTGACATGTTGAAAACTTGCAATGTTGCAAACATGAACAACTGCACATCCCCACTAGACCCTGCAGTGAAACTTCATGCCAAAGAAGGAGCTCCTTTATCAGATCCTCTATTTTACAGAAAGTTCTCATTGGCAAGCTGAATTTCTTGACCAATACTAGAATGGACATATCATACAGTGTACAACACCTTAATCAATTTATGCAATATCCTAGAGAACCACAATTACAAACTGCATTCCACTTATTGATATACATCAATACAGATTCCACTCTAGGCATTTTCATGTCACATGATCCATCACACAATGTTAAAGCTTATTGTGATTCTGATTGGGCTGTATGCCCTGATTCCAGAAAATCAGCAAGTGAATACATTGTGTTGCTAGGCAATAGTCCACTCAGCTGGAAATCCAAGAAACAAGAGATTATATCATTGTCTTCAGCAGAGGCAGAGTATAGAGCACTAAGAAATGTTGCAGGAGAATTGGTTTGGCTCAGTAGATTATTGGTGGAGCTTACAGTGCCACTGCCAACCCCTATGAAAGTGTATTCTGACAGTGAATCCACCCTTAATATTGCTAGGAGTCCAGTGTTTCATGAACGCACCAAGAACATTGAAGTTGATTGTCACTTTGTGAGGAATTTGCTCCAGGCAGGACTAATTTCACTGCATCACTTAAGCTCAAACAATCAGTTAGCAGATATATTGACCAAAACACTGACTGGCATAAAACATTCTGTAGCATTGAGCAAGTTGTCTGTGTTTTTCACACCTCCAACTTGAAGGGGGGGGGGTGTTGAGATCGATTAATCCTAATTATAGTTAGTTAACTACTTTAGTCAGTTAGTTAGCTTAGCCAGCTAGATTAGTTAGTTAGAGTAGTTAGTTAGCCTAGCTTGAATTCTCTTATTTCAGAAGAATGTACTAGTTGTGTGGATTTATTAGATAGTTAGATATTTTTGTATTTTCCTTGTATAAATACATGTGATCTCATAATGAAAATCAGTTAATGGATTTTCCCCAAATTCATTCTTTCTTCTCTCGTTACTTCCTTGCTTCCATGGATGATGGTTAAGCTTCCATTAAAGATATTCTCAACAGAACTTTTCCGCCGGTGCAACTCCGCTCTAGAGACCTTGGTCCGTCAGAGCGACAATTGCTGGTAGTTATATCTCTCTTCTCCTCAATCATCCATTGAAAGGGAGAAGAGTTGAAGTTCAATTCTAGGGTGATTTTAGTGGGGTTTCTTGTGTTTGAGCGGGGTTGATATGAGGAACATTCACTACATCAAAAATGATGTTTAGCTACAATTAAACAATGACAATAGCTTAATTGTCACTAAATATGTACTTTTAGCAGCAATTAACACTCTTTGTATATGTCCCTAAATCCTTTAGCGACATTGGATCCAATGACAATTAACTAGTGCCGGTAAAGGCTTTAACACTCCTTTTTAATATGTATATTTATTGCCGCTAAAAGGTGTGTTTGTTGTAGTGATTGTTGGGATAGTTGTTCACTCTTCAAAACCCATAAGTCTCATTAATTTCCTCAATCTCGTCTTGAAATAGGTGTTATTGAGCTAAATTAATCCTTTGGCCATTTTAGCTTCGTTTGTGGTCATTTCTGGGGCATAGGTTCCTTGAGCTGGTGTAGACCTTAAGACAGAGTCTTAGTGATTCCATGCATGGATCCCATATACCTATTATTGACCCAATTTTAGGCCCAAGTTCTCTCATTGTGTTATGGATATAGTTTTCCTTATATTGACACCTAGATCGTTGATTTGATAGTATGGAATCATTTAGAGGCTACTCAGAAAGGAAAAGCCTTTTTAGTGGATTTGCAGAGCGAGTGTTTGACTTCAACTAGGCTATAACTTAATTATCTTAGGCTTAGCTCGTTGAATGTTTTAGCATGATGATTTTCTAATTTTGGCTTGGATTAGCTAATATTATTTATTTTGATAGCCATATTGCTTCGTTAGACTTATTTCGAGTTTATTACGAAATAATATTGCATGTTCTTGCCTCTATTGATGTGTATGCTCCCGCAACTGGTTAGCGATAATGTATCTTAGTTAGGGGCTTAGCCTAGGGTTGGTTAGTGTGTGCCTTAGACTTAAGTCTTAGTGGGTCGTATGCCGTAGATTTGGATTAGATGTGACCCTTCAGGTTGTAGACTTAGACCTTCAGAAACCTTCTATTATCGATTTTGGCTACTTGGGGTTCGTTTGGTGCTTAGTATTACCTTAGATGATTGGACTTATATTTATTTGTGTGTGTGATTGGACCATCCCGATGTAATATTTCAAAAAGGATTAGCTCTTGTGTGATGGCCACCTAATGTAAGATTCCAAGATGGACTAGCTATTCTGATGTAAAATTCTGATAAAAGCTAGGTTTCTTCGTGCTTTCTTTCGATGTAAGATTCTGTGATTGACTACTTATTCCAATGTAAGATTTTGGGAGATGCTTAGCCTTTTTATGGTTTTTTGATGTAAGATTTCAGAAAGGATATGGTTTCGATGTAAGATTGTGGAAGCTAGGTTCGTGGGATTAGCCCGATGTAAGATTCTGTGATTGACTAGTTATTTCGATGTAAGATTCTAGGAGATGCTTAGCCTTTTTATGGTTTTTTGATGTAAGATTTCAGAAAGGATATGTTTTCGATGTAAGATTCTGGAAGCTAGGTTGTGGGGTTAGCCTGATGTAAGATTCCGAGAACGACTGGCTTTATCAATGTAAGATTCCGGAAAAGGTTGTCCTTATTCGATGTAGCAATCCTGATGTAAGATTCCAGGATGAGCTATTCCTTCTTAGCGGTTATTCCGATGTCAGATTCTGGCCAATAGTCCATGCTTGGGTTTATGGCTAACGTTCTTGATTGTTCATAGTACTGTTCTTTATTATTTGCTTTTATGTGTACTCGTTAGACTTATGAGGGTTTTGGCTAACGTTCCCTTAAAGCTGACTTACTTACTGCTTTACTTACATTTTTTATGCTTTGGCAATCTCGACCTTGATCATGTATCCATTGTTTTGATAGTCATAGTACGCTGTATCTCTTTTCCTTGATGTAGATCCGAGTTTTAGCTGACCAGATTGATCCTTGTGCAATGCAACTTATAGTCGGAGATTGATGGTAAACTTACTGGCATCTGGATTTGACTCATGTCCTTCTGTATATTTTGATTAGTCTTTTGTATTTCAGACATTCTGTCTGGTCCTCTACTCAGTCTTCTATAGTAGTTCTCTCTTGATGTCTACCAGGTTTTGGGATGATATCTTTTATAGCTTTTTTCCTTGTTCATTAATGTATGTATATAAGTCTTGTTCTTGCCATAGCTATTTTATTTACTTTGATTGTATTTTCCTTAAAGTTGGTACTTCCGCTCTATAGGCCTATTACTCCCATTCCGAGCTAAGAATTGACATTATTACTGGTGAGTGGTAGTAAGTGTCATCATGACCCTTTGGATCATGACAATTATGGGAAGAGCCGATCCAATATCTATTTTCAACAATTGCCTTGGCTGGTAATGTGTTATCTCTCTGTAGTATTAGTCCGCCTCAAAGCGGATACAAAAAGTATTATATTCAAGTTCTATGTCAAATACTCTTCTTTCCTAACTTCAATCAAATATGCCCAAACGCGTAGAGACTACTTTAAGACAAGCTGAAGTAATATAAGTGCAACACAAATTTCTGTGTGAGGTTGATTTCTTTAGAAAGATTGGAACGGAAAAATCATAGGAAGATATGAACCAATACTAGTAATGATAAATAAGTATCATACAAAAATTCTGAAATCAGATTATTATTTGAAAGAGTCATTAATTTTGCAGCACGAATATCGTCTGCTTATATTACATCTTCCTCCGTGCCATAGATGTAGGATTTCCGTCAAAGAGGCCCTCAACTAACGTTTCAATATCTTCTGGCTGATACTTGATATACTTGTCTGCATGCTTTGTGTTGTCTAGATACTGCCTAAATCTCCCACAGAAGGATCTATAAGCCGGAATTAACACGGCTGATATAGAAACTCTGAGCTCGGATCGAAGCTGCTCGTCACTCACTACCCAAGTGCTTTGCGTACGATGAATTTCATCTAGCATAGTGCTGAAATTCTTGAACCTCTCTTTTACTATTGGCTTTGTCACCTTCCCATTTACTTGCATTCCATCATGATTTAGTATTTGTAGCAGTTTTCCCCATGTTTCTCTTTGGTAATTCTTGTGGTATTGCCTCACAGTTGTAGATCTTCTTCGACACCACGTGTCTCCCATCACTTGACGGACCTCTGTAGATCCTTTCGCTTTTTGTAAGATGTATCTACCGTTATTCATCAAGAATATGTTGCGCAATGAAGTGTCTCTATACAAGTTTGTCTTGGCTTCTAGATTTGCATCCAACAGCTCCATTATTGTCATAAGCTGTACTGTTAACGGCGTTGTCTCTGCTACTACGTTTTCGTGTGGGCTTTCGCTCTCAGCTTCATCGACAGATGATTTCAACTTTGATGGTGATGTGGCGGTATGCTCCTTGAAAATGTGTTCCAGGGCATCTTTGTACTCACAAGCGTACTTTAGATAATTCATCACGTAACGTGTGAGGGGGTGCACTGCACCACCAGGGACCGGTGTTCTGGCTGCATCGTTCTTGATGGAGATTCCGAGATCATTGAATATATTTATGACAGCATCGCCAAATCTATGTCTTGTAGCTAAGATCTCAGACTTCAATTCGTGTTCACAATCAATAATTGAGAGAGATTCACTTATCGCATGAATGATATCGCAAATGGTATCGTATATGTCTAGATATTTGAAGAGCTTTTCGTCAGAGCGTTTTGTCCATGAGACAGCCTCAGCAAAGTCAAGTATCTGTATTACAATGGAACGGGCCAGATTGTTAAAAAGGCTTTGAGAGATCATTGGAGACGTGGAGAAAACTGATTCTCCGAGTCTCCTCTCTGCGAGGAACAGAGTATTCGAGCAGTTCCTCGCAACATTGATCCATCTAGTGATCTCTCCTTCTAGAGAATCCCAAGACATTTTCTGCACATCATCTACATTTATCTTCTCAAATTCGAGTATTTTCATTTGCTCATAAAATGCATTTCTTCGTGAAATTGAATACACTTGACAACAAGGTGTTTCAAATCCAGCTGAGATCATGGTTGTTGCAATTCGATTCATTCTCGTCACAACCTCTGGAGGATACCATGGATAATCCTTGAGTTGTGATTTTTTAACAACTTTTGAATTGGAATTACCTCCAAAATCTTCTAATAATGTTCGCAATTCTTCTTCCATGAAAGTCATGGCTCGTTTCAACACAATATTAGTTCGACTTAACAACGTTGATCCTGATGGAGATTTGTCTATTACATTCGTCAATTTTGATAAATGCATCACAGCTTCAAGGAAAAATAATTCTTCCTCAGTCATCTTTCCCAATCTCGTTGGAGTTTCACCAGAATTACATTTCGCAATCCTGGACTCAATGATTTTTGAAAAATTTTCAACATTTTCGGGGAGTTGGGAGGATGGATCATTATCATCATGAGATGTGGAAACGGTATTTTTAAATCGATTAAGATCAATTTCTTCATATATTGGAGTAGTGCCACTCTTCTCCATTTGCTCTATCTAATCAAAAGAGAATTGTATGCATATGCAAAAAAGGGAAAAATTGAATGAAGGAGAAAGATGGGAGAAAAGTTTGTTTAAGATAAAAGATGTTTAAGGGAAGGTTTGGTTTATTTTAGGAATATGGTTGGTAGAAGAAGAATGTTGACTTGGTTAACAAAGTTTTTTTTTTCTTTCATTTTAATGCTTCCCATGACTTGATATCAACATGGGTTCCCACTACGCCCAATTCCCATTTTAGTTTATTTGGTGGTCAAGAGTTCCAATTACAATATAAACTACCTATATATTCCATACTCATGTTGTTCAATTAAAGCTTTAAATTTTACGTTAATTAAGTGGAAAAAAAAGTACGAAAACAAATCGTTCTCTTTTGGGTATTTTTGTCCATTTTCCAAGGTGAAGGGGAAATTACATACACACAGTCACACACATTATATTTGGATTGACTTTTTTTAAAGTGAATTACTCCCTTCATTTTTATTTAGTAGAAATATATATTTCTTAATATTTGTCATTTTACAAAAATCAAAACATAAATGTCACTATTCTTCCTATTTTATCCTTGAGAGTTATTAGCCTTGAAAATATTGATTTGATCAATGTAGAAAAGTTTTGTAAATAATTTATGTTTATTGGTCAAATTAATTAATTAAAATAAATTATTTCATGTTCATTAATTGAAAACTTAATTTTAAGAGAACAATATAATGGTAAATTTATCTAATTTCTTAAGACACGTGAAATCTAAAATGGTGACAATTAAATAGAAACGGGAGAGTATAAGTTTAAAGTCAAAAGTCATATATAGTATAGTAGAAAGAGATATGTCGATTGTTTTATTCTAGACAAATGACTTAGCATAAGAAAAGAATTAGGGAAAATACCTTAAGACACACATATATTTTACATGAATTATTAGCTGCATGTTTAAACTATCAATAGTTTTAATTTAATCTTATAAACTTGGCTGGTTAAAAAATCTGACAATTAGCTTCCAAGCAGATTAGTTTTCAATCGTCAATTGTCATAGGGGTGTTCGTGGTTCGGTTTGGATCGGTTATTGATTAAAACCAAAGCCAAACCAATCTAGTCGGATTTTTAAATTTCTAAAACCAAACCAAATCAAACGAAAAAAAATAACCATCGGTTTGGTTCGGTTTGGTTCATTTTCCTGATTTATTCGGTTTGAAAGCAATAGTAATTTTTTTGAGGACTTACGTCGATAGACACAAACACATAGCACATGAACAATTCACAAAAATGCTATTGTCGGTTCAATTAAACAATACTAGAGTTATCATTGCATGAACAAAGTGCTTCAATTAAGAGAAAATGTAACTATTTTATGTGAAGTAGGGTAGATAAAGATTAAAATGGATTTGATGGACTTGGACTTAGGATTGTTATAGTTGGGCTACAGTGTTGTGTTTGAGAAAATTGTAAAGTTAAAAACTTAAGTTAATTGAAATTTAACAAAATATTTATATTTTATTTATGAATAATACATAAATAATTATAAATTTTATATAACTAATTTATCGGTTCGGTTTGGTTATTTTTGCGATTTTTTTTTAGTTAAACCACAACCAAACCAAATAATATCGATTTTCAAAATTTAAAACCAAACCTAATCAAACCCAACCAAATATCGGTTTTTTTAATCGATTTGATTCAAATTGTGGTTCAGTTTGATTTTTTAACCATAACCATGAACGCCCTAATTGTCACATAGTCTTATATAATGTTTTTTTTTTTCCCAATTGTGTATTTCATCTTTCTTCGACTTAATATATAATGCAAATTTTATCTCAACTTTATATTTTTAAAACTTCTTTAAATATAATGACTGTTTGTTCCAACTATTTATTGCAATTGTGCATTTTTTTTTTATTCATGTCAATTTGTAAACTAGAAAACTTGGCTCGAACTCCATTTGAACCAATTAGAATTAGTTTTATCCAAAATAATGAAGTACACATATTCTATGTATTTCATTTTTAATGAAATGGTTTGCTCATGGCTCTCCCTAGATTATATTTTCTTGCTCATGAATCTTATCTCAACAATTTCTTCCTTTCATAACAAAACATAATTGTATCTTAGTAATCGCATGTGCACTCAAAAGCAATTCCCTCCCAAGAACCAATTTCATGTTGATCCGCCTAATATATTTATAATATGTAAGCTCTTACCTAAGTCTTTCTTGGGAATAGTCTTTCACTTGTCACGACCCATTATGTGAACCTAATCAGATGGACATAATGAGTCCAAAAGGCGGTCTTAGGAATATATGGAACCCTGATCTTCAATTATGGTAGCCTCATCTTTAGTCAATCATCGAGAATAATGAAGCACCCTGGCATTGATCAAATAAATTATTCATACGCAGTATCAAATACTTGTTTTTGATAGTCACCTTATTCAACTATCGATATTCAATGCATATTTTCATAGTATTATTATTCTTATTGACAAATAGAACAGGAGCACCTTATGAAAAAGCACTCACCTAATAAACCCCTTACTCAAAAAATTCTTGTGATTGGTCCTTGAATTCCTTCAACTCTACCGGTGTCATCCTATTGGGGAGAATGAAAATAGGTTGAGTGCAAAGCTCAAGATTAATCCCAAAATATATCAATGTTGTGTTCTGGTTGAATAAGTCTATCGGAAAAACCCCCAGCAAACTCATACATGAAATGACTCAAGTGAGGAAGTGGAGCCAGGCACCCCTTATCTATCCTCTTCGCTTTGAAAAATAATATCACTTTCTTTGGTGAATGGAAAATAGTACCCTTCCATAACAAATGAGGTACACTAGGCATAACAAAAGTAATAGTCTTACTGTGACAATACTAGATAGCATGATAAGGAGATAACTAATTCATACCAAAAATCACATCAAAGTCCACCATATATAGAATGATAAGAACTACCTATGTATCATGCACCAAACAAGGTCACAACATTAGATCGACGACACTCAATCAACTACTAATAAATCACTTACAAGCTCAGGGTAGAAACACGTATAGGTACTGCCAGGGAATCATACATCATATCTTGGTACATAGGAAAATAGGAATATACATAAGAATAAGTAGACCCTAGATCAAATAAAGCTGAAGATGGATGATGAAAAACAAAACTAGTACATGTAATAACTGTATATGAAGCCTCAGCCTTTGGTCTACCTGAAAAAAGTAAGAATTGCCCTGTCTACCCTTGTCCTCTACTTCCACCTTTAGCACTATATGAGCTCTACCCTTAGAAACCTGAGAACCACCTCTACTACTTTGTGTACCTCCTTTACTGGCGGTATTGGTACCCAGAAGGCCAGAACTAGAGAAAATTGATTTGTCCCAATATACTTATGCCTGGAATAAGGTCTAGAAAAATTACACTTCTCTAAAAAATCGCAGCATGCTTTGTCCAACATACATAGGATGCTGAGATGGTCTAAATGAACCAAAGTGTACCGCAATATAACATGACGAGTGAGAAACTTGAGATACATGCCCTATAGTCTAACTGCTTTAACATTGAAATTGGAATAACCACTATCATAAGTGTGTTATGTCTCATGAATCTGGTACTGATTACCTCTACTTGAGAAATCCTTGCCTCGAGGTGACGTACCACTAAAAATACCATATTTGTGAACCCTCTTGTCATCATCCCTATAGTCCTAGAGATGTATTAGATCAATCCTCTTGCATGATTTATCACCTATTGGAAAGAATCCTCGATAGTCACCAGTTGTGTCGTAGCCAAATAGAGCGGAGCAATCCACCTATTCACGAACGTTCTGACCTACTCCTCTTCTGTAAGTAGAATCATCAATGCATGAGGAGCTAATGCGTGAAACCTATTATTATACTCAATGACTGACATAGCACCCCACTTGAGATCCTTAGACTGATCTCTCATGCCCTCCTTTAAATCATGAGGCATATATTTCCATAGAAAGGACTTAGAAAATTTCCAAGTCATAGGAAGTGAGCCAACTAGTCTACAATCATGGTAGGACCTCAACCATCTAAAATATAGTATAGTCGATACCATTTGACACCAAATTGAGTTTCATGTTTGTTATGCCTCCGTCGATTGTAGAACTCGAGTAGTCAAATTTCAGTTTCCTAATGAGCCAGTCTTAGAGTGGAGGAGTAGTTCAGCAGTGCCTAAGGGTAGTTTTATTTCATACCTTAAAGCCAAAATGTTAGTTTCTAAGGGGTGTGTTTATCATTTAGTCTGAGCTAATGACTGTAGTACTGTTGAGACACCACCTATTCAGTCAGTTCCAGTTGTCAGTGAGTTTCCAAAGGTCCTTCTAGACGATTTTCCCGGAGTCCCTCCTGAAAGAGAAATAAAATTTGAAATAGATATTCTTCTCGATAGTCAACTCATTTCTATTCCTCCATGTAGAATGACTCCAGCTGAGTTAAAAGAGTTAAGGAGTAGTTGAGAGATATTTTTTGATAAGAAATTTCATTCGACCAAGTGTCTCACCTTAGGTCGCTCCAATTTTATTCGTAAAAAAGAAAGATGGTTCCCTTAGGATGTGTATCAATTACTGTTTGCTGAACAAAGTTACCATAAAGAATAAGTATGCCCTTTAGAGAATTGATGACCTTTTTGACCAACTTTGGGGTGCCACTTGCTTCTCTAAGATAGACCTTAGATCTAACTATCATTAGTTGAAAGTGAGAGAAAGTGACATCCTGAAGATAGCTTTTAGGACCTGTTATGTTCATTATAAGTTCCTTATTATGTCATTTGGTTTGACTAATGCTCCTACAAAATTTATGGATCTCATGAATACAATATTTAAGTAGTATCTAGATATTTTCACTATTGTAATCATCAACGACATCATGATCTACTCGAGGAATAAGAAGTATCATGCTAATAATCTCAGAATAGTCCTCCAAACTCTCAAAGATTGAGAGTTATATCCAAAGTTTTCTAAGTGTGAGTTTTTACTTGAACCTGTGGTGTTCTCAGGACACATTGTGTCTAGCAAAAGAATTTGAGTTGACACACAGAAGATTGAGGCAGTGCAGAATTGGCCCATGCCCACAACCCCAATTGATATAAGGAGTTTCTTCAATCTGGCCTGTTACTACAGAAGGTTCATTAGGGAGTTGACTCAGAAAACATCTAAGTTTCAATTGTCTGAAGTTTTTGAGAAATGGATTCATAAATTGACAACTCGATTAACTGCTGCTCCAGTGTTGACCCTACCAGAGGGTACAAAGGGTTTTGTTGTCTATTGTGATGCATCTAGAGTGGGGTTGGTTTTGTGTTGATGAAGAATGGTAAGGTTATAGCCTATACCTCTAGTCATCTTAAGATTCACGGGAGAAACTACTCAACTTATGATCTCGAGTTGGAAGCAGTAGTTTTTGCTCTGAAGATATGGCGTCACTATCTTTATGACATTAATGTGGATGTATTCACCGACCACAAGAGTCTCCAGTATGTATTCAGCCAGAAGGAGCTTAATCTTAGACGAAGAAGGTGGTTAGAGCTACTCAAGGATTACAATATGAGTATCCTCTATCACCCAGGTAAGGCTAATGTTGTTGCTAATGCTTTAAGCAGGTTGTCCATGGGGAGTACTGCTCATGTCGAGGAATGCAAGAAAGAGTTGGATAAGGAAGTTGTAACACCTCAGATTTTAGAAAAGGAAGAAAGGACTTTTGGGTTGCTGTCTGGTTTTACGGGTCCTAACTACGGACCATAGAAGCTTCTATAGGCCGTAGATGGCAACCGTAGGAAGAGGGAAAATATTTTTTTTCAAAATCAAGTCCAGTACCCTTTTTACTATTCACCAGGATGGCCCTTCATTCTTTGTACGAGTCGTAGGTAGGTTTCAAATCTGGGTCCTAGACTTAGTGAAATTTTGAGGGTCAAGATTGGTTTCTACAGTTAGTGTCAACGAGTCGTAGGAAGACCTACAAGCCATAGATTAGTCCCGTCAAAAGTTGGTCCAAATAAAAGGTTTTTGAACTTTTATACGGTTGACTAGTAAGGTTCGTAGGAAGTTCTTCAAACCGTGGAAGGGCTTCGACACTTATTTTAATGGGCTTTTGAGTCTTTTCCATAAGGTTTTTAAATCAAAACTAAGTCGTTTTGGCCTTTTATCCTAAGACCTATATGTGGCTTTTAGGTCCTAAAACTACCCACTTCCACCCCCCTCTCCTAATTTCTTGATACATAACCAAATTAATCCTCCGCAAATTCTCTCAAGACTAAGAATGGAGAAGAAGCAAGGTTTAATTCAAGTTCATCAATCCTCCAATATTTTTGGGCTTCAAGCATCAAGGTATGTGGGTATTCACCCATGGATTCCATTCCTCCATGGGGTCCCCAAAGGTTCCAACTTCTTAATCTCAAATTCAATTGTTTAAGTTAGGGTTTCAATCCAATCTTTATGAGTTTCATTCACTTATGATTGATTATTATTAATTAAGTCTTCTAATGATGATTTAATTTTAATACATGATATTTATTTGAAATCATGTTGAACCATGCCTAAATTAAGATTTTCAACTATGAACCTATGATGAACTCATGAACCTATGAACTACAAACTTATGAAGATATGTATGTTTTTATGAAATTATTGTAAATGATTTGAGGATGCTTTTTAAAGGAAAGTATCAATGTCATTTTGAAAGGTTTTCTCACATGCTATTATGATCATGATTGTGAAAGGTATTTCTCACTTATGCATTCATATTGGTGAAAAATTTTCTCATATATGTTGAATTATGTTTAATGAGTTGTTCTATGTTTTGATTTTTATGATATGGATTGGTATTGATCATTTCCTTTCCTATGTTATAATGATATTTGGTTTTTGTCTATTTTGTTGGGATTTTGACTTAGCACCAAGAAGGCTTTGAGGTGGACGCCCAAATAGGGTAGTCTCTAATAACAACCCCTAGTCCCAAACTATGTGCATCCATATGATTGTCTTAAATGACCTAGCTAGTGGATCCACTTTAGCAAAAGATGATATATACGGATTCTACCTTGGCAAGTAGATTCCCCTTCTTTTAGTATGAGGGATATACCAGATTCCATGATATAAATCTCATGGTCTTATTGTCAGTTAAAACTAATTCCCCACAAAAGGGGCTATGTTTCTTCATAGATTTTCTTAGGTCCTTTATGTTAAAGTATTTGACCATATTTCATGATTACATATCATTTCTTCTTTAAGTCCTTAAATGTTCAAAGAATGATTATGCCTACATGTTGTAAGTCATTCATGCTATCATGTTTATTTTATTCATATTTCCCCATAATTAGTACATAGTTGGTTTCATTGGCTTCGAAGATTGGTGAGTCTTCATGTTCTGAGGATCAAGATACTTTTATAGCTTTATGTCATTTTTCATATTCCGACTTTCTATGTAATGTATGGGTTACGTCTTCTTTGTCAATTTTTTTTTTAAATATAAGATGCCATACTTTGACTTTGTTAATTTCTATTATCTTGTATGATTTATGCTAAGTGACTTCTGTAGGGCCTCTCAAGGTCCTATAAGCCATGTTACGCCTAGGGTGTACTTTGGGTCGTGACAAACTTGCTATATAGAGCACAAGTTTTAGAAGGTCCAAGGATGTCTCACAAGGCAAGTCAAGTAGAATTTTTTTCATGACTGTGAAGCGCACTCCATTTATGAATATAAAGCTATACGATGTTTAGGAAATTCCACTTCTTTCATCATTCTAAAGTCGTACGATAAAATTTAACTTTATATGTATCTCTCCTAATCCTATCTGTTGCTTTTTAGGATATAGCCCCTCAAAGAGCATATTTTAGTAGGAATTTGAATGAGAATGTAGAGCAAGATACTTCTCAACCTCCCTAAGAAGCTCCACAAGTTTCGGCCGACCCTTTGCCGAACAAGTGACTAATGCAGAGTTTCGAGCTACTTTTAAAGTGTTGTCTTAAGCCATGATGGCTCAAGCCATTTGGGAGGTTGTGGTCCCTGTGTACCCAAATGTTTGTATGATGACAACTAGAGTTAGGGAATTCACTAGTATGAATCCCCCGGAGTTTTGTGGTTCCAAGGTTGAGGAAGATCCTCAAGGGTTCATTGATGAATTGTATAAGGTTTTGATGATTATGGGAGTGACGCCGGTGGAAATGGCAGAATTAGCCGCTTACCAACTTAAGGGTGTTTCTTAAGTTTAGTTCAACCAACGAAAGGAAGAGAGGGCGGTTGATGCGGGTCCTTTTGATTGGGAAAAGTCTAAGGTTGATTTCCTTGATAGGTTTATTCTCCTTGAGATGAGGGAATAAAAGATACTTGAATTCATTATCCTTCATCAATAAAATATGAGTGTGAAGGAGTATTCCTTGAAATACACACAATTGTCTAGGTATGCTCCTACTATGGTTGCCGATCGTAGGGCAAAGATGAGCAAGTTTTTTCGGGTATGTTCGAAATGGTGGTTAAGGAATATCATACCACCATGCTCTTTGAGGAAATGGACATTTCTTATCTAATGATTCATGCATAACAAATTAAAGATGAGAAACTTAAGGAAAGGTCTAGGGAGGCAAAGAGGACAAAGACCGGTGATAGTGACTTTTCACATTAAAGACATGGGCGTTCTAGGTTCCGACAGGTTTTCAGTCAAGGTTCCTCCAATACTCCGACTCCTAAGTTCAACAAAGATAGGGTGTTTAACCTAAGACTCAAGTAGGATATGGTGGGGGAAATGATTCTTAGGTTCCCACATGCCAAAAGTGTGGCAAGAGTCATACGGGAAAATGCTTAATGTGTACATATAATTTCGTTGGTTGTGGTAAAAGTGGCCACCGCTCGAGAGATTATTCATCTAGAACTGATAAGGGAAATGATGGTAGGCAAGCTCAGCCTAGTGGTTCAGGTTCAAGTTCTTCAAAGCAAAACCTATTCTTTGCACTTTAAACTCGTCATGAGCAAGTGGGTTCTCGCGATGTTGTTACTGGTATGTTGAAAGTCTTTCAACTTGATGTATATGCTTTTCTTGATCATAGTGCTACTTTCTGTTTTGTTATGCCATATGTGGCTACAAGGTTTGATGTTCTTTTAGATGTGTTGATAGACCTTTTTCCTATCTCTACACCTATCGGTGAATCTATTATGACTAAGAGAGTCTATAGAAATTGTTCTGTCTCTTTGTCCCATAGAGTCACTCATGTTGATCTTGTAGAACTTGATATATTAGATTTTGATGTTATTCTTGGTATGGATTGGATCCATTCTTGTTATGCTTTTATTGATTGTAGGACCCGAGTGGTCAAGTTTCAATTCCCAAATGACCTCACCCTGGAGTGAAAAAGGGGAAATTTTGCTTTAGGTCACTTTTGTCTTGTCTTAAAGCTAGATAATTGATTTGTAAGGGTTGCATATATCATCTTGCTTGGGTCAGGGATACGGATTTCGAAACCTCTATTCTCGAGTCAGTCATGTTGTGAGTGAGTTCCCAAAAGTGTTTCCCAATGATTTTCCTGGCATTCCTCTCGAAAGGGAAATAGACTTTGGTATTAACCTTCTCCCAGATACGCAACCTATATCTATTCATCCTTACCATATGGATCCGATAGAACTTAATGAATTAAAAGAGCAATTGAAAAAGTTGCTCGATAAGGGTTTTATCTGATCGAATATCTCTCCATGGGGTGCTCTAGTTTTGTTTGTTCGGAAGAAAGATGCTTCACTTCATATATGTATTCACTACCGGTAATTGAACAAGGTTACCATTAAGAATACGTATCATTTTCTATGTATAAATGATTTATTTGATCAACTCTAAGGAGTGAGTACTTCTCTAAGATTGACCTCTGGTCAAGTTATTACCAATTGAGGGTGAAGAAATATGACATTCCAAAGACAACTTTTCGAACTCTGTATGGTCATTATCAATTTCTGGTAATGTTGTTCGATTTGACTAATGTTTTGGCTACATTTACGGACTTGATGAATATAGTGTTTAGACGATACCTTGACATGTTTGTAATTGTGTTTATCGATGAAATTTTGATTTACTCAATGAGTAAGGATGAGCACGCCAATCATTTGAGGATTGTGTTGCAAGTGCTCCAAGATCAACAACTATTTACAAAATTTAGTTAATCCGAGTTTTGATTGAGATCTGTGGCTTTTCTTGGTCACATTGTTTCTGACAAAAGTATTTAGGTGGATCATAAGAAGACATACTAAAGTCATCCTTTTTTGTCATAGAAAAGTCACTCCTTCATTAATATTTAACTCTAAGTCATTTTGATCAATGTAACACCCCGAGAATTTGTAAGCTAAGACCCAAATTATTTTGTAGCACCTCACAACTCTAGTCTTCAAATTTCAATCGTTCTTTGTATGAATATGAGCTTGAACCGGGTTATATTCTACTTGGTCATGTGTTACAAAGTCCTTTACCAAGTGTGGCAAGAGCATCTAAAGTGATCTAGGGTCATAAAGGACCTCAAACACAAAGCCAAGTTCAAAACATTCCTATTGACTAAGTTCTCACATGAGTTCATATAAAGGTAAATTCAAAAAATCATATCTCTTAGTATATAATGAATTAGGTGATTTATGACCTATCAAATTAAAGACATATGCGTCTTCTTTCCAATTCCACTGAGTTTGCCTTATTCCGAGTTCAGAGTAAAAAGTTATGTTTATTTTACTGTAACATACCCGGGCTGGGAAAGTGGGTGAACTTACATGCTCAATCGGTGATCCACCGAATAGGTTGGAAAATCACCGAATTAGCTCGCTGAATTGTCTCGAAAACCTTAAGCTTTTGTCCATTTGGGTGATCTAAAGTCCCAATGGGTGATCCGCTGAGTATTTTGGGCGATGAGACCTCTAGATCGCCGATTTTGTTGACATGATTCATTAAAAGGTCATTTTCTCTGATTTTCATGATTTCTTATGTTCCTAGAAGAGTATTATTGAAATTTTACCCTAATTCAATTTCCCTAAGTCCGTATTACAACCTAATAACATCATTATACATATAACAACTTTCAAAACCCCCAATTCTTATCCTTCCAAAGATCAAGAACTTTAAGAAAGGGATTTCTCCAATTTCTCAAGATCGAAAGGCTCCAAGTTCAAGATTATTTTTAAGAATCCTAAGGTTTTCAATCCAAGGTTCTTCTCCACCCTTCATCTCCAAGAAAACCGCAAGAAAGACAAAAGATAGAGTTTGAAGTATTCCAATCAAGTTCTTCTTCAACTTATTCAAGAACTCTATTTTTCCAGGTATGTAAGGCTGTCATAATGTTGGACTAGTTCATCCTCACGCCCTACCTATATTTTCAAATTAGTAAAAGAGTAATCTAGGGGTCTATCATTAGATTTGAGTATTCTTGAGATGAGTTGATATTGAATTCTGAGTTCTTAAGTTACTTACTATTAAATTCTATTTCCTAATTATTGAGTTGCTATATCTTGCATTGAGATTATTGAGTTGATTGTTCATGTTTATTTTCAGCATGAACTCTATTTTTTGAGTATTCATTGAGTTCTTTTTGAGAATCTTTTAAACAAAACATAATTGATTAAACTGAGTAATGAGTTTCAGAGATAGTTCAGAGCATTTGAGCTTCAAAGATATTTCAAAGAATTTTAATAAACTATCCTCTTAAAAGAGCAATGAGTTTCAAGATAGTTTGAACAATTATCTCAAATCAAAGAAAGAGTATGTTGTACACATTTGAGCAAGAGTATATATATTATTGCGAGTAGTATTGAGCATTGATATGGAGAAGAGTTCAGACTCATAGCCTCTATAAACCATGTCTTGACAACATGGGTACATGATCATACTTTTTAGATGGATCGTTATGCTTAGTTGAGCCACACAGTTAAGAGGTTCTATATCCCAACTCAATATATGATAGTTCTGGCGGCGTAGACAAGACAATGTATCATCACATAGATCATGGTGATGGTTGTCGGTTACAGAATCTCCGAATAGAATAAAGTGTATTTTTATATATCACTTATTATGTTGAGTTCAAAAATGGGAAAGTATTTTGTAAAACTTTAAATGGTTTAACTCCTTTATATCTTTACATTCAGATTGAGTATATTTTCATCTATTTCAGTCCTATCATTCAGTTATTTCGCCTCGACTATATTACATAGTCGTATATTCAAATGTACTAATGTTATTTGACATACATCAGATGCAGGTGTTCTGGATCATCAACAGGTGCTCTGTTGAGATTACTCTATACTCTAGACAGTTTTTATGAGCCTTCTTGCATTCTAGAGGACTTACATATACTTTAGCTCTATTTGTTTTGAGGCATTGTGGGACTTGTCCCTCCACCAATCTTAAATATTGGAGGCTTCATAGATAGATAGAGTTGAAGAGTCTTTTAGTATTTACTTTTCCTTGAGATGTTTTTGCAAACTATTATACTTGTGTTATTGAGTATTTTATAGACAATTTGAGTTGAGTATTTACTTTGAGTTTAAAGGTTCAAAATTATATTTTAAGACCTTTATCATTTCAGTAAGTCTTCTGCTCAATAGTCAGCTAGGACAAGGGTTTGCTTGGGGAGAAACAACGGTTCTCGAGTGTTGGCCACATCCAGGGTGAAGGTTCAGGGCATGAAAAGTTGGTATTAGAGCACAAATTTCAAGTGTCCTAGGGTGTCTATGAAGCCATGTCAGTAGGACCTTATTTATGGTTATTAGGGTCCCACTTCTCTAAATGAGGGACTACAGACATTAAAGAAAAGTTTCACTTCTTTCATACTCTAAATCATGTAGTAAAACAGTTCCATAAGTAACTTATTCAGACTCGTGTGTTTCTCAAATCCATATGACTACCCCTCATTCTTAAGGTGGTTGAAAATCAAAGTCCAAATCCTTATTGATAAGTTACTCTCAGTAAAAGTATTCAAAAAGCCATGAGACTACAGAGGGGTTTGAGAGAAGCCCATTAGTGAGCTTATGTGTTTGGATTCGAAAGAATGCACTCTTATTCATATGAATCATGCATTTGAGCTAAAAGCGAGATCTACTCCCAATTTCTCTAAGCCTTGTTTCAGGTAACACCCTTTAAGAGGGAAATATGTTTTAGAGCTTAAATAGTTTTTTCACCCAAAAAGATAGTATGAGTTACGATGTTATAAGCAGTAATAGTAGAAGTGCCCAATGTTAGAAGAATGCATTTAGAGGTGTAGTAATTTAAGAAATGGGGAATGTTATTGAGTAAAGTGTGTAGTTGCAGTCATGTACCTAGTAAGTCATTAATGAGGAGTTTTTCACTTATGTGTGGGCTAATGACTGGTAATTTTTGTGGATTTCATGATAGAACGTAGTGTAATAGTTACTAGCTAGGATGCGTTAGAGTATACTTTAACTAGAAGTGAGTTTATGTTAATGTAACGTTGTTTTAGTGAAGGCCAAGTATAAGTGTTTAATAAAAGAGCAAAGTATTCATGAGGTGATAAATCTAAGATAGACTTATGATTTTGAAGGGAGAACCCATGATATTCAGAGGGTTATAGAACTAATTAGTCAATGATGTATAATGAATGGTAAATATTGCTTAATTTATGAAATAGAATATGACAGTAATCTATAAATAGGTAGACTGGGAGATAAACATTGACACTTGTCATGAGGTCTTAGAGGGCCAGTGTTTCTTAATTTTATCTATTAGTTATAAGTAAGTATAATATGCGAGCAATTATATTGATATTCTTTTTTAGTACTAGACACTAAGCTTGAAATATGAGATGAGTGTCGTGATAAGAAAGATGGAAATGTAAGGCTAATGATGTTAGTGTGGAGATCTGACCTAGTAGGTTTGAAATAAGTTAGTTGAGGAATAAAGGTGCTACTTTTTGATAAACGTGGTATAAGTGTGGTATTATGACTCTCAGATAAGAGAAATGAAGTGTGGCTAAGTCATTAGATTAGCAAGAGCATTAAGAGGTGTACCCTTGATCGTATAGTTAAGTTTAAGTTTATGATTTTTCAAGTGTGCCTAGATAGTATAGTTAAGATGTCAATGATGGGTAGGTTAATGTAAGCATTATTTATTACCCTCAAGAGTTTGGTAGAACATATTTTATATGGCCTTGAAAATGATAAGCATATTAAATATAGTTCAGGTTTCCTACAATTAGGTAGATATGAAATTGAAAGGATAGTATTATTGGGCTAAAAAGGAGAAGTCAGACTATTAAGAGTTAGAGTAAGTGGCATTATATGCCAATGGGAGTAACGATCATAGAAAGACTTCTATAGAACCAGGAAAACGTTAAAAGAAAAAGCTTTGAAAGAAGTTCTAGAAGGAATCTTAGTGTCTGCACATAGAGAGTTTAGTAGCCATAAAAATAGAATTTTCTAAGTATAAGAGTAAAACAAATATAGACTAGTTTAGAGAAGATGGAATAGATCCATAACTTTAAAGTATAAACTTCAGACCTAAGGGGAGATGATAAGATGAGAAACCAAGTTAAGTGTTAAGATTCAAATAGTGATGTGTTTAGAAAGAGTTATAGTGTTATATGAATCCATTCATACTCTAGAATATTCCTTAAAGTTCAGTTGTTATAACATCCAGTTGATGTCTTTAATATAAACCTTATGTCCATGAACTATGCTCATAAACTTTAGACATATCCAATCTATGCTCAGTTCACACAATGAGGGGCAAAGACTTCAGCCCATTGATCTCAATCTTACTCCATAAAGTTATATGCATCAAATTCATGATATGAAGTTATTCAAATAAGCATTCATATCTCAAAGCAACATAATGTTATGTCATGCATATTCTGATATCAGATTTCTTCAGTGAATTATGCTGATGATCTTTCGCTCTAAGATCATTCAGTGATTTTTTTTTTAGTTTTGAGAGTGATGTTGTTGATAGAAGTTGTGTAATTATATATGGGAGAGAGTTGATGCTCCTATTGTGATTCTTAGAAATTTCATGTCATGACCTATAATCTTAAAATCTTGTGTGAGCGTTCGTGTCAAGCGTGCTCTAGTCTAGTTTCAAAACTCTTAGTATGAATCATTTCTACCTAAGTTAGTAGGCAAGTTCAGAAGTCAAAAAGAGAGTAAGAGTAACTCCATTCCTTTCCATGCTCAATTCAGCCATCGTTTGAGGACGAATGATCCCAAGGAGGAGATATTGTAACATCCCAAAAATTTCTAAGCTAAAACCTAAATTATTTTGTAGTGCCTCGCAACTCTACTCTTAAAATTTGATTAATTCGTTGTAAGTATATGAGCTTGAACTGGTTATTTTCTACTTGGTCATGTGCTATAAAGTCCTTTACCAAGTGTATCAAGAGTATCTAAGGTGATCTACGGTAATAAGGGACCTTAAACACCAAGCCAAGTTCAAAACATTCCTATTGGCAAAGTTCTCGCATGAGTTCATATAAATGTGAACTTCAAACAATCATATCTCGTAGAATATAACGAATTAGTGGCTTATAATCTATAAAATTAATACCTATGAGTCTTATTTCCAACGTGACCGAGTTTGCCTTATTCCAAGTTTAGAGTAAAAAGTTATGATTGTTTTACTCGAACATGCCCGAGCTGGGAAGTTGGGGGACCTCACCTACTCCATCGACGATCTGCCGAATGGGTTGGATAATCACCAAATTAATTCGTTGAATTGTCCCAAAAACATTAAGCTTCTTTCCATTTGGGAGATCAAAAGTCCCAATGGGCAATGCAGCAAGTATTTTTGGCAAGGAGGCCTCCCAATCACCAATATGGCTGACGGGATTCATTAAAAGGTCATTTTCTTTGATTTTTATGATTTTCTTATGTTCCTAGAAGGGTATTATTGACCTTTGACCCCAAATCAGCTTCCCTAAAATCATCATACAACTTAATGACATCATTATATGTATAACAACTCTCAAAACCGCCAATTCTCGTCCTTCCGAAGATCAAGAACTCCAAGAAAGGGATTCTCTAATTTCTCAAGATCAAAAGGCTCCAAGTTCAAGATTCTCTTTAAGAATCCTAAGGTTTTCAATCCAAGGTTCTTCTCCACCCTTCATTTCTAAGAAAACCGCAAGAAAAATAAAAGCTAGGGTTTCAAGTATTCCAATCAAGTACTTCTTCAAACTTATTCAAGAACTTTGTTTTTCCAGGTATATAAGGCTATCATAATGTTGGACTAGTTCATTCTCACGCCCTACATCTACTTTCAAATCAGTAAACGAGTAATCTAGGGTTATATCCTTAGATTTGAGTATTCTTAAGACGAGTTGATATTGAGTTCTGAGTTCTTGAATTACTGATTATTAAATTTTATATCATGATTATTGTGTTGATATGTATTGCATTGAGATTGTTGAGTTGATTGTTCATGTCTATTATTTTAGCATGAACCCTATTTTCTGAGTATTCATTGAGTTCTCATTGAGAATGTTTTAAACAAAACATAATTGTTTAAATTGAGTTTTGAGAAAGTAAAGAGTAGTTTGAAAAAGATCTTAACCAAGATTTAAGCAAAAGTATAAGGGAACTAAGTATTTTCCAAATGTTTCACTTTTACATGAAGAAAGAGAATATTATTTCGAGAAAAGTTAAATGAGTTTTCAGAAAGATTGAGTACAGAGCAGTTACCTCTTGAAGAGCCCCCCTTTGGAGTATTTTTTATATTGAGCCAAGAGAAACCTTGTTATGAGCAATGAGTTTTAGAGATATTTCAGAACAACATGATATAGGATAGTTCTGGCAATATGGACAAGACATTATATCACGTAGCTCATTATGATGGTTGTCGGTTAGAGAATCTCCCAATAGAGTTAATGTATATTTTTTATACATCACTTATTATATTGAGTTCCGAAATGAGAAAGTATTCCGTAAATATTTAAATGGTTTAAGTTCTTTATTTCTTTACATTCATATTGAGTATATTGTTATCTATTTTAGTCCTTTCATTCAGTTATTTCATCTCAGCTATATTACATACTCGTACATTCAAATATACTGATGTCATCTGAAAAACATCTTTTTTATTATGCAAACACAGGTATTCAGGATCATCAACAGGTGTTTCGTTGAGATTACTCTCCACTAGAGACAATTTTGGTGAGCCTTTTTTGTAACATACCAAAAATATCTAAGTCAAGACTCGAACCATTCTTCCTTGTGAATAAGATTTTTCCGAGTGATTTTGAATTTTATTAGGTGTTAAGTTAGAAAAATAAGTAAGGAGACATTCATTCAAGTCACTCATCAATTGTCTTAAATTTTGAGTCAACTTCAAAAAACCATATCTTTTAGCACATAAAGAGTTAGGTGGTCCACGACCTATTAAATTAAAGGTCTTTGAGTCCTCTTTCCAACGCCACCAAGTTTTCCTCTATCAGAGTTCTGAGTAAAAAGTTATGGCTTATTTACTAGAGATGCTCTAACTTAGCAGCAGCTCCACAATGGATCCACGTTATGGAGTGAATACGGACCTTACTTTCCACTGGAAAAATGATCCGACTTCTAACTCATTTTATTATTTTTGTAAGGGTAATTTATTCCTAACACCCCTTACAAAGTCATCTAAATTACCCTAAACGTGTAGAAAAATTAGTTTTCATAATCAAACCCTCTCATTCCCTCCAAAATTTCTACGCTCAAGAAATTCAAGAAACAATAAGGCTAGGGTTCATCTACCAAGATTTTCCTTCAAGAACATCGTTCTTTTAAGGTATGTAAAGTTTCTCATAGTGATGGACTTGTTCGTCCTCACGCCAATCCTGTAATTCTTTCATTAATTCATTCACGAAATTGTTTATGTGAAGATTCTTGAGTTGTTCTTGAGTTATAGCCACATTCTTTATCAATGGAGGTTTTGAGTTCTTGAGGTGAGGGTCTTGTCAATGGGTGTTGTTCTTGATAGAATTTGAGTAAGATTTCAATAAAAGTTCATTGGGTTCATGTATTCTGAGAGAAATTGAGTGAGATTTCAAGGAAATTGTGTAAGGTCCATGTCGCGGAGGCGTTTAGAAGTTTTAGTCTTCAGCTAGTCACACCCTCTCCACGTCGTGCCATGGATACAGAAGGGTCGCCTAACCTTTTCTTCTCCGTTCCTCATCCCATATGCATTCTTTCAAATCACACGTATGTTCTCTTCTTGATCCTAACTCCTAAGGTCTTCATTAATCCTTGAGAAAGTCTCCATGTCACATTCACATTTCTTAATTTATACTTTGAATTAAAGTAAAGTTAATAGGAAAGTTCAAAAGATCCTTTTGAGTCAAATTAGAAATTTCATTTGAAATTGATTCTAGTTTCAAACCAAGTCTTGAGAAGAGTTTTATTCATGAGTTTTTATATGGTTATTGGGGTCTTCGAGCTGAGTTGTTCATATCCATAATTCCACATCAACTGTATGAATTGAGTTATAAGTCTTGAGAGCCTTCGAAAGTCAATTAGTGTGTTTCAAACTGAGTTTTGAGAAAAAGTTTAAAGGTTCTATTTCATAAAGACTTAAGAGTTTCTAATGTTATTTATATATATATATATATATATATATTTACATATTTACATATTTACATATGTACCTATGTTGAATATTGGACTTGAAAGATAAGTTCATAAGTGCATGTTTTTAAGAATGTAAACGCGTCTCATGTTTTGAAAAGTATTTCAATCAAGTAAGAAGTCCATTCCTTGTAATGAGTAAATTGAGCATAAAGTTATATCATATATTTTGGTTGTAGTGTCGAGCACCAAGTTGGATTAGAGTCTCTTATGATTTAGAAGTCACATAGACCTACGTAGTCAACATTGATTCATCATGTGATTCATCACTGCCTCTGAAAAGGCTAATTAGATGGATTCATAGTCACGATATCACCCTATACCTCGAAAAAGTATTGGATGGCCTTGACAACGTGAGGTGGAACATTGTATCACTGCTAGGCTCATGATAATGGTTGTTGGTTATAAAACTCCCTACAAGTAAAGTATTTTATTTTTGTGTTGCTTTCATTGTATATTATATTGAAATGCTTAAATGGTTTTCATGTCATATTCATGTATTGATCTAGTTATGTTGCTTCAAGTCATCAATCTAGTTTATTATTTACTCTAATTTTTTCACATAAGAGTACATTCAATGTATTGAGATCATTATCACTCGTAGATAGTTTTGGTGAGACCTCCTTATTTCCAGGAGACTCCATTTTCATTCAGCTTAGTAGTATTGGAGGTGTTGTAAGTCTTTTCCTGACATCCATTTTATATTGTTAGAGACTTCATAGTCAGATAAAATTAGATTATCCCATTGTTTTTCTCAAAATGTTTTATTTAACTTACGACTCATGTTAAGTACTTGTAAGACATTATTTTTAGACTTTCTTAATGTCTAAGTGTTCACCTATTTAAAGCTTTCACGTATTGTTCAATGTCATGTAAGTCATGTCGCCAGGCTAAGGGTTCGCTTGGGGATCAGAAGTGGTACTCGAGTTCTAGCTACATCCAAGGTGTAGGCCCGAGTCGTGACAAACTTGGTATCATTGCAAAGAGTTCAATTGTCCTAGGGTGCCTATGAAGTCGTGTCAATTAGGATCTTATTTATTGTAGTGAGGGCCCCACTTCTGTAAATGAGGGACTACAAATATTTAGGAAAAGTTTCTCTTCTTTCATTCTCTAAATTGTGCAATTGAACTGTGTCATAAGAAATGTATTAAACTCATCCGTTCTTATATCTATTTGACTACCCATCATACTTAAGGTGGTTGAAAAGCAAAGTCAGATCCTTATCGATAAGCTACTCTCAGTAAAAAAATAATAATAATCTTAAGAAAGTCATGAGACTGTAGAGGTTCTTGAGAGAGGCCCATGAGTGAGTTAACTGTTGAGGTTTGAAATACCGCACTCTTAATCATATGGATTGTGCGTTCGAGATAAAAGGGTGTACTCCCATACTCTCTTCTCTAAACCTTAATTCAATTATGTCATGCCCTGAGGCTACCCCTTTGATACTATGTGGGACCTAGGATCACAAATGACTCAAGCTAACCCTGAAGCTGGCATATCATAAGCATACTGAAAATATCTAAGAAACATGAACTAATGCGGAAGCTAAAACATTAGATGAATGAAAGTGGGGAATATCTAGATACTGATCTGAATATATATAAAACATGCTAAGAGTTTGGTGATACTGATCATTGACTCAAAACTAAAGTTGAATTTAATACTGTGTCTGTAAAGCCTCTATGGACTAGAGTTGCTGGGACATGCCCCAGCTAGCTCTAGCAAAACTGAAAATTGAAATAAAAGACTGAACATTAAAAGTATGTATGTTGTACTCAAAGTATGAGGACTCACCACTGAAGTTGTTGAATACAGATCGGAAATCAATCTATGCGTGATCTAGATTTTGAGTACCCGAACCTACATCATGAAAGGATGTATCATAGAGTATGTATCAATACTTGGAATGTACTGAGCATGCATAATATAGATAGTAGTTGAACAAAATACATAAGCTGAATATGCATAATTGAGCAATGACAAAATATGTACAGAAACATAGTTACTGAAATATAACTGAAAATTGAGCTAAATTCAATGACCAAGTACTAATCATGAACATAACATGTTGAGACTGAATACTGAAGTATAAATTGGAAACCTGGTCAAATGCACTAGAGTCTAACTCTGGGAGCTACTCCAACTGGAAATGTGTATGACACAACATAACTAAAATACTGGATAGCTCAATATTCTGATATGTAAATCTAAGAATGCAACATTTAGGAACTGACAATGTAACATTCAAAAACTGAAGCATGTTTACCTGTTTAACTGACCTAGCAAGTGCAATTCATGAACTAAGAGAATCAACACAACTAGGGTTCTAAGTTTCATGCAAGGAACTAAGCAACGATTTCAGAAAGACATGATAATCTGATTAAGAACACTATAACATCTAAATCACAACCAATATCTATGGTTTAGAAACCCTAGGTCTAAGCAAGATATGGAGAATCAATAATTTGACTGAATTCTAGGGACCTAGTGGATGAAAGGAATCCACTAGTGAAATCCCACATACACATTGACAAAATTCATGGAGAAATCCTTTGGATTTTGGGGCTGAACTGAAGAAAATCTCCTGTTTGTTCTTGAGGGGTTGGTCGACTCTTTCTCTTCTTTCTTTCTAAGTTTTTGGTGAATAATCATTTAGGGTATGTTATGACTAGAATATTAGGCTAAAACTGAATAAAATGATTTAGTTTAGGTGTATAACGACGTATTTTAAATGTCCAAAGCATAGCGCAAAAGACCAAAATGACCCTGACTTTAAAGCTGATGGAAGCCTACCATAGCGCCACTAACGGACCGTCAAAGAGACCACGGCCCGTCAAGTGGGTCATGGATTCCTTACTAGTGACTATTGGTTTTGGGAATTCACTTCCATGAGCCATACGACGGACTGTGAAGGCCACCGTGGTCCTTCACTTGGGCTGGGGATCTGCTGGCTCAGGATGACGAACCTATCCACGGCCCGCTATCAAGATCATGGCCTGTGGTGGGCTCCATGGTCTAATGCCTGAGCCTTAGTGGCTTTTTCTCACCTCCATGAGCTTTCCCACGGGCTCCTGTGGGGATCCATGGCCCGTGAAGGGTCCCATGGTCCACCACTCCTGGGAGGGTGTGAACCACAATGAGGGTGACAGACCGTGGTCCTAATCAAGGCCTATGTACCCCTCCGTGGTTCACCTATTTCTGCTGAAAAGTCTAAGTCTGTTTTTCTAAGGTGTTAAAATATCTCCCCTTTGGGATCATTTGTCCTCGAATAAAGCCTAGGTAAGTATGGAGGGAAGGAGCTGCAATTTGTAAACTAGGTAAGTACTAGAAACTGACATCTGACTGAACTAAGTTCCAATAACATGCAAATATGCTGAAAATGCAAGCACAACTGAAGGAAGATGATACTACGACTGAATTGACGCAAGAGTAAACTGAGAGACTGGAGAGGAACTATTACCTCAAGTTGAAACGGAATTGGAAGGAAAGAGATGAGGATACTTGGCCTTCATAGCTGTCTCTGCTTCCCAAGTATCTCCATCTACGGACTGATTCCTCCATAAAACCTTCACTGAAGCGACTTCTTTATTTATCAACCTACGAACTTGATAGTCAAGAATTTCAAATGGCACCTCTTCATAAGTAAGACTATCCTTTACAGTCACACTCTCTAATAGTATTATCGATTCTGGATCACTCACGCACTTCCTCAACAAGGAAATGTGTAAGACTGGATAAACCCCTGCTAGTTCTGCTGGCAACTCTAACTTAGAAGCCACATTACCAACCATCTTCAGGATTTTGTAGGGACCTATATATCTCGGACTGAGCTTCCCTTCCTTGACAAATTCCTCACCCCCTTCATAGGTGACACCTTTAGGAAAACCCAATCATTGATTTCAAACTCTAAGTCCTTTCTCCTTACATCTGCATAGGACTTCTGACAACTCTGGGCTGTCTTTAGTCTATCTCTAATTAGCTGAAATTTTTCCATAGCTTCATGAACCGAATATGGCCCTATTAAGGCTGTTTCACCTACTTCAAACCAACCAATTGGAGATCTACATCTATGCCTATATAATTCCTCATACAGGGCCATCTAAATACTATAATAGAAGCTATTATCATAGGCAAACTCTATGAGAGGTCGGTGATCATCCCAATTTCCCTTGAAATCGATCACACAAGCTCTCAACATATCCTCTAGGGTCTGAACGGTATGTTCTGCCTGACCATCCATTTATGAATGAAATGCTGTGGTGAGATTTACCTGAGTACCAAGACCTTTCCGAAACGATCTCTAGAAATAAGAGGTAAACCGATGACCTTTATTTAAGATGATAGACAAAGTAACCCATGCAATCTGACTATCTCATTAATGTAGATTTTAGCATAGTCCTCCGCTGAATCTATAGTCTTGAAAGCCAAGAAGTGAGCAGACTTAGTAACTCTGTCTACTATCACCTAAATAGAGTCATGTTATCTGCGAGTCCAAGGTAAACACGTAATGAAGTCCATGTTTATCATTTCCCACTTCCATGTAGGAATGTTAATCTCTTGAGTCATACCTCCTGGTTTCTGATGTTCTACCTTAACATGTTGACAATTATGACACTTATCCATGAAATATGCTATATCCCTCTTCATGTCATTCCACCAAAAGACTTCCCGCTGATCACGGTACATCTTAGTGGAACCTGGATGAATAGAATATCTGGAGTTATGGGCTTCTGTAAGGATCTGTTGCCTCAACTCACCCACCTCAGGATCACATAAGCGACCCTAGTAACGAAGCACACCATCTCCCTCTTTGGAGAAAACCTCAACTTTCTGCTGATGAACTGCATCTTTCAATTGAAGTAAA
Source organism: Solanum bulbocastanum (assembly GCA_037074985.1). NCBI lineage: Eukaryota > Viridiplantae > Streptophyta > Magnoliopsida > Solanales > Solanaceae > Solanum > Solanum bulbocastanum. Next base: position 13,899,938 of record CM073601.1, read on the forward strand.
ATAAGATCACTATCTTATTTTTCCTGTACCTCCACTACCAATGAAGATTTGGATCTATTTTAAACTATCACAGCACCATATGACATGTATGTAAGACCAACTCCTAAGCGAGCAAGCCGGTGAACATCATTTGCTAACTCCTTCTTTTCTTTCTCAACATGTGCTACACTACCCATAGACAGTCTGCTAAGAGCATTACCTACTACATTAGCCTTACCTGGATGGTAAAGCACATTCATGTCATAATCTTTGAGGAATTCAGGACACTTCCTTTGATGAAGATTCAAATTTTTCTCGGTGAACACATACTGGAGGCTCTTATGATCAGTGAACATATCAACATGAACACCATACAAGTAATGTCTCAAAATCTTTAGGGAAAATACTACGAATACAAGCTCAAGGTCATGAGTTGGGGTAGTTCTTCTCATGTACTTTAAGTTCTCTAGAAGAATAAGTTATAACCTTACCTCGATGTATCAACACACAACCTAGGCCATCCCTAGATGCATCACAATAAATCACAAAACCATCTAAACCATTTGGTAGATTCAAGACAGGAGATGTAGTCAATATAGTGTTCAGTTCTAAGAAGTTTTTCTCACATTCATCTAACCACTGAAATTTGACCTTTTTGTGAGTCAACTTGGTCAATGGGGAAGCGATAGATGAAAGTCCTTCAACAAATCCCCTGTAATAACCAGCCAAACCTAAGAAACTTCTGATATATATTGGAGAAGTGGGTCTGGTCTATTGCTTCACTGCCTCTATTTTCTAAGAATCCACGTCAATTCCTTTGCTAGATACCACATGACCAAGAAAAGCGACCGACTATAACAAGAATTCATATTTGCTGAACTTAGCAAATAACTGGTGATCCTTGAGAGTTTGCAGAACAACTCTCAGATGATTTGTATGCTCTTTCTCATTTCGAGAATAAATGAGAATATCATCAAGAAAGACAATAAGGAACAAATCCAAATATTATTTGAACACCTTTTTCATTAAGTCCATGAAATCAACAGGATCTTTGGTTAGTCCAAAAGACATAACTACAAATTCATAATAACCATACCGAGTTCTGAAGATTGTCTTCGAAATGTTACTATCTCTGGCTCTAAACTGATGATAGTCAGATCTAAGGTCTATCTCCGAAAATTAACTAGCACACTAAAATTGCAATCCTAGGGATAGGGTGTTTGTTCTTGATTGTGACTTTGTTCAACTGGCGAGAGTCAATGCACATTTTGAGAGAACCGTCCTTCTTTTTCACAAACAACACCAAAGCACCCCATTGAGAGATACTAGGTCTGATGAAGCCCTTATCTAGAAGATCTTTCAATTGTTATTTTAATTCCTTATGCTTGGCTGGAGCCATTCTGTAAGGAGGAATCGAGATAGGCTGGGTATTTGGAAGGAGATCAATTCCGAAGTCAATTTCCCTTTCAGGAGGTACTCTGGGAAGACCTTCTGGAAATAATTCTGGAAACTCATTTACTACTGGGACTAACTCAAGAGTTGGAATTTCAGAGTTTGAATTCTTGACCCGTACGAGATGATAGATATACCCTTTAGACATCATCTTTTTAGCCTTAAGATAAGAGATAAATCGACCTACAGGCACTTAACTGCTAGCCTTCCACTCTAAGACTGACTTGTTTGGAAACTGAAATTGAACGATCCTAGTTCTATAATCGATTGAGGCATAATAGGAAAGTAATCAATCCATAACTAGAATGATATCAAAATCTACCATTTCTAACTCTACAAGATCTGCCGAGGTGACTTTCTGAGAGGGGCAATTTCTATATATCCATCTAGTTATAACTGGGTCACCAACTAGAGTAGAGACTGATAAGGGTTCTGAAAGAGTTTTTGGACTGACACCAAAGTTTATTTCTATATAGGGAGTTACAAAAGAATAAGTAGCCTATAAATCTAACAATGCATAAACATTTAAATGAAAGACTCGTAATGTAACAGTGACCACATCAGGAGAATCTTCCTGGTCCTGGAGAGCCATGAGAGCATATAACTTGTTTTGGCACTGACCACCACATGTACCAGATGAAGCACCCTGCTGAGTTGGGCGACCTGCTGGGGCTGGTGGGGCTGTAGAATGAGCCCAATTGTTGTTAACTCATTGCCCCTTCCTAGCAGAAGGACAATCTTTCAACCTATGACCAGACCGACCACAACCAAAGAACCATTCCTTGCCTGCAAGACACTTGATCTTGGGTGTATGTATGCGCCTAATAACCAATTTATCCCATATATATAGCTAAGTTAAGAGCATTTCTCGTTGTCAGAATTAAGTTTTGAAAGTCTTTTGATGTCGCTTCTTCTAACCAATATGATTAGATGTTTCAGGGTGAAAATCAAAGATGAAAGAGTCAAAATAGGGCACTTGGTCAGATGTCGAAAAATAGACGACGAATTTATGGAGAAAAAGGGCCAAGAAGCTGGAGAATACACTATGAGGGAGCATATCCACGTCGCAGAGCTAATACGCATATGCAAAAAAGGAATTCCACTTAACAGTGGAGCACGCGATGGCAGCACATCGAAGAGAAGTTTCATCTATGTGCAACTATAGGCGAGGAAACAGGTCCGCATTGTGGACCTGGACATCAGAAACTAGCCACGTGTTTTATTTTAGACTTAAATAGTTTAAGTGTGTTATTTTTATAATAATCAAGTTTGAAAAGATGGGAGCACATTATTTTGGGCGATTTGGCTAACACCTTGTAGGGTTTTTCTTATACTCTTTCATTTTGGTAAACCCTTGTAAAATCCTCAAACATTATTTGATAATATTTTGTGTTATGAGTAGCTAAAGTCCCTTATTCTAAGGTTGTTGCTACGGTTAATATTTTAATACAATTTGTTTCTGGTATGAGAAAGGTTATCTTATGATTTGTGCTTGCATTCTTGTTTAAATATTTTAATGCATTATCAACATTAAAATAAACTTGTTGTCTGCTCTTGAACTCGGAAGAAGAATAAAGGGATAGACCAAAGAATGTGGGAAGTGTGTTCATGTTAGGGTAAAGTCTAGAATGTTTCGTATATAGGATAGTCTTGTACATATATACCACGCTTGGTTAATATGCAAGATGAATGCTTAATGCACCATCATTGGTTCATGCCTAACCCCACACAATGATGTAGTTAGGCTGTCAATGGTGGTAAGTGATTAGAGGTCAGGAGATCATGATCGTAAAATGAACCTTGCAAATCCATAATGAGGTTAATCCGTCGAATGCTAGGATAAATCAATATTATACCAGAGATCAATCTATTCTACAACCTTGGAGCACCTTTTCTAATTGTGAAATTTTCTTGTTTGAAACCTTTTAATTAGAGTAATCAATTTTTGATAATGTCAAATTAGTAGTTATAAACGAATTTCTAAAATTATTTGTCACCTGAGTAAATTTAGTTTAGACATAAGAGAATCATTATTTGTTGATTTGGAGTCCTTTGGGTTCGATAATCCGGCTCGAAAGAGTGAATGGCCAAAGGAAAGATTGGGCAATGAAGCTTGATGATGCATTATGGGTATACATAACCACTTATAAGACCCCAATAAAGACTTCTCCCTATCACTTGGTGTTTGGCAAAGCGTGTTCCCTTCTAGTTGAAATAGTACATCAGGTGTACTAGGCAATGAAGAAGTTGAACCTGGACCTATAACTAGCCGGGAGAAAAAGGATGGGCTAGCTACATGAATTGGAGGAATTCCGACTCCATGCTTATGAAAATGCTAAGCTTTATAAGGAGAAGACTAAACAATAACATGATAAGCATATTGTGCCTCAACTTTTTGAGCCTGGGCAAAAGGCATTATTGTTTAACTCTAGATTGAGGTTGTTTTTAGGTATGTTGAAATCAAAATGTAGTGGACCATTTGAGGTTGCGCATGACCAACCACGATGTTGTAGAGTTATAGAATGAAGGAAAGCAATCCACGTTCATTGTGAATGGACAAAGGGTGAAGCATTACTTTGGACAAGAGGTGGATAGAGAAGAAGAAAGTATGGAGTTGAGCAATGAATGAGGGGTAGCTGAGTCGTACCGCGATGTTAAATCAGGTGCTACTTGGGAGGCAACTCGAGACTTTGTGATTTCAAAAATATTTGCATTGTAGTTTGTTTTAATAGGTTAGTTTAGTGTAATTTTAGTTCTAGGGTATTTTATTTATCTTAAAATTTGTAATTTGTAATTCAAAAAAAAAAAAATGGGGCGAGTGAACCAGTGGACTTTTGCAATAGGAGAGCGTCACAGACTTGTTTCTTCCAGGTGATGGATGCCCCAAGCAAAGTTGCGAAAATAATAAGACATGTCCGCGACAGCTCCGCATCACAGACCTGGTAAGTTTGTTTGGGTATTTTCGATATTAAAGTTGGGTTTAACCCGGCTAATTGGATAAAAATCCGAGCCCCATTCCCTTTTATTCCCCAAATCCATCCCTTTAACCCCATTTTCCATTTTAAATTGCTTTCTTCTCCTTTACCCTACAACCCTAACTCCTTCCAAGGACAAATCTATGTCGCGAAGTGCAAATTTCTCCCCAAGTTCATCACTTTTAGTGGGTCTAAGCATGCAAGGTATGTGTCCTACTCTATTATTTCTTTCTTTGGGATGATTAAATAAAGTTAGGGCTAGTATTTATGCGCGTGATGGATGAGTTATTGTGATGTGTTTAAATTGTTGCCTATTTGTGGTTTCTACTTCTCTATTGCTATGGCTGATGGAAAAATCTGTTAGAGTTCACTAGGATGATTATAATTAGGAAAATTTTTATAGGGAAATTAATAATTGGGGGGCTGTGAATTCTTGAGTAGCAACTTGGTGATGAGGGAAGTTTTTGAAATAGAAGAATGTGTGTTGGTTCGAATTTTTGAGTAGAATTTGAGATGTTTGGGTTTGTATGTTTAGGCTAGGGTGAATTGTATGAATCATATGCTGAAAATGACTTTGGGAAGTTCGAGTACCGTATTGTTTGTGAAATTGTGCTCGAGAGTAGGTGTGGGGTGGCCTTCCATTATTGAGTCTCACTAACTAATATGAGTTTTGTTTGATTGCAGGTTACCATGTCTAGCACACAAAGGTCGGGCAAAGTGGTGGCGTCTTGCAGCCGTAAGAGAGTAAAAACGAGCACCACCATTCCCCTGGCACCCGCAGTCCCAAGAGGACAAACTCAGCATTGCGAGGCTAAGGCTATCACATTGGAGGGCAAGAAGTGGTATAAATCACACATTCAAGCCAAGTACTTCTCGGATGTGATACTTGATGATGTCAACATAGAAAGAGAGTTCCCACACATTATGTGTCGCCTACAAGAGCTGCACATGGGTTTCATCTTTCAAGATCCATCAGAGTGCAATGTTAGTGTGGTGCGGGAAGTCTACGCAAATTGGAATCCCGATGCCCATTCTCATTTTGTGACAGTACGGGGCGGGGAGGTCCCTTTGACACCTACAGCGCTAAATCAAATCTTAGGGACTATAGATGACCCTTCTGATATGCTCACGGGGATTAATATCAGTCCTCCGTATCAGCAAATTCGACATTTTTTGTGTGAGGCGTAGTCCACCGCGAAATGGATTTGACATGGGCACCGTGGATATCACCAGTCATATCCTTATGATCACATGAATCAGGAAGCCTGGGTGTGGCTAAAAATTGTCTTGAATTGTTTGATACCAAGGCAGCATTTTATCGAGGTGACCAAAGACCGAGTCTACTTGGTTTATGTTTTGATGAAGGATATCCCTATAAATGTAGGAGCGGTATTGAAATCAGCCATGCGGAAGGAAAAAGTACATCGAGGTCGAAGGTATGCTTTTGGAGGACTAATTACTAATTTATGTAGGCGAGCTGGAGTTCCAGAGAAGAGTGTGGACTACATGGCGCCTCTATTCACCACACCCCTAAATGTCACAAAGACAAAGAGGCCGGAGAACATACATGGACCCACCCTCACGACAGTAGAGGGAAATCGAAGAGATGAGATGATCACAGCGCGCATGTTTAGATTAAAGACGTTGCGTCATAGAAATGGATGCCTAGCTTCAACTCAGGAGCAGTTGGATGAAATTGAAACGAAGTACCCCCTGAATGAGCATGTTGAGGCATTGCTAGGACTCGGACTTACATTTATAAAACCCATATGGGATGATGTTCCAACTAATGAGGACAAAAGGCAAACCATGTTGGATAGTGAATCCGATTTGGAAGCATAAGAGGGTGACCTTTTGGCTTTTGAGGGCACTAACGGTGATGCCGACATGGGTAAATGATCAGAAAAGTCCACCTGCCTTACCTTGCTTTCTTTTTTAATTATGTCACACTATAGACAATGTTGAGTTTTAAGTGAGGGGTGGGGACTATATCTGTGTAAATAGTTTTCGATTGCGTTTGCTACTTTGTTTTGGGTTCCTTGGTAGTTGATTTTGGTTCTTTAACTACGGACAGTCCCGTTAAGCCGTAGAAAAAAAAAGATTTTTATTTCTTAGGATTGAGTCAGTGTTGTAGATGAGTCAAGCCGCCCTATGATAGATGGAGGACAACTATGTAAAGGGCAGTTTTAGTCATTTGGGTCTGTAGGGTTGGCTTTTGGCTAAGGCTGGAAAACTTCTTTGAATTATATTGAAAGTTGAAAACATTGGATGACTTTGTGTTGAGACATCTAGGCTATTTTATGTGACTCTAATTGGCTTGTGATTTGTGTCAGTGAATGGGAAGTTGTATATAGTGACCAGTTCGAAGTTGAATGTGTGCCAAGTGTGTAAGATTTGTGCATTCCTTGCTATTGATTGAGGTCTAGAACTTGCCCGGTATGTTTGCATAGCGAAAAAAAAAGGATAAGGAATTTGGGAAGTGATATAGGCAATTCTTTGATAGCCCTGATTGTGTCTTCATGTACCTACCTTGATTTATATCCCTAGTTAACCCTTTTGAGCCTTGAACTCATTCTTTGGTAGCCTATTTTGAAGCTAATACCCATTCCTTCTCTAGTCTATTAATTTGATCCAAAAGATGCTGTGTGAATATAAACGAAGGAAGTGGAAGTTCGGTTGCAAGCCCCAACATAAGTTTGGCTCGTAAAAACAATCAATAAATAAATAAATTTATATGAATGAAGTTAGAATTAAAATGGTGGGAAGAGGTGAATGTAAATGCTTTGGAACAATGGGCCAATGGTTTCAAGAAAAGGAGCCTAAAGAGGAGGTTATTGTAAGAAGGTAAAAAAAAAAAAAAGTAGTTTGTTTTGCATTAAAGCGCTTGGGAATGCAGACAATATTTATATCTGAAAAATAGTTCCTACCTGTCCCTTAGCTTGCATTACAACCCTTAAAAGACCTGATTGATCTTGAACTTCCATATTCTCAAAATTAGTGAGGCAATACACTAAGGAAAACCCTATGGTTCGTTGGTTGTGGCATGTGAATTCTTTCGAGAGTGTGAGTGAAATTGCTTTCCGCACCCACTTTTGTATGAAAATGTTATGTGTGAGTAAATCAGGGTGTTCATTTGTGGTGAGGGCACATGTTTAGAGAGGTCTGACAACTAATATATTTGTGGATCTAAAAGTTGTGCATGATTCTGCTACGTTATAAGAGTCTATTCATGAGGCTAGATGGTCTTGCTCGAGTCGTCCTAATGAATGCATAGTATTTGTCATGTGTGTGAAGCTATTATAGTTGTTGTGGCCAAAGCTGAAATGCCATTAGAGGAAGTGTAGTAGAGTTGTCATTTGTTTGAATGTGTGGAAGTGTTTGAGGACGAACAAAGCTATAAGTGTGGGTGGTGATCTTGGGTGTATTTATACGCCTAATAACCAATTTATCCCATATATATAGCAAAGTTGAGAGTATTTTTTATTGTCGAAACTATGTTTTGAGAGTATTTTGATGTCGCTTCTTCTAACCAATATGATTAGATGTTTCAGGGTAAAAAGCAAAGAAGAATGAGCCAAAATAAGGCACCTGGTTAGAGGTCGAAAAATAGACGACGAAGTTGTGGAGAAAAAGGGACAAGAAGCTGGAGAATACACTATGAGGGAGCATCTCTGCGTCACAGAGATGATACACATATGCAGAAAAGGAATTCCACTTAACAGTGGAGTGCACGATGGGAGTACATCGCGGATAGGTTTCATCTGTGTGCAACTATAGGCAAGGGAACAGGTCCACGTTGCAGACCTGGACACCAGAAACTGGTCTCGTGTTTTATTTTAGACCATAAATAGTTTAAATGTGTTATTTTTATCATTATCAAGTTTGAAAAGATGGGAGCACATTATTTTGGGCGATTTGGCTAACACCTTGTAGGGTTTTTCTTCTACTCTTTCATTTTCGTAAACCCTTATATGATCCTCAAACTTTATTTGATAATATTTTATGTTATGAGTAGTTAAAGTCCCTTATTCTGAGGTTGTTGCTATGGTTAATATTTTAATACAATTTGTTTCTAGTATGAGAAGTGTTATCTTATGATTTCTGCTTGCATTCTTGTTTAACTATTTAATGCATAATAAACATTAAAATAAACTCGTTGTCTGCTCTTGAACTCAGAAGATGAATAGAGGGATAGACCAAAGAATGTGGGAAGTATGTTCATTCTAGGGTAAAGTCTAAAATGTTTCGTATATAGGATAGTCCTATACTTATATACCACGTTTGGTTAATATGCAAGATGAATGCTTAATGCTCCGTCATTGGTTCATGCCTAACCCCGCTCAACGATGTAGTTTAGGCTGTCAACGGTGGTAGGCGTTTAGAAGTCGGGAGATCATGATTGTAAAATGAACCTTGCAAATCCATAATGAGGTTAGCCCGTCGAATGCTAGGATAAATCAATATTATACTAGAGATCGCTCTATGCTACAACCATGGAGCACCTTTTCGAGTTGTGACATTTTCTTGTTTGAAACCTTTTAATTAAAGTAATTAATTTTTGATAGTGTCTAATTAGTAGTTATAATCGAATTTTTAAAATTATTTGTCACCCGAGTAAATTTAGTTTAGACATAAGAGAATTGTTATTTGTTGATTTGGAGTCCTTTGGGTTTGATAATCCAGCTCAAAAGAGTTGTTGTACTACTTGAGTGACCACGTGCACTGTGTGCTTTTGGGCACAACAAGTTTTTGGTGCCATTGCTGGCAAAAGAAAGGATTACAGGTAAAGATTCATTCGCACCTAAGAATGCATACTTGAGATGTGAAGGGAGAGCCTTTAACTCTAACTTTGGTGCTTCCTCAATCGAAGGCTTGGGAGGTGGTCCCAGGACTCTGTTTAATGGCTCCACAAACTTGAGAAGCATACTCACATTTAGGACATTTAAGACGTTAGCCAATTCATGGGCTTCAACATCTCCCTCAATGTCTTACCCAATTAACACTTTATCTAAACGGCCTTGGACTTCAACATATTTAGCTGTCATTGCCTCATCAATGACTATAATTGCACAAAGTTCCTCATATATTGCAGGTAACTTCATTGCCTTCTAAACATCAAGTACCTCAACCTTGTCATGAGCCCTCATTGTTAGTCTATCGACTGCCACATCAATTAATGCACCTTCGGTTGCTAGAAATAGGCAATAGGCTGGTAGATGGCTGACATACATGGCATTAGCCCAACTTTATACATGTACCAGATATTCATGAATGTAGGGAACAAGTCAATTGTGAAACCACAGCGCAGGTTAAACCCAGTGATGAAAGATGTGGTGCTCAAGGAGGTGATCAAATGGCTAGATGCGGGTATTGTCTATCCAATTTTGAACAACAAGTGGGTCAACCCAGTTTAGTGTGTGCCTAAAAAGGGTGGCATGACGGTGATCACCAATGAAAAAAATAAGTTGATTCCAACCAGGACAGTGACATGCTGGCGAATATGCATAGATTATAGAAAATTGAATGAAGCCACCAGAAAGGATCACTACCCGGTTCCTTTTATCCATTAGATGCTGGACAAGTTGTCCAGACAAGAATATTAATGTTTCCTGAATGGCTATTTAGGATACAATCAAATTGTGATTTCACCAGAGGACCAGGAGAAAACTACATTCACTTGCCCGTATGGAACATATGCTTTCAAGAGAATGTCGTTTGGGCTACGCAATGCTCCAGCCACCTTCTAAAGATGCATGAGGGATATATCTCATGATATGGTTGAAAATTTTGTGGAAATATTCAAGAATGACTTCTCAGTATTGGGGGAGTGTTTTGACAAGTGCTTGGAGAATTTAGATAAGGTGCTGGCTAGATGCGAGGAAACTAATCTCATCCTAAACTGGGAAAAATATCATTTCCTAGTGAAGGAAGGGACTGTGTTGGGCCAAAAGGTGTCAAAGAGAGGGCTGGAAGTAGATCGTGCCAAAGTGGAAGTAATTGAAAAGCTACCTCCCCCAATTTCTGTTAAAGGGGTGCGAAGTTTTTTGGGTCATACTGGTTTCTACAGGAGATTCATCAAGGATTGCTCTAAGAATGCAAGACCTATGTGCAGTCTCCCAGAGAAGGAGTTGAAATTTGCATTTAATGAGAAATGCATGCAAGCTTTTGACAAGAACCGTATGGGACATATGCTTTCAAAAGAATGTCATTCTGGCAACGCAATGCTCCAGCCATCTTCTAAAGATGCATGATGGCTATCTTACATGATATAGTTGAAAATTTTGTGGAAATATTCATGGATGAGTTCTCAGTATTTGGGAAGTGTTTTGACAGGTGATTGGAGAATTTAGACAGGGTGCTGGCTAGATGCGAGAAAACTAATCTTGTCCAAATTGGGAGCTTCCTTTTGAGCTGATGTGTGATGCAAGTGATGTGGCTGTGGGAGTAGTGCTGGGGCAAAGGAAAGAGAAGGTGTTTCACTCAATATATTATGCAAGCAAAACACTGGATGCGGACCAAACCAACTACACGGTGACTAAAAAAGAAATGCTAGCCTTGGTCTATGCTTTTGATAAGTTTATATCTTACCTTGTAGGTACTAAAGTTGTTGTTTATACTGACCATGCAGCTATCAAGTACTTGTTCAATAAGAAGGATGAAAAGCCGCAGTTAATCAGAAGGATTCTATTACTGCAAGAGTTTGACATTGAGATCAAGGACCGAAGAGGTTCTGAAAACCAGATTGCAGACGAGCTGTCAAGATTGGAGAGTTCGTCACATGTGAGAGAGCAAGGTCAAATTAGGGAGGAATTCCCTCATGAACAACTATTGGCGCTAGAGGTGACCGAACTACCATGATATGTAGACATTGTTAACTATTTGGTTAGCGGATTGTTTCCACCAGGTGCAACCATACACCAAAAGAAGAGACTTATTTATGATGCTCGATTCTACATATGGGATGAGCCTTATTTCTTCAAGCAAGGTCCAGACAAAATAATGAGGAGGTGTGTGCCTGAGTCCGATATGAGACAAGTGATGAATAGTTGCCACTCGTCTGCATATGGGGGTCATCATGAAAGTGAGCGCACTTCGCATAACGTGCTCCAATCAGGTTTTTGTTGGCCTACTTTGTTTAAAGATGTTGCAGGTTATGTGAAAAGTTACGATTAATGTCAGAGGATGGGGCCTATTTACAGATGACATGAGATCCCTTTGCATAACATCTTAGAGGTTGAAATATTTGATGTCTGGGGGATCGACTTCATGGGGGCCATTCCCTCAATCGAACGTAAATCAGTACATACTTGTGGCTATGAACTATGTGTCAAAATGGGTTGAGGTAGTGGCATTGCTGACCAACGATGCTAAAGTGGTGTAGAAGTTTCTAAAGAAGCACATCTTCACTCAGTTTGGAACTCCTAGAGCAATAATCAGTGATGGAGGGACACACTTCATAAATCAATTGGTGAAGAATATCTTAGCAAAATATGGAGTCAGACACAAGGAAGCTACAACATACCACCCTCAAACTAGTGGCCAGGTAGACGTGTCAAACACGGAAGTGAAGCAAATTCTACAGAAAATAGTGAATGCCCAAAGGAAAGACTAGGCAATAAAGTTCAATGATACATTATAGGCATACATGACCACTTATAAGACCCTAATAGGGACTTCTCCCTATCACTTGGTGTTTGGTAAAGCGTGTCACCTTCCAGTTGAATTAGTACATCAAGCGTACTGGGCAATGAAGAAGTTGAACCAGGACCCAAAACTTGTCGGGAGAAAAAGGATAGGCCAGCTACATGAATTGGAGGAATTCCAACTCCATCCTTATGAAAATGCTAAGCTATATAAGGAGAAGACTAAACAATGGTATGATAAGCATATTGTGCCTAAACTTTTTGAGCCTTGGAAAAAGGTATTATTTTTTAAATCTAGATTGAGGTTGTTTCCAGGTAAGTTGAAGTCATAATGGAGCAGACCATTTGAAGTGGTGCACATGACCGACCATGACGCTGTAGAGTTATGGAATGAAGGAAAGCAATCCACGTTCATTGTAAATGGACAAAGGGTGAAGCATTACTTCAGAAAAGAGGTGGATCGAGAAGAAAAAAGTATTGAGTTGAGCAATGAATGAGGGGGAGCTGAGTCGTGTCGCGACGTTAAATCAGGCGCTACTTCGGAGGCAACCCGTGACTTTGTGATTTCAAAAATATTTGCATTCTAGTTTGTTTTAATAGGTTAGTTTAGTGTAATTTTAGCTCTAGGGTATTTCATTTATCGTAAAATATATAATTCAACAAAAAAATTGGTGAGTAAACCAGTGGAGTCCATGATAGGAGCGCGTCGTGGACTTGTTTCTTCCAGGTGATAGATGCCCCAGGCAAAGCTACAAAAATAGTAAGGCATGTCCGCGATAGCTTCGCGTCACAGACCTAGTGAGTTTTTCGGGTATTTTCAATTAAAAGTATGGGCTTTACCCAGCAAATTCAGTAAAAACCCGACCCCCACTCCCTTTTATTCTCGAATCCATCCCTTTAACCCTATTTTCCATTTTAAATTGCTTTATTCTCCTTTCCCCTTCAACCCTAACTCCTTCCAAGAACAAATCCGTGTCACAAAGTGCAAATTTCTCCCCAAGTTCATCACTTTTTGTGGGTCTAAGAACGCAAGGTATGTGTCCTACTCTTTTATTTCTTTCTTTGGGATGATTCACAAAAGTTAGGGCTAGTATTTATGTGCGTGATGGATGAGTTATTGTGATATGTTTTAATTGTTGCCTATTTGTGGTTTTTCGCTTCTTTATTGCTATGGCTGATGGAAAAATATGTATGAGTTCATTGGGATGATTATAATTAGGAAAATTTTGTATGGGGAAAGTAATAATTTAGGGGTTGTGAATTCTTGAGTAGCAACTTGGTGATGAGGGATGTTATTGAAATAGAAGAATGTGTGTTGGTTTGAATTCTTGAGTAGAATTTGATATGTTTGGGTTTGTATGTTTAGGCTGGGGTGAATTGTGTGGCTTATATGCTCAAAATGACATTGGGAAGTCTGAGTACCGTGTTGTTTGTGAAATTGTGCTCGAGAGTAGGTGTGGGGTGGCCGTGCATTATTGAGTCTCACTAACTAATATGAGTTTTGTCTGATTGCAGGTTACCATGTCTGGCACACAAAGGTTGGGCAAAGTGGTAGCGTCTAACAGCTGTAAGAGAGTAAGAACGGGAACCATTATTCCCCCGCCACCAGCAGTCCCAAAAAGATAAACTCAACTCTACGGTGCCAAGGCTATCACATTGGAGGGCAAGAAGTGGTACAAATCACACACGGAAGCCAAGTACTTCTCGGATGTGATACTTGATGATGTCAACTTAGAGAGGGATTTCCCATACATTATGCATCGACTACAAGAGCTGCACATGGGATTTATCTTTCAAGATCCACAGAGTGCAATGTTAGTGTGGTGCTGGAATTCTACACAAATTGGAAGCTCGGTGCCCGTTTTGACTTTGTGACAGTACGGGGCGTGGAGGTCCCTTTGACACCTGTAGTGCTAAATCAAATCTTAGGGCTATAGATACCCCTTCTGATATGCTCACGGGGATCAATATCAGTCCTCCATATCACCAGATTCGACATGTTTTGTGTGGGGTGCATTCCACTACGAAATGGATTTGGCATGGGCACCATGGCTATCACTAGTCATATCTTACACTCACATGAACCGGGAAGCCCGAGTGAGGCTAAAAATAGTTATGAATTATTTGATACTGGGGCTACATTTTACCGAGGTGATGAGAGACCAAGTCTGCTTGGTTTATGCTTTGATGAAGGATGTCTTTATAAATGTAGGAGCGGTGTTGAAATCGACAATGCAAACGGCAAAAGCACATTGAGGTCGAAGGTATGCTTTTGAGGGACTAATTACTAATTTGTGCATGCGAGCTAGAGTTCCAGAGGAGAGTGTGGATTGCATAGCACCTCTATTCACCACATCCCTAGATGTCACAAAGACAAAGGGTCGGAGAACATGCATAGACCTACCCTCACGACTCGCATGTTTGGATAAGAAAAGTTCTGTCATAGAAATGGATGCCTAGCTTCAACTCAGGAGCAGTTGGATGAAATTGAAACGAAGTACCCCCTGAATGAACATGTTGAGGCATTGCTAGGACTCGGACTTGCATTTATAGAATCCTTATGGGATGATGTGCCGACTGATGAGGACAAGAGGCGAACCATGTCGGATAGTGAATCTGATTCAAAAGCAAAAGAGGGTGACCTTTTGGCTCTTGAGGGCATGAACGGTGATGCCGAAATGGATGAATGATCAGGAAAGTCCACCTGCCTTACCTTGCTTTCTTTTTTAATTATGTCACACTGTGGACAATGTTGAGTTCTAAGTGTGGGGTGGGGACTATATCTGTGTAAATAGTTTTTATTTGCATTTGCTACTTTGTTTTGGGTTCCTTGGTAGTTGATTTCAGTTCTTTAGCCACGGACAGTCCCGTTTAGCCATAGAAAAAAAAAGAATTTTGTATCTTAGGATTGAGTCGGTGTCATAGATGAGTCAAGCCACCCATGATAGATGGAGGACGACTTTCTTAAGGACAGTTTTAGTCATTTGGGTCTGTAGGGTTAGCTTTTGGCTAAGGATGAACAACTTATTTGAATTATATTGAAAGTTGAAAACATTGGATGACTTTGTGTTGAGACATCTAGGCTCCTTTATGTGACTCTAATTGGCATGTGATTTGTGTCAGAGATTGGGAAGTAGTATATAGTGGCCAGTTCAAAGTTGAATGTATGCCAAGTGTGTAAGATTTATGCATTCCTTGCTATTGATTAAGGTCCATAACTTGCCCGGTGTGTCAGCATATCGAAAAAAGAGGATAAGGAATTTGGGAAGTGATATAGGCAAGTCTAATATAGCCCTGATTGTGCCTTCATGTACCCACCTTGATGTATATCCCTAGTTAACCCTTTCGAGCCTTGAACTTATTCTATGCTAGCCTATTTTGAAGCTAATACCCATTCTTTCTCTGGCCTATAAATTTTATCCAAAAGATCCTAAGCGTTTTGTGTGAATATAATTAAAGGAAGCAGAAGTTCAGTTGCAAGCCCCAGCATAAGTTTGGCTCATAAAAAAAATCAATAAATAAATAAACTTTGATGAATGAAGCTAGAATGAAAATAATGGGAAGAGGTGAATGTAAATGCTTTGGAACAAGGGGCCAATGGTTCTAAGAAAAGGAGCTTAAAGAGGAGGTTATCGAAAGAAGGTAAAAAAAAATGTACTTTGTTTTGCATTAAAGCTCTTGGGAATGTAGTCACTATTTATATCTGAAAAATAGTTCCTACCGATCCCCTAGCCTGCATTACAACCCTTAAAAGACCTAATTGATCTTGAAGTTTCATATTCTCAAAAGTAGCGAGGCAGTGCACCAAGGGCAAACCTATGGTTAGTTGGTTGTGCCATGTGAATTCTTTTGAGAGTGTGAGCGAAATTGCTTCCCGCACCTATTTTTGTATGAAAAGGTTATGCGTGAGTAAATCAGGGTGTTCATTTATGGCGAGGGAACATGTTTAATGAGGTATGACAATTGATATATTTGTGGATCTAAAAGTTGTGCATTAGTTTATTGCGTTATAAAAGTCTATTTATGAGGCTAGATGGTCTTGCTCGAGTCGTCCTAATGAATGCATAGTATTTGTCATGTGTGTGAAGCTATGATAGTTGTTGTTGCCAAAGCTGAAATGCCATTAGGGGAAGTGTAGTAGAGTCGTCGTTTGTTTGAATGTGGGAAGTGTTCGAGGATGAACAAAGTTGTAAGTGTGAGGGGGTGATCTTGGGTGTATTTATGCGCCCAATAAGCAATTTATCCCATATATATAGCTATGTTGAGAGCATTCTTCATTGTCGGAATTAAGTTTTGAGAGTCTTTTGATGTTGCTTCTTCTAGCCAATATGATTAGATGCTTCAGGGTGAAAAGCAAAGAAGAACAAGCCAAAATAGGGCACCTAGTCAGAGGCCAGAAAATAGAAGACGAAGTTGTGGAGAAAAAGGGCCAAGAAGCTGGAGAATACACTACGAGGGATAATCTCTGTGTCACAAGGCTAATACGAGTATGCAGAAAAGGAATTCCACTTAACAGTGCAGTGCGCGATGGAGCGCGTCGCGGAGAGGTTTCATCTGTGTGCAACTATAGGCGAGGGAATAGGTCCACGTGGTGGACCTAGACACCAGAAACTGGCCACGTGTTTTATTTTAGATTATAAATAGTTTAAGTGTGTTATTTTTATCATTATCAAGTTTGAAAAGACAGGAGAACATTATTTTGGATGATTTAGCTAACACCTTCTAGGGTTTTCTTCTACTCTTTTATTTTTGTAAACCCTTGTATGATCCTTAAACATTATTTCATAATATTTTGTGTTATGAGTAGCTAAAGTCCCTTATTCTAGGGTTGTAGCTAGGTTTAATGGTTTAATACAATTTGTTTCTAGTATGAGAAGGCTTCTCTTATGATTTGTGCTTGCATTCTTGTTTAACTATTTTAATGCATGATCAACATTAAAATAAACTCATTGTCTGCTCTTGAACTTGAAAGATGAATAGAGGGATAGACCAAAGAATGTGGGAAGTGTTTTCATTCTAGGGTAAAATCTAGAATGTTATCGTATATAGGATAGTCTTATACTTATATACCATGCTTGGTTAATATGCAAGATGAATGATTAATGCTCCGTCATTGGTTGATGCCTAACCCCGCTCAACGATGTAGTTAGGCAGTCAATGGTGGTAGGCGATTAGAGGTTGGGAGATCATGATCGTAAAATGAACCTTGCATATCCATAATGAGGTTAAACCATCGAATGCTATGATAAATCAATATTATACCAGGGATCAATCTATTCTACAACCTTGGAGCACCTTTTCGAATTGTGAAATTTTCTTGTTTGAAACCTTTTAATTAAAGCAATTAATTTTTGATTGTGTCTAATTAGTAGTTATAAACGAATTTCTAAAATTATTTGTCCCCGAGTAAATTTAGTTTGGACATAAAAGAATTGTTATTTGTTGATTTGGAGTCCTTTGGGTTCGATAATCCAGCCCGAAAGAGTCGTTGTACTACTTGAGTGATTATGTGCACTTGCGTGTGCTTTTGGGCGCAACAACAGTCGCCCGGATGGTTCTTACCATACATTGGAAATGTTGGTAAAGTCCTGTTACCTACAGTACTCCCTCGAGACTTAGAGCCCAATGTCCTACCTTTCAGATCCTGTCGAAACATGAGGGATGAAGCACTAGCTGATGAAGGTGCAAGGGCTATAGACCTCTGTTGAAACTGTGAGCAATTTCCACCACCCAATTTCTATTGAGAGTATTCATAGTTCCCTGTTATAGACTTCTTGTTGTCCTTAGCCATTTCCCTAATCTTATCTCCCTCAGCCTACTGAGCATGAGTCATAAGTCTAAAGATATTTGTATCCTCTGACAACATAACATTCCTACATTCTATCTTCACCTAGTTGGATACCCCAAATAGAAACTTACTCATTTGTGCCCATGGATCGGCAACCATGTGTAGAGCATATGTGAAGAGTTGGGTGAACTTCAGCCCGAACTCTTGGACCGACATTGAACCCTGCTCAAGTTCATAAACACTTGTGCCTTAGCTTCTATCAACTCCCTTAGGAAGAACCTGTCCAAAAAAGCTCTAGTGAAACACTCCTAAGTCACAGGAGTTGCATCCGTACCCCTGTTTTCTTTCTACTGAGTGAACTAAATGTGAGCTATATCCTTAAGCTGGTAAGATGCCAACTCCACCCTATCATTACCAGTCACCTGCATCACTCCAAAGATTTTCTTAACCTCATCAATAAAGTTATGTAGGTCCTCACCAACCTGCGACCTTAGAAACTCAAGTAGATTCATCCGAACAAAATCTCGAACCCTAGCTGCAACTGATTCAACATTAGTGTTAGTAGGAACTAGGACCTGTTGATTGTTCTGGTTGGCCACACTCTGAGCCAAGAGCTGGATCGCATTCCAAAATTCTGCATTCGTAACCTCATGGTTGGGGAATGAAGGAACTGTATTAGCGTTGCATGCATTAGCATTATATGTGTAAGCTTTACGAGGAGGCATGATCTGAAATGCATAACGACGAATTAGAATAGAGAAATTAGATCATACCTCGCTCACGAAAAAAATAGCAAAGAAAGTGAAATTTTTCTTAAAACACTTCACAGCCTCCCTTTTATAGATGTGGTGAACTTCACACCCATAAAAGAGACTACTTAGTGCGGCTTTTAGACATCTAAGACTCTTAAACCTAATGCTCTGATACCAAGTTCGTCACGGACCAAGGCTACCCCTTGACGCGACACGGGACCAAGGATCATGAGTAGCCCCAAACTAACCTTGAAGCTGGCATATAATAAGCATACTGAAAATATCTAAGCAACATGAACTAATGCGGAAGCTAAAATAGTAGATGATTTAAAGTAGGGAATATCAAAATACTGATCTGAATATATATAAATCATGCTAAGAGTTTGGTGAAACTAAACATTCACTCAAAACTAAAGCTAAATCTAATATTATGTCTGAAAAGCCTCAACTAACTAGTGTTGCTAGGACATGCACCCAGCTAGCTCTAGCAAAAATGAAAACTGAAAGAAAAGACTGAATATGAAAAGAATGTTTGTTGTCCTCGAAGTATGAGGACTCACCACTGAAGCTGTTGAATATGGATCGGGAACCGATCTATGCGTGATCTGGATGCTGCATACCTGAACCTATATCATGAAAGGATGTAGCATAGAGTGTGTGTCAGTACTTGGAATGGACTGAGCATGCAAGATATAGACAATAGTTGAACAAAATACATAAGATGAACATGCGTAACTAAGCAATGACATAATCTGTACAAAAACATAGATATTGAAATATAACTGAAAACTGAGCTAAATGCAATGACCAAGTACTAATCATGAACATAACATGTTAAGAGTGAATACTGAAGTATAAATTGGAAACCTGGTCAAATGCACTAGAGTCTGAGTGTGAGAGCTACTATTAATTGACATAAAACCATGTGAGATAAATGCAGAGTCCGATGTATATGCCCCATCGAGAGGACCCAATAAACCTTGCTAGAGGTATAAAGGCATGACAGGTGTGATCACTAAATTTGATGCCCACTGAGGAGACTTATACTCCTACGGGGGTACATAGTTCTGGGACTATGAGGGTACGCTTAACCCTACTCCAACTCGGTGCTAAGCCTACTCCAAACTAGAAATGTGTATGACACCACATAACTGAAATACTAGATACCTAAATTTATGACATGCAAATCTGAGAATGCAACATTTAGGAACTGACAATGTAACAATTGAAAACTGGAGCATGTTTAACTGACCTAGCAAGTGTAATTCATAAACTAGGAGAATCTACACAACTAGGGTTCTCAATTTCATGAAAGGAACTAAGAAATGATTTTATGAAAATATGATAATCTGATTAAGAACACTATAACAGCTAAATCACAACTAATATCTAAGGTTTTTAGAAACCCTAGGTCTAAGAAAGATATAGAGAATCAATAATCTGACTGAATTCTAGGGACCTAGTGGATGAAAGGAATTCACTAGTGAAATCCCACATACCTAGTGACGAAATTCACGGAGAAATCTTTTGGATTTCAAGGAAAAACTGAAGAAAATCTTCTGTTTGTCCTTGAGGGGTTGGTCGACTCTTTCTCCTTTTCGCTCTAATTTTTTGGTGAATTTTGGTGAATAATCATTTGGTGAATAATCATTTAGGTGTAAAACCACATAGTTTAACTATCCAAAGCATAGGGGAAAAGACCAAAATGACCTTGACTAAAAAGCTAACGAAGGTTTACCATGGCGCCATTGACAGACCGTCAAAGGGAACACGGCCCGTCAAGTGGGTCATGCATTCTTACCCAGTGACTACTGGTTCTGGGAGGTCCCTTCCACGAGCCATACCACGGACCATGTGGAGGACCACTGACCATAAAGGCCACCGTAGTTCTTCACTTGGGCTGGGGGTCTGTTGGCTCAGGACAACAGACCCATCCATGGCCCGTCATCAAGACCACGGCCCATGATGGGCTCCATGGTCTGAAGCCTAAGCCCTGGTGGCTCTGTCTCACCTCTACGAGCCTTTTCACGGCTCGTGTAGGGATCCACGACCTGGGAAGGGTCCCGTAGTCTACCACTCCTGGGAGGATGTGAACCATGATGAGGGTGACGAACCGTGGTCCTGATCACGATCCATGAATCCCTCCATGGTTCACCTGTTTCTGCTAAAAAGTCCAAGTCTGTTTTTCTGAGGTGTTAGAAATTGAGGCCCCTATGAGGAAGTGTGCTTTAGAGCTTGGGTATTAATTGCACCTGAAAAGATAGTAATAGTTATGAGAGTATAAGGAGTAGTAGTAAAGTTCACAAAGTTAGAAGAATGTATCCAGAGGCTCAGTAATCTAAGAAAGGGAGATAGTGATGAGGCAAAATATGTTATCATAGTCATGCACCCAATAATTTATTAATGAGGAGTTTTCCTTTATGTGTAGACTAAGGAATAATAATTTTGTATAGAGTTCATGATAGGAGGTAGAGTAAGAGTTACTACTCAGGATGAGTTAGAGTATACCTTAACTAGAAGGGAGTTTATGTCGATGTACCATCGTGTTAGTGAAGATCAAGTATAGGTGTTGAATAGAAGAGCAAAATATTCATAAAGTGATAGATATAATCTAGGCTTATGATTTTAAGGGAGATTACATAATATTCAAAGTGTTATAGAAATAATTAGGCAATGATGTATAGTGATTGAGTAAATAGTAGTTAAGTTATGAAGTGAAATGTGATAGGCATAAGGTCTTAGTGGGCGGGTGTTTCTTTAATTCATCTAGTAGTTGTAAGTTAGTATAGTATGTGACCAATCTTATTGAAAATCGTGTTTAGAACTTGACACTAAGCCTGAATTTGAGATGAGTGTTGTGACAAAAAGGAAGGAAACATGAAAGTGATGATGTTAGTTTGAGATCTAATCTGGTAGGTTTGATATAGAGTAGGTGAGGAATTAAGAGGTTAGTTATAATGAATGTGAGTGGTACAAGTACGGGATCCTAACTTTGAGGTAAAAGTAGTGAATTATGGTTAAGTCATTAGAGTAACAAGAGCATTCAGAGGTGTACCCGAGGTTGTATATAACTAAATGAGGTTCCAATTAAGTTAATGATTTTCATGCGTGCCTAGGGAGTAAATTTGTGTTATCAATGTGGAGTAGGCTGATGTAAGAATTATTTATTTCCTTAAGAGTTTGCTAGAAAAGATTTGATATAGTCAATGTCGAGCCTCTTAAATATAGTTTAAAGTTTCCTCAGTGTAGTTGAATGAATATATAAGGATTTCATTTATGGGAAAAGAAGAAGAGGTCAAGTTATTAACAGTCAGGTTAAATGGCCATATAAGCTAATGAGAAAAGTTTAATAGAAGTATCTTAGGATGAGGTTTTAGAAGGAATATTAGTACCTGCTTTTAAAGAGTTCAGTAGCCATGAGATAAGCTTTTACCGAGTATTAGAGTAAAGCGAATGTAGAACAATTTAGAGATGATGAAATAAATCTATAGTTTTGAAGTGTCAGCTCAGACCTAAGGGGGAGATGATAAGATGAGAAACCCAGTCAAGTGTTGAGGATGAGATAGTGATGTTTTCCAAATGAGTTTTAAAGGTACATCAATCCATTCATACTCTAGCGTATTCCTCAAAGTACAACATCATGATGATGTTTCTTATATCAGAATTGTGTTCATAACCTATGCTCAGTTTCCAGAATGAGGGGCAAAGACTTTAGCCCATTAACCTCAAGCTTAATCCATAGAGATATGGATATGAACCTCATGATATGAACCTATTCATATAAGAAATCATGTCTCATAGTATACTCAGTATTGTAGATTCATGATTACTCTCCATGGCTAGCAACATAATGTTATGTCATGTGTATTCCTATATCAAAATTGTCAAATGAATCGTGCTTAGGATCTTTTGTCCTTAAAAATTTTCAGTGATTTTTTTAGTAGTTTAGTGATGCTAGAAGGATGGGGTTGATGTTTCTTATTGGGGTAGTGATGATTTTCTTATCCCATCTAAGGTTAAAATATGGAGGAGGAATAGAGTGGAGTTTTACTTTGAGTAATAGTTAAATGATAGCCATTAGTTGGTTCAAGGTAGTAATGCGTGAAATTTTAGTTGGTATGGTAGCGATAATGAGGGAATGAGAAATTACTAGGAAGTTAGTTAGTAGGAGTCCATGGAGTTGTTAGAGTACTAAGGTTGAATGTGATATTGTTAAACATTAGGTGGTTCTTGATATGAGCCCAAGGTTGGTGGAATGTGGCGGTAAAGAGTAATAATCTTGGGATGAGATTCCCTATAGAGGTATAGAACCTGAATCTTGTGATTTAGATCAGAATAATCACCCTATGTTAAGTACTTTGTGATAGGCTTTAAGATAGTAATCGTAACTCTTTTCCCCTTCATTCCGCATCCAACCATCATTCGAGGACGAATGATCCCAAGGGGGAAATAATGTAACACCCCAAAAAATTCTAAGTCAAGACTCGAACCATTCTTCGTTGCGAATAAGATTTTTTCGAGTGATTTAAAATTTTTTTAGGTGTTAAAGGTCACTAGATGTAACACCTCTAGTTTTAAAAAGAACTAAGGAGAAATTCGTTCAAGTCACCCATCAGTTTTCTTAAGTTTTGCTTTAACTTCAAATGACAATGTATTTTAGTACATAACAAGTTAGATGGTCCATGACCTATCAAATTAAAGGTCTTTGAGTCCTCTTTCCAACGCACCAAGTTTGCCTCAATCACAGTTCTGAGTAATATTTTATGACTGATTTACTAAAGATGCTCTAATCTGGCAGCAGCTCTATGATGGCTCTGCATTACAAAGTGAATACGGACCTCACTGTACGCTAGAAAAATATTTCGACTTCCAACTCATTTTATGTATTTCTTTAAGGGTATTTTACTCCTAAAATCCCTTAGGAAGTCATCTAAATTACCCTAAACGTGTAGAAAAATAAGTTTTCATAATCAAACCCTCTCATTCCCTCTAAAATTTCCCCCACCCACCCCCTCAAAAAAAAATCTCTTCATTCATAGAAACTCTTTACAAGATTCAACAACACCAATACACTTTGCTTCTGTAATAGATAAAGCAACACTTTTTTGCAATCTAGATTGTCAAGACACAACTCCCCCTGCAAAATTAATCAAGTATCCTAAAGTAGACTTACAAATATCAACATCACCAGTCATTTCTAAATCAGTGTAACTACAAAACATAGGTTTTTCTATCCCAAAATACAAACTGTGATAGAAGTGCTACAAAGATATCTCATAAAGTCATAATCCACTTTACAACATTTCAATGCTCTCTTTCTAGATTAGAAAATCTTGAGCAATATCTGGTCTTGTGCACAATAGTACATACATCAAACTACCAACAACTGAAGCATAAGGAACTTTTTTCATATCTTCCTTCTCAACATCACAAGAAGGACAATGTTTCATGCTCAACTTGAAGTGAATAGCTAAAGATGTACTGAAAACCTTAGCTTTGTACATGTGAAACCTACAAAGTACTTTCTGAAATGTACTTTGCTTGTGATAATCACAACTTCTGGGCATCTCTCTCTCACACAATCTACATGCCAAGAATCTGTCTTGCCAGTCCCAAGTCTTTCATTGCAAAAGACTTATTCAACCCTTGCTTCAACTTTTTAATCTTGCAAACATTATGACCAACAATAAGCATGTCATCAACATAAAGCAAAATGATAATGAAGTTACCATCACAAAATTTTGCATAAAAACACAATGATTTGAAGAAGTCTTCTCGAAGCCCGGCTGACTCATAAAATAATCAAACTTCCAGTGCATTACATGGAGCTTGTTTTAGACCATACAAGTTCTTCAATTTACAACCACTATTCTCTTTTTCCTTGACTTCAAAGCCTTCTGACTGCTCCATATAAATTTCTTAATCTAACTCACCATGGAGAAAAACAATTTTAGCATCCATTTGCTCAACCTCTAAGTCCAGACTTATAGCCAAGTCTAGAACCACACAAATGGATGACATGTTTCACTTGAAAACCTATCTATTTTCGAAAGCTTTTGTGTCTTTAGGTAGATTAATCAAATTAAAGGTGTGATTATCATGTTAAGACTTGATTTCATCTTCCATAGCATCAAACCACCTTTATTTTTCTTCACCTTCCATGGCATCATCAAGACATCTGTCAAATGTACATAATCATTGTCAAATAACGAGATGAAGGTATTTTATCTTTAGTAGATCTTTTGAGAGAACTCTATGGAGCATAAATAATAGTTGTTTGTTGACCAACCACATCATATTGCACTGGAGCATCATCATCATACTAGTCATTGTTATATGATCATCATCTTCAATATCAACTTGATTTTCATCATTTTGAAGACTTCCTTAGGTGCAATAGTCAAAGTAATTGGATCAACATCAACTAGACTCTAACTAATCTGAGAAACACCTTTCTCAACTTTGTCAATATCTTCAATTGTGTGGTCTTTAAAGAACACAACATCACGACTTCTAACAAGTTTCTTTTCAACTAATCAAAGAAATGATAGTCAAATTTATTTTGACCATAACCAACAAAGATACATTTCCTAGTTTTAACATCAAACTTTGACCGCTCATTTTTAGGAACATGCACAAAGGTTTTACACCCAAATAATTTAAGATGATCATAAGAGACATTCTAGATACACTTTAAGATGATCATAAGAGACAAAGGTTTTACACCCAAATGCACAAAGGTTTTAAAACGTGATTAGTATGACAGTCGAGTATGCCATCAATGTTTAAGCAATATGGTATCTAGATATACCATCAAAGTTTATACAATATGACTTCTCGATGATCATATCACAATATGATTTTGATATATTTTTGAGAAAGAGTTTTCAAGTATGAATTGAGTAAGAGTATAAGGAAACTAAGTATTCCCAAAGGTATTAGTTTTTACATTGATAAAAGAAAAACTTTGATTTCTAAATGAGTTATGAGTTCAAAGATATTTCAAGAGAAGTTGCCTCTTTTAAGAGGATAGTTTGAGCAATTATCTCAAACCAAAGGAAGAGTGTGTTTTTTTAAACATTGAGCACACGTATATATTATTGGGAGTAGTACTGAGAACCGATATGAGGATGAGTTCAGACAACTCACATTTCTCATAAACCATGTATGTCAACATGGGTACAAGATCATACTTTTTAGATGAATCCTAAGTGCCTTCGGGCAGAGCTTAGTAGATCCACTTAGTTGAGGATGTTTTATACCCCGGAAAGGTATAGGGCAGTTCCAGCAGCGTGGGCAAGATGCTCTATCATCACATATCTCATAGTGATGGTTGTCGGTTAGAGAATCTCCTAATAGAGTTAAAGTGCATTTTTATATAACACTTATTATGTGGAGTTCAGAGATGAGAAAGTATTTTGTAAAGCTTTAAATGATTTAACTCTTTTATTTCTTTACATTCAGTTTGAGTACAATGTTATCTATTCAAGTCCTTTCTTTCAGTTATTTGTTATTCAACTATATTACATACTCGTATATTCAATGTACTAATGTCATTCGACCTACAGATACAGGTTCTTAGGATCCTCAACAAGAGTTTGTTGAGATCACTTCATCCACTCGTCAGCATTCGAGTGAGGTCTCCTTGCTTCTGGAGGACTCCAGTTTTATGAGTCGTTAATATTACTAGCATTTTGAGTAGTCGTGGTTCTTGTCCCTACACTCTTCTATATATAGTAGAGGCTTCATAGTTAGACAGTTTTGGAGAGTCTTTCAGTTTCAGATATATTATTTTAAATTAATGTTTCATACTCAGTATATTCAATGAAGTTTTGAGATTTAGTAGACATTTTTTAAATGTTTCCTTCCATTGATGCTTATGTATGCTTGAGTTAGTCTTCCACTTTTAGTCAGCCAGGATGAGGGTTTGCTTAGGGACCAGCAATAGTTCTCGAGTGTCGGTCACATCTAGGGTGTAGGCTTAGGTCGTGACAATTGGAGACATATGTCATAGTTTAGAATTAATGGTTGAGATCTAATTAATTAAAGCAAAATCCTAACCATAGTTATTTACTTTAATATATTTGCTTCTTTAACATTTTTGCAATCCAACAATTCTAAATTTACATTATATTTTTCCTAAATATATTTAAAAGAAATTCTTTTCTTAATTACTTGAGTATTCTTTTTGCTGATTTTTTACTTTTTTCCCTAACGCTCTCCATTTCTCAACTATTACCAAATAAAATATTAAAAATTGTGACCTAACGTTTTTTTCTAATTTTAGGAGTAAAATAATTTTTTGTCACTCAACTTTAAATGATTTCTTACTCCTTAAATGGAGCTCATATTGCTCTATAGACACTGTAGCTCTTAATACTCTATTAGAATAATAAAAATATTTAACTTTATTATAATATTTTTCAAAAAAGCAAAAATATTTAGTAAAAGTTTTAAATATGTATGCAAGCTAATATATGGAAGTAAATAACTATGGTTAGGTCTTTACTTTAATCAATTAGATCTCAACCATTAATTCTAAACTATGACATGTGTCTCCAATTCAAGCTACAACTTGGGAAAAATGGAGAGAAGAGAAATAGAGAGGAGCCTGATCCATAAAAAAATAGCAAATTTGTGTCGATTCTATCTACTCATGAGAGTAACTAATTGTAAATATAATTTGAGGCATGAGGTCAGTAGCAAGGTGGAGATATTAAGGTTGGAGACAAAGTAGGTGTTGGATTTATGGTAGGATCATGTCGCAAATGTCAGAATTGTAGTGTTGATCTCGAGAATTACTACCCTCATCAGATTCCTACATACAACGGCTATAGCTCAGACGGAACCCTCAAGTTTGGAGGTTACTCCGACATGATGGTATCTGATGAGCATTTTGTAGTACATCGGCCTGAAAACTTGTCGATGGACGCTGCTCCCCTGTTATGTGCTGGAATTACTACTTATAGTCCTTTGAAATAGTTTGGACTCAACAAGCCTGGAATGCACATTGATGTTGTTGGTCTTGGAGAGCTCAGACATATGGTTGTTAAGTTCGATTGTCATTGGTACATCTGCTAAAAAGAAGCAAGAAATAATTGAGCATTTAGGCGTAGACTCTTTCTTGATCAGTCGCGATCCTGAGCAGATGAAGGTGAATATAATAACTTGTTATCATTGAACTTTGTGATCATCTTATCTTAATGTTTAAACTGTTTGAGAGATAACTTTTATTTAATTAGTTGTGTCTTCAACACACCTCTGCCTGATTCTCTTTTATGAGTCAAGTACGTGAAATTCTTTTTTTGACAGTGGTGGTGTTGAGGTTTTTGAACGCACAACCTTGGCCTGCTTTGGTTTCGTGTTGAAGTGTGTGACAATATCATCTAAAAGCTTTAGGTTTTTATATCAGTTTAACAATTTAAACACGAGAATGGGGGATAACCTTTTGTTTATTCATTTTATTTATATACGAACAGGCTGCAATGAACACATTGGATAGGATCATCAACACTATTTCCGCTGTGCACCCTATTCTTCCATTGCTTATATTAATGAAATCTCATGGTAAGCTTGTTATGGTTGATGCTTCAGAAAAACCGGTGGAGTTGCCCGTGTTTCCTCTACTTATGGGTAAGCATATATAGTTTTCTTAATTTCTTTATGCACGATTTCAAATAAAAATGTTCAGACGAAAGCTTAGTGCATCAGATGGTCTCTTTTTTTAAGACTAAAGTTTGTATAGATAATGTGGAAAACAGGAAGGAAGCTAGTGGTTGGAAGTTGCATAGGAGGTATGAAAGAGACTCAAGTAATGTTGGATTTCGTGGCAAAGCATAACATAACACCACATGTTGAAGCCGTGACAATGGACTATGTGAACACAACATTGGAACGTTTTCTAAAATCGGATGATCGTTTCTTGCTCGACACTGGCAATACATTGAACAAGAAATGAGAATATTAATAGGGAGGATTTAAGTCCAATGGTCTAGCAGTGTTTCTTTGCTTAGATTACATTATTTTCATAGATAGATTGATTAAATGTGTTTCCTTCACTTATTAAAATATAAAAAGAACGTAACATTTTACAGTAGATATCAACGGAGACTACGCTTCATTACCATGAGGTACTTAATCTACTTGTGAACTTTGATTCTTAGAAGAGGAGCAACTGACCAGTGACCTCCTCATATCTGCTCTTCCTTATTCCAGTGTAAAGCTCAGCTTCATCTTTATACAACAAACGAACTCCAAATTCACTTCTTGCTCCAAAATAATTTATTTCTTAATAAAACTGAATGTACCCATAGTCATTTGGTGTTTTTCCATTTGCATCCCATAAGCCATCAAGAGTTACCAACAAAAAATGCATGCCATATTTACCAATATATCCTGAATGGTTGGATAAGGCGAATTCCTGGGTCATCGATGACATTCCATCATCACATAAGGGAATCAAATGATCTGTGATGTCAAATATTTTGCCCAAGTAACATACAACAAATCCCAAGAACTTATTTGATACATACCAATTCTCAGGCAAATTGACTGATACACATGAACCCATTCCCTGATGGTGAAACCAACTTGGGATTTTCTGCGGTAGACTCCATAACACTCTTAGTGATAAGGAATCTGAAGCAGAGATGTCATGCTGCAATGATGAGCTATTCTGAAACAACGAATTACAGATTGAATCATTGCTCCAATCTGCATTAATTGTATATAATTGCCGTGGAAATTCTGGCAGCTGTGTAAGACTCTTGCAATCTGTTAAGTTCAAGGATCGAAAAGCACCAAGCTGGGCTATGCTTTGAGGCAAATGCTCAAAATTATTTCCACTGAGATTCAACACTTCCAAATTGCAGTAATTGAGATTCAGATTTTTCAATGAGCAGAACCGTTCAGCCGTGTTAAGGTTTAGAAATTCGTTAAATCTACTGGACACTAATAACTTCAAGTCTTGAAGAGAAACAAGTTGGGCTATGGTTTGAGGCAAATCCTCAAAATGATTTCCCTTGTGAACTATAATGCGGTCCTCCAGACGTAACAATTCATTCACGTGAAGGAAAACAAAGAACACCCCATCTACGAGACCTCTTCCTATTATTTGTTTTGTAAAACTCAATGATTTAAGCTTGTTCAACCGGATAATGGAAGATGGAGGTTGTGAGATTAGAGTATAGCTGGCATCAAGCTCCTCCAATTTTTCTAAATATCTTATCCCTTTTGAAAGGCTTTCAAACTTAAAGCAACCCG
Source organism: Solanum bulbocastanum (assembly GCA_037074985.1). Classification (NCBI taxonomy): domain Eukaryota; kingdom Viridiplantae; phylum Streptophyta; class Magnoliopsida; order Solanales; family Solanaceae; genus Solanum; species Solanum bulbocastanum. The sequence goes on from CM073601.1 coordinate 13,929,789, forward strand.
ATTGCCTTAGCTTCACCAAGCTTTTAAACACACCAATGCTGCTTGGAAGAGGTACAAGGTTTTTCAAAAAAACTCAAATCTAGCTCTGTAAGAGGATGTTCGAGATGAATGATAGATAATGGCTTCATTATTCCGAGGATTTCTGGAAATTTCTCTAAACTACAGAAGTTGTGTAGATCCAGAGATTCAAGAGATTCCACATTAACAGATGGAAACATCTCAAGTCTTGTACAGTCATACAAATTTAACTGGATGAGTTTTCCGCAATACTTCAGGGAATGGTGAACTTCTTCAAGACTCCTACACCCCTCTAGATTCAAATACTTCAAATTTCACATTCCCTCGAAATCTGGTGTTCTCTCCAGGCTTTTGGAGTTACTTAGATCTAGCCTCCGTGGAGACGACAATTGCAGCTATTCAAAACACAGAATGAATGATTAAATGAGTAAAGTAGTAAATGACATTTTTTTACCGAAAATGGTCAAAAATACTCTTGAACTATTTGAAAAGGTTTAAATATACCCTCATCCATCTATTGGGTAAAAATACCCTCACTCCATCTTTTTGGCTCAATTTTACCCTTTAAATCCGTTAAAACTAACGGCCCTCCTTCATTTTCTTTTTCATCTTATTATTATTACTACATGACATATATTTATATTTATTAGATAAAATTAAATCCCCAACTCATTAAAAAAATCCAATCCTCCCGTACCCATTTTGTAGAACTTCTTAACACAAGGTTTCTGCCGTATCTGCTTATTTGGACAGCTACCCATTCTTTTATTGTAATATTTAAATAAAATTTGAAGTTGATATTAATGGAAAAAGTCATAGAGAATGAAAAATAGCAAATATTATGCTATTTTCTGATGATTGATCCCATTGAAAAAATAACAATCATTTAGCGGAAGTGAAACATGAAAAATAGCAAACATGAGAAGCTCGGCTGAAATGGGATCAAAATTTTCTGATGGAATGAATTATAGTGAATGTTTTTGTCTGGATTAGAAGATGGTGTTCGGGTGGTGATAGAGATTTAGGATAAATTTTATAATGCTAATTAGAAATTTTATTTTCTGAAAAAAATATTAATTAATTTTTTCTGCATTGAGTCACGGAGGGTTGAAAAAAGTATGAAGAATTGGGAATTTAATTTTATCCAATAAAAATATATCATGTATTAATAATAATGACGATAATAATAATGATAATAATTAAAAAAAGAAAAGGAAAAGGGATGTTAGTTTTAAGGGCTTTAAGGGCAAAAGTGAGCCAAAAAGGTTGACTAAGGGTATTTTTAACATAATAGATGGATGAAGGATATATTTAAACCTTTACAAATAGTCTAAGGATATTTTTGGCCCTTTTCCCCTTTTTTTTTTTTTTTTTTTTTTTTTTTGTTATGACTCAATGTGTGAAATTAGAAATTGTTTGTTTTATGTATATGGAAATTACATGCTCAGAAACTAGTCAAAATCATGTTACTATAAATAAAAGGTAAAATATCTAAAAAGAAGACCTTAACATTAGCATGTTTTATTTGGTGGACAATTCTTCTTGACCACCTAGACATTAATTGATGAGGAAATGAGTGTGAATATACCTTTTTAAGCGCGAGTGTAGCTTCCAAGTGGGATATTTTTATTTAGTAAACGTTTGGTCATGCGATACCATATTACGATATAATATCGTGAGATGGAATCAGTGTTTGGACATGCAATTTTACGCTGATTCCATCTCATGATTACATATCATGAGATGTGATTTCATATTCTCAAAAAACCATGATATGGAATTATATGGGAATTCCATATCATGATTTGAGATATTTTAATATAAAAATTAATCCATGAGTTTATATTTTGTTAAAATAACCCCACATTTATATGTACTAACCATTTATTTCATATGTAAATAAAATTTATAATCACATCATTACTTTTTAAAATTTATTATTCTCACCGACATAAAATTTATTATTCTCACCAACATATAGTCACTTTAACTCACACCAACCGATTGTTGAGTAATAAATTTATTTTATGGCCTTAATAAGTGCACATTTATATTTTATGTGTAAGTTATTAGTATTTAGTTACATATTTCCTATCAACTTTGTTTAAAGAGATAATATTTATTTTATGACTTTGCATTGTCTTGGAAGCACTATTTTTATTACTCTTACAAACATTATTTTTATGAAGTGCATTCTATAATGCTTCCAATTTATTTTATTTTCACTAAGCTAATATTGATGTATTTTTTATTTGATAGGATTGTGTTGGTGCGATTGATGGAACATATATAGAAGGGGAGGTTCCTAAAGCGGTGCAACAAGCATATCGTAATCGGAAAGGAAGAACATCACAAAATGTCTTATGTGCTTGTGATTTTGATATGTGATTTACCTTTGTTGTTGCTGGTTGAGAAGGTATTGCACATGATAGTAAAATACTTGAGAATGCACTTGTTGAACCAACGTCACAATTTCCATTTCCGCCATATGGTAACTTTAAATTACATTCTTAGAATAAATATTATTTATTTACACAAAGCTGTCTCATTTACATCACATATGCTTTTAGTAATTCTTTATAAAATGTTTGTTGGTAGATAAATATTATGTTGTTGATGCTGGTTTTTGAAACACAAAAAGGATTTTTAGCTCCATACAAAGGACTACGCTATCATTTGCAAGATTACCGAGGAAGTGAAAGAGAGCCTCAAAATCCCAAAGAATTGTTTAATTATAGGCATTCATCTCTGTGCAATGTGATTGAACGGACTTTTGAAGCTTGAAAAATAGATTTAGAATACTGAAACAAGGCATGAATCATTATAATATTAATACACAAGTGAAAATTGTCATAGCTTGTCAGTGTTACATAATTATTTGTGAGAATACCAAAGTACTAATGAAATATTTATGGTCTATGAGCATGAAAATATAGTTGTGGATGATATTGAACAACAAATGGTTCAAAGCAACAATGTTGGTTAGTCTTCTTGGTCACATAATCGAGAAATACAAGTTCAACGTGAGGAAATTATCCATACTATGTGAGAGGATTATATTAAAGACTAGTACACTACAATTTATATTCAATTTTTTTAATTAAATTAAAGTGAGATGAAACAATTACTTAAGTGGAGAACAAATAGATTTGTAATAATTTATTATGCGATTTTATAAATTTTTGTTTATTTGATAAGATATAATAAACAATTGGGGTTATTTTAATAGATTTACAACTTATGAGATTTTTATGTTTATGAGAAAATATACAACACAAAAATTTCATAAAACATGTCCAAACAAAACTTCAATTTCATATCATGATTCCATATTATGATACCATATCATGATTTCATATCATGATACCTTATCGCTGGCCAAATGGATATTTATTTCAATTGTTTTCTTTTTTTTTTGGGCCCGGGGGGGGGGGGGGGGGGGGGGAGGGACAGGGTGAAAATTTATAGCCATAAAACTGGCTAGAAAACAATTGCCAAACAGAAAAGTTGTGCCAAAATAATAGATTTCCAACAACTATTTCTTTTTGTTTCTTTTTTTAAATTAGATGCTATGACTACTCGTTTTGGTAAAATATGTATATAAAACTCCTTTTGCTTTTTTAGTAGCATAAGTTTTTTTAGCCCAAGTAATGGAGTTTAGGTTTGCATTTAATAAAACGTATCAAGTTTAGAAGAGTATTTAGTATGTTAAATTTATTTAGAAATGATGTAAAAATAAATTGTTGCCAAAGAGAGAACAACATAGGGTTTCTTCAGGTGGCTCCTACATAGGCAGCAGCTGTGCAGCTCTCATGGATGCTATGGCCACTGGACGGCCTCTTTTCGAGGTTTGTCCAGCCCGCCCCACCACCCCAAACCATCACATACGCCACCCTTTTCAATTCCAATACTCTAAATTCTAAACAATCTGCCCTAATTAACTCCAAAACAACCATAAAATCAATCGAAATAATTCATGGAGAACCTACTATCACGTTTTCAATCAAGGAAAGGCAAGACTTTATGATCGAAGAGGAATTGCATCAAGCAATGATGCTTAAATTATCCCATGGTGCACCAGATCTGAAGGTATTAAGGTCAATTTTACCGAAATATCTTGGTACCAAAGGCAATTGTTTAATTGGCTTACTTGCTCCAAGACAAATTTTGTTGTGGTTTGATTAATATGAAGATTATGTACTAGCTTTATCTCGCTCAGTTAATTATCTTCTCTACAATGGAGAGGAGCACCAATGTAGAGTTTTTCCATGGTCTATTGGATATAATCCTAAGAAGGAAACGACGTTCGTTGTGGTTTGGATTTCTTTACCAAACTTATCTCTAGATTTGTTTCCAAAGAAGTCTCTGCTATCTACAGCATCAGCAGTTGGGAAACCAATAGCTATAGATAAAGCCACTCAAATCAAGTCAATACCTAGCTCAGCTAGGGTCAAGGTTATACTTGATCTGATGGAAAAGCTTTCAAATCGTATAAGGTTGCAGTCTTTGGATGGAAAATCTGGTAAGTTGATCGAGAATTTTCAAGAGATTGTCTATGATAATCTACCTTTGTATTGCAACTATTGTAAGCACCAAGGTCACGATGAAGATAGTTGTCGTTTGATCTCGAAAAGAAATCAAAATAACAAATTAACAAAATGATGATACCATTGAAGTTGTTTTAAAAGGTACTATCGATAGTGAGAAGTATGAAGGTGATGCGAGAGAAATACTAAATGAAAAAAGAAAAATTGTATATGTCAATCAAAGTAAAGCTACTTCTTTAGATCGACAATTGGGTGCTGCCACTTCTGAGCAAAATCGTGTAGACTCAATGGATGTTGATACAAGTAATATTGGTGTTCAAACAACTACTGCAACTAAAAACGCTGGGTGAACACCAAAAGTTGGGGTTGATGTGCCGCGAGTTGGTTCAGGGCAAAATTTAATGGATTCAAGACAAACTAATGGATACATCTTATGTTGAAGATGCTGAAAATTCTGGGCAGCATGTTTTGCAAGTTGAAAATGAGAATGCAACCAAAAATTGGACACTGGTTGCACACAAAAATTCAAATAGTAGTCGGACCCTTCCCCGACTAGTCAAAATATTTCTCATGTAGTGAAAAGGGTGTGATTGAGAATTTTCATGATAGTGAAAAGAGGAAGGATATTAGTAATGCCTCAAGAGACCTATTAGTTTCGAATAGCTTTGATACTTTATTGAAGACTACTAGAAAGCAAGTAAGGTTATTAGAGAATGACTTTGATTTAAGAAAAACGGGTCTCACCACCTGCTTTGAATAGCAAATTAAGTTGAGAAGCTCTCGTATTAATGCCTAAATGTGTGATTGCAAAGAAGAATGATTCAAGGGTCTTAGTATCAAATACAATTGATTTAGACGACGATTCTCTTGATGAAGATGAGGAAGACAATATGTTGGGCATATGCTTTGATATAGTGGCTAGGGAAGGGGATATATCACCTAGGCAACAAAAAAGTGGAAGCAACAAAAGCAAAAAGAAGACACATGGAATGCAACATAGTTCGGACGGTAAAATGACTGAGGAGTTTGTTCCAAGACACCTACCGATGCAACAGACAAAGCAAAACCATTTGACAGTATCAATAGGTTCAACAAGATCCAATAAATCCATAAAGAAGGTATGAATTATCAAGTGTTGTTGGATATGTTTGAAGAAGAAAACGAGAAAATTACTTCAAGTTACTTTTGATGGACAATCAATCTTTTTTAATTCATGCTTTTGTAATAGAAAGTTTGAGGTTGATAACTCAACTTTCTTCTTGATTGACATATTTTCACATTATTTAAGCATCCTCATTTGTAATATCATCATAGAGTGTATTACAAACTCTGTGGTGATCAGAAAATACTTAAATCTATCTAGTTTTTATTTTCTTCATGCTTGTTAGATAGCAATTTTTAGGTACTTTATTAGGATTAGTAAGGTAAGGCTTAGCCCCCCTTGCTTGTACTTATCCCCATTGATATTTTTTTTTATGTTTAATAAAAATTAGACACTGTCTAGTGGTAAATTTGCTTTAAAAAAAGTGTTAATTTCAAATGCTATGTATGAAATCTATTATTATCCAAAAAAAATAGTTGTTTAGAAAGAACTCCTTCAATAAGTATTCACTACCAAAAAATGGGTGATTTGCGAAGGTAAAAACCTCCGCTATTATTATAGTAATAATATGAGAACAACCCAAAATAATATAAAATACATTAATGTGAGTTTATGGAATTAATAACTTATTTCATTTAAAAACAAGAGTCATAATTCTAGGACAAGACAAAATAGAAAGTATCTCGAATAAAACGGTACCTTTGTTTCATTCCATAAATGATGCAACGAACTCCCCCGGAGATCAAGATGAACAAGGCTTCTGGGAATAAAAAATTTTGGCAATAACTTCCAAGGATATTTATGCCACACAAACCAACACAAGTTGTTGGGCAGGTACTCATTGGGATTTTCTTCTGAATCACTTTGGGAAGCCCATGAATAACTTTGTATGCATTATATCTTAAGCCTTTGCATATTTTTCATTTCCTCTTTGCTAACACGTAGTTTTTCAAAAGAAGTAAACCAGATTGCTTCCACTGTCATGGTCCCCTATTAGTCAACAAATCATAACTTCATTTGGGAATTTTTACTAAGAAAAAATTACTCAGGGTAAATAATATTAGCTTTTAAAAAGCTATTGATTAAATTAGTAGTACAAAATATCATATAAATTTCAAGTTAATTCAAAGAATGATGTTAGATTTTATCTATTAATTGGCTATTAAACTAATTCATTACTTATTAACATGAGAAAAACAAACTAGGTAATGTAAATTTGAAATGCCTAATGGACGAATTAACCACATAGGAATAAAAGCTATTTTATATGAAGCTAGAGGAACAAATATTTGGAATTGGCCAAATATATTTTTGGAATATGAATAGTATTGCATTGTTTAGCCTACTTACCATATTGCCCACCATCACATCTTTGAAATCTTCAACATTCCATAGTCTGCTAGGTTTTCCGGAATCTTTTTGCATTCTTACTATGTATTTACCCATATTTTCTATCAAGTCATGCATTTCAATTCTATCATATTCAGAGATGAATACAAGAGATTTTTCAATTAGGACATCCAATATGTATTCAGCTCCAGAATCATAGCTCTCAACAATTCGCATGACTTTTTTTCTTCCATGCCGACGGAAGAAACATGCAATATCTAAAAATATCTTTTGCTCTTTGGGTTCCAATCCATCATAACTAATTTTGAGTTTTTCAACAATTTTTGAATTAGAGTTTTTCTTTATTTGGTGTATCGTTCTTCTCCATTGAGTTAGGCCTTTCTTATGCAGCAAAGAACCCCACACCTTGACGGCCAAAGGAAGGCCTTTAGCGTGATTAACTACCTCCAACGAAAACTTCTTAAAACACTCATCTAGAACTTCTCTTTTGAAAGCATGTTGATTGAACAATTGCATAGCACTACTAAAAAACTGCTAAAAAACGGCGGAAGTAAAAGCGACGGACGGCGTCGCTCCCAAAAGCGACGGACAAAGCGATGTCGTCCGTCGCTTTTTAGTTAAATTTTTTTTTTATTTTTTATTTTTTCAAAAGCGACGGACGGCATCGCAAAGTCCGTCGCATTTTATTTTATTTTTTAATTTTTTATTTTTAATTTTTCTTTAATTTTTTTTATTTTTTATTTTTTAAAAAGCGACGGACGGCGTCGCAGTGTCCGTCTCTTTTTAATTTATTTTTAATTTTTTTAATTTTTTTATTTTTTAAAAAGCGACGGACGGCGTCGCAGAGTCTGTCGCTTTTTAATTTATTTTTTATTTTTTAAAATTTTTTTAGTTTTTAATTTTTAATTTTTTTAAATACGACGGATGGCGTCGCAGAGTCCGTCGCTTTTCAATTTATTTTTTTATTTTTTTTAAATTTTAAAAAAAATTGTTTTTTTTAAGAAGCGACGAACTGCATCGCTGAGTCCGTCACTTTTTTTCGCAGAATTTTGCACCAACAATATATATAATAAATAATTAATTATTTTATATCGATAGAGACGCAGTCCGTCGCTTTTTATTAAAAATAATTATTTATTAATTTAAAAAAGTCACGCCGTCCGTCGCTTTTTATTAATTTTAATTGTTTAATTATTTTTAAATTAGCGACGGACAACATCTTTATGTCCGTTACTTCTTGGTCAAATATTTTTAAAAAGCGACGGATAATGTCTCTTTTTCCGTCGCTTTTTGGTCAAAATGTTGGTCAAACTTTTTTTCAAAAAAAGCGACGGACATAAAGACTCTGTCCATCACTTTGAGAAATATTTTGATTTATTTTTATTTAAATTGTCTACCTGAGGACGGTTTTGTGTAAAATAAAAAACAAAAAAATTATAATATCGACTTTCGGATGTTGGTAAAATTAAATAGTATGTAATAAATTAATATTTTCAATTAACTTTAAATAAATCGTCCTCCAAATGACGGTTTTATATAAGTTAAAAAATAATTTAATATAAAATACCGACCTTCTGATGTCAATATTATTTAATTAACATGACTGCTTTTTATTTATGTTAAAATTTAATGTGATACCGACCTCATGAGGTCTGTATTTTTTTTAAATTTAATTTCTTTTAATAAAAACGACATCTGGAGGTCGATTTGTTTAAAATATTCCTATTAATCATAATTTTGCTATTGTGCATAATACTAAAATTTCGTTTACACCTACAATTAATTGTTCAAAAAGTGTAACAATTTTGTATACTTTTATAAATAAAAAGTTGGAATTCGTGGAATAAATAAGAAAATATCTACAATCCATATTTAGAGTATGAAACTACGTTGATATGAATTAGGAGAAAAGTATATATACTTATATTTCTAGAGTAATGCACAAATTTTATCAGTCCGTCGTCTAATCATGAACTTAACATCTCATCTCATGATGTAGAGGTGAAGAACTAACATATAATCCATTCGAGTATGAAATGCGAGCTAGTATTATTATATACGTTCGACCTTGAATGGATGTCAAGTGTAGTGATCACTTTCTAATTATGATGACATGTAAAGGATACTTCGTTGGAGTATGAAATACGTTGATTAATTATATACTCCTCGAATAGTTTAACAAATCAAATCTTATATACTGGTGGTTCAGATATGAAATACATTATCAATTAAAGAAATACGTATGATCAATTCAAGGAGATTTATATACTAAATTTGATATTGATAAACTTTTGTTGATCAATAAAATTAAATTTATTAAATTAAACTTTTGTTGATGTGTAGTTAGTTTTATATATATATATTAGAGGGTATAACTGACTTTTGACCAAGAAAAAGAAATGCGGTATGCAAACTTTATTTTGGCAAATGCGTGTATTAGGCAGTTTATACTTTATATCTAAAACATGAACTTCTGTTGATGTGTAGTTTTATATATATATATATATATAATAAATTTAATTACACATCAACATAAGTTTAATTTAATAAATTAAATTTATTAAATTATATTATAAAATTAACTTGATGGATAAATTAATTTATTAAATTAAACTTCTATTGACGTGTAGTTAAATTATATATATATATATATATATATATATTAACTTGATTGATAAATTAAATTTATTAAATTAAATTTCTATTGACGTGTGATTAAATTTCATATATATATATATAAACTTCTGTTGATGTGTAGTTAAATTATATATTAACTTGATCGATAAATTTAATTTATTAAATTAAACTTCTATTGACGTGTAATTAAATTTCATATATATATATTTAAATTGTAGCCGATTTTATCATATTTTCTTTCAATTCTAGCCCATTCGATTTCAAATTTTATTTTAATTATAGCCACTTTTTATTTCAATTGTAGCCAATTTTTATTTCAATTTTGGTCATTTCAATTCAATCTCAAGATCCATTCATTTTAATCTCATCCGTTCATCTTTAAATTAAATCCTAGCCGCTCATCTAATTCAAATCCAACGGTCAAGATCGAATCAACATTTTCTCTCTTTTCTAAGCTACCAAAAGAGTAAAACCCTAGAAATATTCATTCTTTTCTAAAGTGACAAGTCTCACTCCTCTCATCTCATCGGTGCCCCATTTCCACCCATCTCCGACCGGTGCCAGGCCACGCCACCATCGCAGGAGCATCTTGCGCCGGCCAGCAGCAGGAGCAGCTCGCACCGGCCAGCAGCAGGGGCAGCTCGCGCCGGCCAGCAGCAGGGGCAGCTCGAGCCGGCCAGCAGCAAGAGCAGCTCGCGCCGACGCCTCCCTATCGACCGGCGCCGCCTCCATTCCGACCCACTGCCCTTCTCCTTTAATTCAAGGTTAGGGTTTCATAATATTATTTTTAATTTCTTTCAATTTGAGTGTTGAATTTGTTAATTAGTGTATTGAATTAGTTTTTTATTGATTGTTAGTTAATTAGTAAGTGAATGATTTAGGGTTTTTGATTGTTAGTTTGACTTGGGGATTATTTGATTGTTAGTTTGTGTTTGTTGATTGTGAATTGAAAATTTAATGTTAGGGTTAGTTTGAATTAGCATATCTAAGGATTTGTTTTGAAATTTGGTATCTCTTGAGTTAATTAGTTTGATTTTGGAATTGTAAAATTAGATTGAATTAAGGTTTTAAGGAGTTGTTTGAATTTGGATATTATTTGAGTTATTATTGAGATTTTAAGAGTAATAGTTTGAATTTGGGATTAGGAATAGCTAGCTAGTTTGAATTTAGGATTTTAGCACTAGTTAGATTTTGGGATTTTAGGACTAGTTTGAATTTGTGATTTTAAGACTAGTTTGAATTTTGAATTTAGGACTAGTTTGAATTATTATTGATATTTTAGGACTACTAATAGTTTGAATTTGAGATTTTAGCAATATAGTTTGGTTTTTGAATTCTAGGAGTACTTTCAATTTGTGATTTTAAGACTAGTTTAAATTTGAAATTTAGGACTAATAGTTTGAATTATATTTGGGGAGTTGTTTGAACTTGGGTATTATTTGAGTTAGTTTGAATTATTATTGAGATTTTAGGACTAATAGTTTGAATTTGGGATTAGAAATAGCTAGCTAGTTTGAATTTAAAATTTTAGGGATTTGAATTACAACTTAATTAGAACTCATAATTAATTATAACTTGAATTTACTATAAATTGAACTTAATTAGGAATATGAACTTGAAATTAGAACTTGAAGTTGGAACTAATTAGCTTGAATATCTAACTAATTAAGTTTAGAAATTAACTATGAACTTGAATTGAAACTTGAACTTATTAAAACTTTAATATATATATATATAACTAATATTCTTGGATTTGAGGTTTATATTTAACTAATTTAAGAACTTTTCGTGCTAGGCAACCGAGGAAGCTCAACATCTAAAAAAGTTGATACAAGACTATATTGCTTCAAAGTTGGAGATAAGGTTGATAAATTTCTTAAGTTCAAGTACAATTGTTTTCAATAATGTGTTTGTGTCCATCTAGTATTAATACTTAGCTTTAATTTTACGAATAATATATTTGTTAAGCATAAGTACCAACACTAGTTGATCCTAATGTGTTTGTGTCCATCTAGTGTTGATATTAAGCTTTAATTTAGGAATACTGTGTTTGTTAAGCATAAGTACCAACACTAGTTGATCCTATTGATGACAAAATTGATTTTCTTGCAAAATCGATTTGTGTCCATCTAGTGTTGACACTTAGCTTTAATTTAGGAATAATGTGTTTGTTAAGCATAAGTAGCAACACTAGTTGATCCTATTGATGACAAAATTGATTTTATTGCAAGGTCGATTTGTGTCCATCTAGTGTTGACACTTAGCTTTAATTTAGGAATAATGTGTTTGTTAAGCATAAGTACCAACACTAGTTGATCCTATTGATGACAAAATTGATTTTCTTGCAAAATCGATTTGTGTCCATCTAGTGTTGACACTTAGCTTTAATTTAGGAATAATGTGTTTGTTAAGCATAAGTAGCAACACTAGTTGATCCTATTGATGACAAAATTGATTTTATTGCAAGGTCGATTTGTGTCCATCTAGTGTTGACACTTAGCTTTGATTTAGGAATAATGTGTTTGTTAAGCATAAGTACCAACACTAGTTGATCCTATTGATGACAAAATTGATTTTCTTGCAAGATCGATTTGTGTCCATCTAGTGTTGACACTTAGCTTTAATTTAGGAATAATGTGTTTGTTAAGCATAAGTAGCAACACTAGTTGATCCTATTGATGACAAAATTGATTTTCTTGCAAGATCGATTTGTGTCCATCTAGTGTTGACACTTAGCTTTAATTTAGGAATAATGTGATTTAGTTGGTGGATTTTGTTGTTGTATTAAGTCAAAACTAAACTAGTTAAAATTGTAAAGTTGTGTAAATTAAATAAGTTAAAATAAATAATGTGATTTAGTTGGTGGATTTGGTTGTTGTATTAAGTCGAAACTAAACTAGTTAAAGTTGTAAAGTTGTGTAAATAAGTTAAAATAAATAATGTGTTTTAGTTGGTGGATTTGGTTGTTGTATTAAGTCAAAACTAAACTAGTTAAAGTTGTAAAGTTGTGTAAATAAGTTAAAATAAATAATGTGGTTTAGTTGGTGGATTAGGTTGTTGTATTAAGTCCAAATTAAACTAGTCAAAGTTGTTATGTTGTGTAAATTAAATAAGTTAAAATAAATAATGTGATTTAGTTGGTGGATTTGGTTGTTGTATTAAGTCAAAACTAAACTAGTTAAAGTTGTTAAGTTGTTTAAATATGTTAAGATAAATAACGTGGTTTAGTTGGTGGATTAGGTTGTTGTATTAAGTCACAACTAAACTAATTAAAGTTGTTAAGTTGTTTAAATATGTTAAAATAAATAATGTGGTTTAGTTGGTGGATTAGGTTGTTGTATTATGTCGAAACTAAACTAGTTAAAGTTGTAAAGTTGTGTAAATAAGTTAAGATAAATAATGTGATTTAGTTGGTGGATTTGGTTGTTATATTAAGTCGAAATTAAACTAGTTAAAGTTGTAAAGTTGTGTAAGTAAGTTAAAATAAATAATGTCGTTTAGTTGGTGAATTTGGTTGTTGTATTAAGTCGAAACTAAACTACTTAAAGTTGTGTAAATAAGTTAAAATAAATAATGTGATTTAGTTGGTGGATTTGGTTGTTGTATTAAGTCGAAACTAAACTAGTTAAAGTTGTAAAGTTGTATAAATAAGTTAAAATAAATAATGTGGTTTAGTTGGTGGATTTGGTTGTTTTATTAAATCAAAACTAAACTAGTTAAAGTTGTCAAGTTGTTTAAATAAGTTAAAATAAATAATGTTCTTTAGTTGGTGAATTTAGTTGTTGTATTAAGTCAAAACTAAACTAGTTTAAATTGTTATTTTGTTTAAATAAGTTAAACTAAGTAATTATTTATAATATTATTGATTATCTATATTTTTGTAGATGGATCATCGTTTGTGGAGAAGGTATTAGACGACTCCAATCAGGCTTAGAAGGTATTGGATCGTCATGTCAAGCCGAGGCACTTGACGTTGTTCAAATTGCTGCTATGTCAGATCAAATAGGTAAACTTACAGCGGCACTAGCAGAGTCAGAGCGGAGAGGAGTAGCTGAACAAGAAAACATGAATGACACTGTTCAGCAAATCAAAGAACAAGTGATGAACCTCGCTCGTCGACCTAACACTTCAGCTCCCGATGACACCGACGACGAGAGTGATGAGGATGATTATGTAGATCTCACTTCCTAGTTTAGATCTCTAGACATTTGTGAACTTTTTTAAACGAATTTTGAAAGATTTTATAATTCTTTAATTTATGATTTAGATACTTTTGAATGTTATTTTAAGTTTTGTTTATATTGTTTATAATTGTGTGTTTGATTGGGTGAAATAGTGTAGAATTGAATTGAATTGCATTTGCATGTGGCCAGCAGAAACTGGGAGTTTTTGCTGCAAAAAATAATGCACGAAAAGCGACGGATTGCGTGGTTTTGTCCGTCGCTTTTCTGGATTTTATTTTTTTAAAATCCCAGAAAAGCGACGGACTGCGTCGTTCGGTCCGTTGCTTTTTTTGAATTTTAAAAAAATAAAATTTCCAGAAAAGCGACGGACTGCGTCGCATTTTAGAAATAAAAAAAAATGAAAATTAAAAAAAAGAGACGGAGTCCGTCGCTTTTATGAAAAAAAAAAAATTTTAAAAAAATTATAAAAAGAGACGCAGTCCGTCGCTTTTTAGCGACGCAGTCCGTCGCTTTTTGAAAAGCGTCGAGTTAAAAAGCGACGGAAGTGACTGCGTCGCTTTTCCGTCGATTTTGACCCGAAAAGCGACGCAGTCCGATGCTTTTTGCCGTCTTTTTTTAATAATTTTTTAGTAGTGTAGCTTCATGATCAGGTAGTGTAGGCACTTCGTGTATTTCACATCCTTCTCTATTAACTATCTATTTCTAGTTGTTACAATAACTCTGCTGCCATTACCAAACCAACCAACATCACCTGCTAAATAATCCAAATGATCATCATGATCTATGTCATCAAGCACAATTAGCACCATCATAGAACAAAGTCTGCTCTGAATCATGCGCTTACCATTATACTCATTATAGACGTAATCATCTTTTTTTCCTAACAATTCAGAGAGAAGGGTATTTTGTAAGGAATGCAGTTGATTCTTTTCTGCATTTTCTTTAACATTGGCAAGAAAACAAGTAGCTTTAAATTGATGACATAGAGTATGAAAGATGGCTTTTAATATTATTGTTTTACCGATTCCACCTTTTCCCAGATTCCAACAATTTGAACATCATTGATTTCTATTTGAAGTAGGGATTTTAGTTTCTCTAAATGAGCATTTATTCCCACAATATCTTACAAATAAGATAAAGAACGAGCACTCTTGCAAAATTTGGAAGAGATGTGATCGACAATCTGCTGAATTTTCTCTGATTCAATCCTACATAAATCAAATATTGATTTTTGACAATGTGAGGAAGTCAAGTATTAGAAAGAATTTTCATATTTTTAATGTTCCAGAGCGTATTAAATAGGAAACAGTATAGTTCAGGGTAATATTCATATTTATTTATTTTTCATAAAAAACAATTATTCCTTCTGTCCCAATTTATGTGGCACTTTTTGTTTTTCGAGAGTCAAACGGTTTAAGTTTGACTGGGAATTTGCACATGAAATTTATATATTTGTAAACTACGTAAAAAGTATTATAAGTCACAATAATTGATAATTCAAAATGTTTAAAAGATTTATGAAAAATTTACGATTAAAGTTAGGCTTGTCTGAATCTCAAAATCTGAAAAGTGCCACATAAAATGGGACGGAGGGAGTATTTGTTTCCAACTCACCCATCACGAATATCTCTTTTAGATCTGCGGCAGCAGTTAGGGCATTCCTCCATCCTTGCACCTTATGCATCCCCTCAACATCATACTTATACCTCGATTCGTGTTTGACAAATGCTTTTACTTTGATTTTGAACATGTGATGGATCCACATAACAGAAGATCGGTATGGCTGTTTGTCCATTTTCTTTCTCCTTGCATTCCATAATCTTCACTAGTTCATTCAGGCACCACCTTGATGTAGCATAATTCTTTGAGAAATGATTCTGGCAACTTGAGACTCTTCTATCGCTTTCACGAGTTCTTATGAGATGGAATTACCATCCTCTAGCCTTTCGTCATCTAGAAAGGTGAATATTCCCCTATCTTTCAAACCTTGGTACAAGTGACTCGTAAAATTTCTCCGGATATCTTTTCCTCTAAAACTTAGAAAGACATTGTACTTCCATTGAGGATAATATTGTGAATTACTTGCGGAAGAAAAAGAAGAAGAAGATGCCATGGATATTGACCTGAAGAACGAAAACACAAATTGTGTGGTAACAAGAAGATGAAGAAATAGAAAGAAAATGAAAGAGAAATGTTTAGGTGAATTATTAATGCTCTACTTGAATTAATCAATGGCCCTTTTCTTTAAGCAGATGACTGGACTTTAAATACACTAGGTCCTACTTGAACCATTCTTTTGGAAAAGTATTTATTCAAATCGTAAAATATGCTAATTCAACAACTGTAATTTATTAAAGAATAGACCAGAGTAAGTTGTTCCGATGATAAGCACTTCTCACTTTCAATATATGGCGGAACCGGGGCTTTTAAGGGATTCAAAAATATATAGAAGTAGATATACAAAGAAGCCAAGAAGATTCAACATCTACGGTATATACATGAAAAAATAGTTTAAACCTTACACATA
Source organism: Solanum bulbocastanum (assembly GCA_037074985.1). Lineage (NCBI taxonomy): Eukaryota > Viridiplantae > Streptophyta > Magnoliopsida > Solanales > Solanaceae > Solanum > Solanum bulbocastanum. Next base: position 13,946,154 of record CM073601.1, read on the forward strand.
CTATGTTCTTTTTCGCTAAAGGGGCTTCAGATGAGCCTTCCTCCCCCTACCTAGCTCCGCCCCTGCTTCCAATCATAAGATTGTGAGTTCAAGTCACCAAGAGAGTTAAAAGAGTGAGAGCTCCTTAGAAGAGGTGAAAAAAGTAGTTTACAAATTCTAGCACCACTTTTTAAGCAGATGGAAAGTGAAAACAAAAGAATCAATTTGTTTAGTATTTTCATCCAAATTTAAGAGAAGGAAATAGGAAATTACTTCAAATACCCTGAAACTCCACTTTGATAAGTACGCAACGGACATCTAAAAGTACATGTCCGTGAAGCTACAAATTAGAAAGAAAAAAGTGATTTAGACGGCCCTAATTTATGGATGACTTTAAAAGAAGAATCTAACAAAAAGAATTTGGATTTTACCTTGTAATTCTATTCATTAATTCCAATGGACAATTGTTGAAATGAAATCCTTTTCGATTTAGTGGTCCTTTGTGTGCATATTACATTAGAGTTTGCAATATATTTCCTACATTTTATTGCATTTGACTAGTTATTTATCTTCAATGCGATGAAGTCTAGTCTTCCTCATTTGTCACCACAAAAAAATTCCTATGATATCCAATCTATTTTCGATTGAGAAATAATACTTTGATCCAAAGGTGAGTTCTAATGGATATCAATAAATTCAATTATCAGAGGTAATAACCAATAATGTGATTTAGTTCCTTTTACAAAAATCTTAATGAAATGAGTTACTCAAGCAACAATACCAATAAAATAATCGAGATGATAACATCATTATCTTAAAATTTTAAAAGAAAAGAAAACATATATAAAAATATGTTACTGGATGAAGACTTTGAAAAATCGAGATGATAACATCATGTTCCTTATATCCAGAGGCGAATCCAGGATTTCAAGAAAACGGGTGCACCATTGCTTTAAAGATAAGATCAAAAAATTTATAATAACAATAACTAGGCGAGCAATACATAAAAATTACATTGCCACAAAAAATATCATCAATTTACAATTGTACTCGACGAGACTTCATATTTTGAAAACGATTTATAATAGCATCATTACTTACATTTTCAAATATCTTCCGCTCTATCTTACAAACTAAACAGCCATTCAAAAATTCTTCACCAATGCTATTACGTAGATCATTTTTGATGAGCTTCATTGAGGAGAATGCTCTTTCCACACTTGCCGTAGCAACAGGCAAAATCAAAGCCAACTTTACAAGCAAATAAACAAGAGACCAAGTTTGATCCAATTTTGTTTGTGCCATCATCGTAGCAAGATCTTTAATCCCCTTCAAGTTGAGAAATTTGCTATCACACTCTCGAGCATAGACAATGAAACTATCAAGCTGATAACTGAGATCTCGAAGTTCATTATCACCAAACTCACTTTTATAATATTCGGCCAACTTCATTATTCTGCTCTTACTAAAATTAGCAAATGAATCAACCGGATTCAAACTAGCCATGCCAAGGAGTAAGTCACTAGTCACAACATCAAAACGATTATTGAGCTCCTGAAGTTGCAAATCAATAACTGCATAAAACACTTCCACACGAAAGTGATGTAAATATGAAATTTCGGACTTCTTACGCTTCGATCTTGGATAGTCTTCAGTCATTTCGGGAACCAAAATATCATGTTTACCACAAAATGAAGAAACCTCATCCATCAAAGACTCCAAACCACTCTCTCTCATTGTTTGTAATCTTCTCTTTGAAAGATTAAGCAATCCCATAGCATTGACAATATCTTGATCTTTCTTTTGTAAAGCTTTGTTCAATTCATTTGTAAGAAGCAACATCTTGAACATCAAATGCAACACAAAGATAAATTCAAATTCTTGAATTTTATCTAAAAGGTTACCTACCGCAAGTTTATCAAGATCATGTGGAGAATTTTCTTTCATATCTTTAAGCACATTAGCAATTGAAGAAAATATAATCATGAAATTTTCCAAGGTCTTGAAATGGGATCCCCAACGAGTATCACCCGGTCGTTGGAGGCCACGTTCTTGATTTAATCCTTGTCCGGTAAGAATTTCTCCAGATTTAAGCAATTCTTCCAACTTCTCAACTTGGTGTTGTCGAAGTAAGTCCCTGCGTTTAAAAGATGTCCCAATAGTATTCAAAACATTAGTGACAACATAAAAGAAATTTTTCACATCCGGATGTTTTTTAGAAACAGCCACAAGTGTCAATTGCAATTGGTGAGCAAAACAATGAATATAATATGCTGACGGAGCATCTTGCAAAATCAAAGACTTTAGGCCATTTTTTTCTCCTTGCATATTACTAGCTCCATCATAACCTTGTCCACGGAGTCTTGATAGGCATAACGAGTGATCCAAAAGTAAAGAGTAAATTACTTTTTGCAATGATCTTGCGGATGTATCACCCACATGAACAATACCCAAAAAGCTTTCTATCAACTCTCCGTTTTTGTTAACATATCGTAAAACTAGTGCCATTTGCTCTTTATGTGAAATGTCCTTTGACTCATCAACTAGTATTCCAAAATAATCACCATCCAAGTCTTTGATGATAGCTTTAGTTGTTTCTTTAGTACAAGCATCTACAATCTCCTTTTGAATTGTTGCACAAATCATCATATCATTTTTTGGAGCATGTTGTAATATCACCTTTTCCACATTCGGATGATTAACCCCATGAAATTTCAAAAGTTCAAGAAAAAGACCTTTGTAATTAGAATCTTCACTCTCATCATGACCACGAAATGGCAATCCATTTCTTAGGAGAAACCTTACCACATCAATTGAGGCATTTAAACGAATTCGATAATCACTTTTTGTTTTTTCACTTTGCTTGTGAAGAGAAGATTGAATTGATTGACGTTGATTTGCAAAATCAAGCATCCTATTCAAACATTTGTTATGAATACTATTCACCTCACCAACATGCAATCGAATTCTTTCCGGACCATGGTTCCAAGTCTTAAAACCATCTTGTGTAAATGATTTTCTCGCATTACCATGACTTTCAAATTCATTCTTGAAGAGATAACAACACAAACAAAATATAGCATCATCATCTATGCTATATTCCAACCAAGCAGAATTTGGAGCATTAAACCACTCAGGATTAAATTGCCGATTACTAGTCCCAAATATTGTTTTTGGATATACACGAAGTTTTGGTTGATAAGGCCCCATCAAAATATAATGTCTCCTCACAACATCTCGAATATTAGAATCATATTCAAAGATGGGTTTTCTTCCTCCGGGATCCCGTTTGAGAGATCCAACCCCAAGAATACAATCAACATTTGAAGAAGAAGGTGTAATTGTCTCTCTTTGAGCTTCTGGAACTACATGTGAACTAACAAATGGACCGCTACTAGAACGTGGTTGCTTAATCAAAAATTTATCCATTCAGATATTTAAGGATAAATGTTCCTACATATTCAAATAACTATTCAACTTAGTCACAAATTTAACTAGCAAATTTAAAAAAAAAATAAGAGAATCGCATATCTTTCACAATAAAAAATAAGGGAATCACACCCTTGCAAGTTCAAATAAAATAGAGGAATCACAATCCTTGCAAATCTAACTAAAATAGAGGAATCACACCCCTTTCACATTTATCAATAAGAAAATTACACATTCATAATAAAAAGAGGACTTATGCCTCTTTTGCATTCAAAATCACATATTCATAGAAAGAAGAGGAATCACACCCCTTTCACATTTGAAAAATAAGGGAATCACACTCCTTTCACATTAAAAAAATAAGGGAATCACACCCCTTTCACATTAAAAAAATAGGGGAATCACACCCCTTTCACATTAAAAATAAAAAAGGAATCACACCCTTCAAAATTGATAATATAATATGATTATATGAAACACATTCCTTACAAGTTACATCCGCAAAATATGTAAGTTTGAGATAATCAATTCTTTAGCTATTGATGATTTCCTATTATAAGTAATGACAAGATTTTTTTATATGAAAACCCTAAAATTAAAGTGATATATATATATATATATATATATATATATATATTATCTTGTTAGTTTGTTTATTAAAAAGAGAAATCATAAACTAAAATTACCTTAAACTTTGACAATGATGATTTCTCTAGATTCTTGACTTGAAGTTGGAGACTTGAAAGCTTGAAGCTTCTTCTTTGTGTGGAAAATAAAAAACAAATTTGAGGAGAGAAGAAATATATTGTTGGAATTTGGAACTTGAAAAGTGGGTGGGTCATGGGTGGGAAGGAAACTTTTGAAGTTTTGACTTTTAGAATTTAATTTTTTTTTTTAATAAAAAACATGTTTTTAGTTAATAAAAATAAATTGAAGCGAATTGGGGCTGCCTGGGATCGAACCTGCGATCTTTGTGTTGAAATCTTGCAGTCATACCAGTGAGCCATCCAGCCATCTTGAGAACGGGTTCAACAAGTTTTAATTTAATATATTCTTTAATAATTATAGAAGTAATATATCAAATTTAGTCGAATGAGTACGGGTTCAATTGACCCAAAAATAAGGCTTAAATTCGCCCCTGCTTATATCTACTACCATAAACTTACTACTAGCATCCAAATAACATTAAATACGTAGCTTTTTCAAAGATCACTTAGTTTATGAGTCTAACGCCAATGTATTATATATTTCACACACCATTCCTTCATATATCAAGTCAGATATATGTTAATAAGAAACAGGGGCGAATTTAAGCCTTATTTTTGGGTCAATTGAACCCGTACTCATTCGACTAAATTTGATATATTACTTCTATAATTATTAAAGAATATATTAAATTAAAACTTGTTGAACCCGTTCTCAAGATGGCTGGATGGCTCACTGGTATGACTGCAAGATTTCAACACAAAGATCGCAGGTTCGATCCCAGGCAGCCCCAATTCGCTTCAATTTATTTTTATTAACTAAAAACATGTTTTTTATTAAAAAAAAAAATTAAATTCTAAAAGTCAAAACTTCAAAAGTTTCCTTCCCACCCATGACCCACCCACTTTTCAAGTTCCAAATTCCAACAATATATTTCTTCTCTCCTCAAATTTGTTTTTTATTTTCCACACAAAGAAGAAGCTTCAAGCTTTCAAGTCTCCAACTTCAAGTCAAGAATCTAGAGAAATCATCATTGTCAAAGTTTAAGGTAATTTTAGTTTATGATTTCTCTTTTTAATAAACAAACTAACAAGATAATATATATATATATATATATATATATATATCACTTTAATTTTAGGGTTTTCATATAAAAAAATCTTGTCATTACTTATAATAGGAAATCATCAATAGCTAAAGAATTGATTATCTCAAACTTACATATTTTGCGGATGTAACTTGTAAGGAATGTGTTTCATATAATCATATTATATTATCAATTTTGAAGGGTGTGATTCCTTTTTTATTTTTAATGTGAAAGGGGTGTGATTCCCCTATTTTTTTAATGTGAAAGGGGTGTGATTCCCTTATTTTTTTAATGTGAAAGGAGTGTGATTCCCTTATTTTTCAAATGTGAAAGGGGTGTGATTCCTCTTCTTTCTATGAATATGTGATTTTGAATGCAAAAGAGGCATAAGTCCTCTTTTTATTATGAATGTGTAATTTTCTTATTGATAAATGTGAAAGGGGTGTGATTCCTCTATTTTAGTTAGATTTGCAAGGATTGTGATTCCTCTATTTTATTTGAACTTGCAAGGGTGTGATTCCCTTATTTTTTATTGTGAAAGATATGCGATTCTCTTATTTTTTTTTTAAATTTGCTAGTTAAATTTGTGACTAAGTTGAATAGTTATTTGAATATGTAGGAACATTTATCCTTAAATATCTGAATGGATAAATTTTTGATTAAGCAACCACGTTCTAGTAGCGGTCCATTTGTTAGTTCACATGTAGTTCCAGAAGCTCAAAGAGAGACAATTACACCTTCTTCTTCAAATGTTGATTGTATTCTTGGGGTTGGATCTCTCAAACGGGATCCCGGAGGAAGAAAACCCATCTTTGAATATGATTCTAATATTCGAGATGTTGTGAGGAGACATTATATTTTGATGGGGCCTTATCAACCAAAACTTCGTGTATATCCAAAAACAATATTTGGGACTAGTAATCGGCAATTTAATCCTGAGTGGTTTAATGCTCCAAATTCTGCTTGGTTGGAATATAGCATAGATGATGATGCTATATTTTGTTTGTGTTGTTATCTCTTCAAGAATGAATTTGAAAGTCATGGTAATGCGAGAAAATCATTTACACAAGATGGTTTTAAGACTTGGAACCATGGTCCGGAAAGAATTCGATTGCATGTTGGTGAGGTGAATAGTATTCATAACAAATGTTTGAATAGGATGCTTGATTTTGCAAATCAACGTCAATCAATTCAATCTTCTCTTCACAAGCAAAGTGAAAAAACAAAAAGTGATTATCGAATTCGTTTAAATGCCTCAATTGATGTGGTAAGGTTTCTCCTAAGAAATGGATTGCCATTTCGTGGTCATGATGAGAGTGAAGATTCTAATTACAAAGGTCTTTTTCTTGAACTTTTGAAATTTCATGGGGTTAATCATCCGAATGTGGAAAAGGTGATATTACAACATGCTCCAAAAAATGATATGATGATTTGTGCAACAATTCAAAAGGAGATTGTAGATGCTTGTACTAAAGAAACAACTAAAGCTATCATCAAAGACTTGGATGGTGATTATTTTGGAATACTAGTTGATGAGTCAAAGGACATTTCACATAAAGAGCAAATGGCACTAGTTTTACGATATGTTAACAAAAACGGAGAGTTGATAGAAAGCTTTTTGGGTATTGTTCATGTGGGTGATACATCCGCAAGATCATTGCAAAAAGTAATTTACTCTTTACTTTTGGATCACTCGTTATGCCTATCAAGACTCCGTGGACAAGGTTATGATGGAGCTAGTAATATGCAAGGAGAAAAAAATGGCCTAAAGTCTTTGATTTTGCAAGATGCTCCGTCAGCATATTATATTCATTGTTTTGCTCACCAATTGCAATTGACACTTGTGGCTGTTTCTAAAAAACATCCGGATGTGAAAAATTTCTTTTATGTTGTCACTAATGTTTTGAATACTATTGGGACATCTTTTAAACGCAGGGACTTACTTCGACAACACCAAGTTGAGAAGTTGGAAGAATTGCTTAAATCTGGAGAAATTCTTACCGGACAAGGATTAAATCAAGAACGTGGCCTCCAACGACTGGGTGATACTCGTTGGGGATCCCATTTCAAGACCTTGGAAAATTTCATGATTATATTTTCTTCAATTGCTAATGTGCTTAAAGATATGAAAGAAAATTCTCCACATGATCTTGATAAACTTGCGGTAGGTAACCTTTTAGATAAAATTCAAGAATTTGAATTTATCTTTGTGTTGCATTTGATGTTCAAGATGTTGCTTCTTACAAATGAATTGAACAAAGCTTTACAAAAGAAAGATCAAGATATTGTCAATGCTATGGGATTGCTTAATCTTTCAAAGAGAAGATTACAAACAATGAGAGAGAGTGGTTTGGAGTCTTTGATGGATGAGGTTTCTTCATTTTGTGGTAAACATGATATTTTGGTTCCCGAAATGACTGAAGACTATCCAAGATCGAAGCGTAAGAAGTCCGAAATTTCATATTTACATCACTTTCGTGTGGAAGTGTTTTATGCAGTTATTGATTTGCAACTTCAGGAGCTCAATAATCGTTTTGATGTTGTGACTAGTGACTTACTCCTTGGCATGGCTAGTTTGAATCCGGTTGATTCATTTGCTAATTTTAGTAAGAGCAGAATAATGAAGTTGGCCGAATATTATAAAAGTGAGTTTGGTGATAATGAACTTCGAGATCTCAGTTATCAGCTTGATAGTTTCATTGTCTATGCTCGAGAGTGTGATAGCAAATTTCTCAACTTGAAGGGGATTAAAGATCTTGCTACGATGATGGCACAAACAAAATTGGATCAAACTTGGTCTCTTGTTTATTTGCTTGTAAAGTTGGCTTTGATTTTGCCTGTTGCTACGGCAAGTGTGGAAAGAGCATTCTCCTCAATGAAGCTCATCAAAAATGATCTACGTAATAGCATTGGTGAAGAATTTTTGAATGGCTGTTTAGTTTGTAAGATAGAGCGGAAGATATTTGAAAATGTAAGTAATGATGCTATTATAAATCGTTTTCAAAATATGAAGTCTCGTCGAGTACAATTGTAAATTGATGATATTTTTTGTGGCAATGTAATTTTTATGTATTGCTCGCCTAGTTATTGTTATTATAAATTTTTTGATCTTATCTTTAAAGCAATGGTGCACCCGTTTTCTTGAAATCCTGGATTCGCCTCTGATAAGAAACGTATATCTAAAATAAAAAACAAACAATACACTCATATCACTACTGCATCTTTTTGTTTCATTGCTCTAAACTCACTATTCTGAATTACTTAATCCACCTTCTGCATTAACTCTGATTCATAAGTTGCTTCTGTTATGAATATGAATGGAAATTGTGCTTCTTCAATAGAATATTTGAGCTCTCCACTTGCAAAATTTGGAAGATGAGGTCTACTCCAATTGAATTGAATTGAACTGAATTATTGATATGGGGTCCACAATAATATGAACACAATGGACAACTCAAAATATAAGTGGATGAAGCTGCAAAGAAAGAATATACCTTGGAAAATATCTCTGTTGAATCAAATTATTGCGAGTTAATTCTTCGCGATATCCTGCACTTGCATGTGGACATGACTTAATTCAGATTCGCATTGAAATTCAAGTTTCGTATTGAGAGTAAAACACTTCCTAACAAAGGTTACTCAATGTCCAAGGCTTGAATTTAAAATGTTTAGTTAAGAATGAAGGAGTAATTATGACTCTACCACAATCATTATGGTTATCCCTCTCTCTTTTCTGCCAAAGAAAAAGACCCCTTAATTTTTCTACATTTATAGTCTTAAATGAAATAGGGACAACATTTATTACTTCCTTTCTTTTTCTTTTCTTTTTATTGATAGATTTGTTGTCCGCCTCCTACTTTTCTCACTTAAATATCAAGCTTAGAGATGTGCATTATTTGCTTTAAATCGAAAAATTATATTTTGGTTATTTTTTATTTGTTTTAAAATGAAGAATTTAATTTTTTCAGATAAAAAATTAAGTCAAGAGTCAAAATTATTAAGTTTTGCCGAATGCGTCTCCTAGATGTTATGACCAACATTGCAAGTTGGAGCACTAGACTATTTTCTTTTGAAAGAGAATTACAAGGTAATTTACATAAAGAGTAGTTAGTAACTACAACAACTATGCTTTTTCGAAATCAAAACTTCTCAACGATTGATATTCTATTTTGCTTTTTCTTCTTTTTCTTCCTCTGCCTCCTCGTCTATTCGATCTCCCTTTTAATAACTGTACTCCCTCCGTTTCTTTTTATATGTCACATTTTTTTTTCCGCAAATTTACCACTAGACTTTGTCTAGTGACCTTTTATTAAACATAAAAAATATCAATAGGGATAAGTGCAAGCAGGGGGGGGGGGGGCTAGGTCTTATCTTACTAATCCTAATGAAGTACCTAACGTCTACTACCTAACAAGCATGAAGAAAATAAGAGCTAGAGAGAACTAAGTATTTTCTGATCACCACAGAGTTTGTAATACACTCCATGATGATATTACAAATGAGGATGCTTAAATAATGTAAAAATATGTCAATCAAGAAGAAAGTTAAGTTATCAGCCTTAAACTTTCGATTACAAACACATGAATTAAAAATGATTGATTGCCTATTAAAAGTAACTTGAACTATTTTTCTCGTCTTCTTCTTCAAACCTATCCAACAACACTTGATAATTCATACTTTCTTTATGGATTTATTGGATCTTGTTGAACCTATTGATACTGTCAAATGGTTCTGCTTTGCCTATCGCATCAGTAGGTGCCTTGGAACGAACTCCTCAATCATTTTACCATCCCAACTATGTTGCCTTCCATGTGTCTTCTTTTTGCTTTTGTTGCTTCCACTTCTTCGTTGCCTAGGTGATATATCTCCTTCCCTAGCCACTCTATCAAAGCATATGTCCAGCATATCTTCCTCATCTTCATCAAGAAAATCCTCGCCCAAATCAATTATATTTGACACTAAGGCCCTTGACTCATTCTTCTTTGCAATCACACATTTAGGCACAAATACGGGAGCTTATGGACTTAATTTGCTATTCAAAGTAGGTGTTGAGACCTGCTTTTCTTGGATCAAATCGTTGTCATTCTCTGTTAACTTTACTTGCTTTCCAGTAGTCTTCAATAAAGCATCAAAGCTATTCGAACATAATAGGTCTCTTGAGGCATTACTAATATCTTGCCTCTTCTCAATGTCATGAAAATTTCCAATCGCACCCTTTTCACTACATGGAGAATTATTTTGACTAGTCGGGGAAAGGTTCATATTACTAGTTGAATTTTTGTGTGCAACCAGTGTCCAATTTTGAGTTGCATTCTTGGTTTCAACTTGCAAAACATGCTGCCCAGAATTTTCACCATTTTCAACATCAGATGTATCCATTAGTTTGTGTCCTGAATCCATTATTTTTTTGCCTAAACCAACTCGCGGTTCATTTACCCCAACTCTTGGCATTCCCCCTTTTATTTTCGGCAGTTGTTTGGACACCAATATTACTTGTAACAACATCCATTGAGTATGCACGATTTTGCTCAGAAGTGACAACAACCAATTGTTCATCTAAAGAAGTACGATTTTGCTCAAAAGTGACAGCAATCAATTGTTCATCTAAAGAAGTAGCTTTACTTTGATCGACATTTACAACCTTTCTTTTTTTATTTATTATTTCTCTCGCATCACCTTGATATTTTTCACTATCGATAGTACATTTTGAAGTAACTTCAATGGTATCATCCATCAATTTGTTTGTTATTTTGATTTATTTTCAAGATCAAATGACAGCTATCTTCATCATGACCTTGGTGCTTACAATAATTGCAATACAAAGGTAGATTATCATATACAATCTCCTGAAAACCCTCGATCAACTTACCAGATTTTCCATCCACAAATTGCAATCTTATACGATTTGGAAGCTTTTCCATTAGATCAAGTATAACCTTGACCTTATCTGTGCTAGGTCTTGACTTGATTTGAGTAGCTTTATCTATAGCTATTGGTTTCCCAACTGCCGATTCTATAGACAACAAAGACTTCTTTGCAAACAAATTTGGAGATAAGTTCTGTAAAGAAATCCAAAACACAACTAACGTTGTTTCCTCCTTAGGATTACATCCAATGGATCATGGAAAAACCTACATTGGTGCTCCTCTCCATTGTAGAGAAGATAATTAACTGAGCGAGATAAATCTAGTACATAATCTTCATATTGATCAAATCTCAACAAAATTTGTCTTGGAGCATGTAAGCCAATTAAACAGTTGCCCTTGGTACCAAGATGTTTTGGTAAAATTGACCTTAATACCTTCAAATCTGGCGCACCATGGGATAATTTAAACACCACTGCTTGATGCAATCCTTCTTCAATCATAAAGTCTTGCCTTTCCTCCATTGAAAACGTGATAGTAGGTTCTCCATGAATTATTTCAATTGATTTTGCGATTGTTTTTGAGTTAATTAGGACAGATTGTTTAGGATTTATAATATTGGAATTGAAAAGGGTGGCATATGTGGTAGTTTGGGGTGGCGGGGCGGGCTGGATTGCCTCAAAAGGAGGCCGTCCAGTGATCGTAACAGCCATGAGAGCTATGCAGCTGCTAGCTAGGAAGGAAACCCTAGGTCAGCCGTTTCGTGGAACACAAGTTTTTAATCAATGAATATGAATTAATTTGTTTTGATTAATTAATTTAACCAATGAACATGAATCATTTACTTAGCTTTTCTAAGTTGGTCAAATGTATATTTTCAAGGCTAATAACTCACAAGGGTAAAAAAGTAACAATATGCTAATTTATGAATTGATTTTATGAAATGACAAGTATTATGAACCAACTATTTATAGAAAGGAATGACAAATAAAAAGGAACGAAGGGAGTAATTAACTAATACTCCCTCTGTCCCTAATTACTTGTCCATTTTTCCTTTTTTAGTTGTCCCTAATTACTTGTCCATTTTGACAAATCAAGAAAGAACAATTTTTTTTTTTTTTTTACATATTATACCCTCAATTAATTACTTTGAAAACAGTAGAACATTTTGAAAAGCTTAAATTTTTAATTTACCCACTTCATAATTAATAGGGGTAAAATGGTAAAGTCACTATGTCAATTATTGTTTTCTTAATAGGTGTGCCAATTCAAAAGTGGATAAATAATTAGAAATAGGGGGAGTAATTCTTTTCATTTATGGTTATAGACTCACTCTAAGAAAATTTTACTAATAATTGTTTGATTCCTTAGCTACTTCCATATGCCATCCCTTTTAGTCATTCTCTGAAAAAATGACACATTCTTCTATATTTAGTAACAATTTAACTTTAAAATATTCATTTCACCTTTAGTGTAATGATTTATATATAGCTATACAAACATCTATCATAAGCCTTAATTCTGGTACAATTAGTATTCTGTTATTATCCGATATAATAAGATAGTTAACTTGGTACAAATATGAAAATGGCCTCTGCAAAAGTATATTGCTAAAGTTAAGCATGATCAATACCTCTTGACATGAAAATGTTTGATGCAGCAGTGTTAAAACTTACACGTCCCACATAAAGTTTTGTATTTAAAGCAAAGATTTCAACAATCAGAGAGCATCAATATGAACTAGTAGTAAGTTTTGAAGCCATGAATCAGTTGCTACCTTTGGGAATAACACTTTGCCTTTTCTCTGTGAACTTATAACACCTACAAATTATAACGCTGTGAAAGACATGAACAGGGGAATATCAAAGACTCTGATTGACCAATTTGAACAAAGGAAATAACAAATAATCCATTCATCTCATTTGCCAACTCTAGTTCTAAATCTCTATTATGTCACGCAATGAGACAACAATCAAACAAAGCCGAGTCCTAGGACTGCATACTAGTACTCTTTTGCTCCCTTAAAATTGGAGTCACTCTGAACTAATTAATTCGCATGCTAGATTAACCATTTCCAGTGGTTCCTATTTACAAACTACTTCTACTGTGTAAATTTGACAGTAGACATGCATCAATAGAGACTACATTTTGAATTCCTAGATAAGATCCCCTTTGGTCCGCTTGCTTTGTGATGGCATGGGGAGACTTGCTAAAATGGATATCAATAAAATCGGTATGATATTTCAGGTTAAAATTTTGTTTGAGGCTATACCTTATTAGGATTGGTAAGATAATATCTAGCCCTCTTTGCTTGTAAAATCGGTATGATATTTCAAGTTATACTTGCGTTCACAGATTGATACCTTTTATTTTCAATAAAAGGTTGTAGACACTTTGTCTAGTGTTAAATTTGTTAAAAAAAAATAAAAAAAAATAGGTGATTTAGTTTCTTTTGCCAGCAAGATGAATAATTTTTAAAAACAAGAGAAAATTCAATATCATAATTCAATGTTTCTAATAGCAAAAGATGTGTATGTTCGTCTCTTTTGACAACTCTGATTCTAATTCTCTATTATGTCACACAAGTCCAACTCCAATTCCGACTCCGGTGGAATAGCTACTCTACCACGGGAGGTATGTTTGATTCCTGGAAATAGTTCCCTTTTCTCCATTAGCTTTGTGACGTGAGGCGACTTACTAATAGCCAATGTTCATCTGCAATTGGATTTTGGACAGGCTACTCATTAGCAAATGTTAAGAAGTGATTTTATTTCATAATGAAACGTGGTATATATTCTGGTGTAAGAGAGATGTCGTGTCACATTTACTAATATATAAGAGAACAGATTATTGGATACACAAGTTCTTTCGCAAATTTCTTTCTCAGGCAGAGGAAACATGTGCCCTTCATATGCAGTGTTATGCGAAACTCCAAGTTTGCACTCATACAGTAAAACATAGATGTTGAAGTCAACAAGCTAGACAACAGACAGTAAGATAAAAAGATCTGTATTCCTAATCCACAATGTTTCACATTTTACTTTAAAAAAAGTATAAGAGAACTGAAAGAGATCACGACGGAGAGAAAAACCTCAACTTCATGACCTCGTACTCCAGCTTCCTCCAATGTCTCACGTCAATTGTTTCATCTTTTTACCCAAGTACTCCCTACCATAACAAGAGAGATATTTTTATTTAAAAGTTAAAACAGAGATTTCTCCAAATGTAACAATCAGAGAGTATAAAAATGAAGTAGTAGTAAGTTTTGTAGCCATGGATCAGTGGTTACGTACCTTTGGAAAAATCATAAAACAAAGTCAAAATCAGGTACTCGAAAAACAGAGTACTCCACCAGCTGTAAAAGCACCCCGACCACGCATTACTAGAGGTTGATTTCCATAGATTTCAGTAGTTACATGTAATTAAATACTGAGTGGACGAAACCAAGAAATAACCCCTCACGTGCGAAATTATAGAAGATCCCCTTTAAGATCAAACAATTCCATCGAATTGAGTATGATTGTATGTGTGATAGATATACATCGAAATCAATCTACAATCTACTTAATATATAATTAATATATAATATAGATGAAATTAATCTTTGATCTAGAATCAAAGAAAAATAATAAATGGCTCTTATGGTGTGCCTTGGAAGAAAGGTTTCTCTGTAGAGGAAAGGAATAACAAATTATTCCGATAATTTTTCCTATAGAAAATCTAGTAACAAGAAGATTTAATCGTGCACTCCTTACTGTACCGTTGCAGCTCAATGAGTCCCTTCTATGTTGACAACATCCACGACTCCAACGATATTCAAGACCTTAATATACATTATTTTTTGTCAGATATAACATAGCACAAATACAAGCAAAGAAACTGATGAAGAATGAATGGCTCACAATACTTTTGAATGACAAAGTGTGAACCAGGTTCACCGTGGAAGGTAAAAGATTTGGAGAAAATCAGGGAATGAGAGAAAATCATTGGTCTTTATTTCTACCACTCCTGTTTCATTTCTTTTATTTTTT
Source organism: Solanum bulbocastanum (assembly GCA_037074985.1). Lineage (NCBI taxonomy): Eukaryota > Viridiplantae > Streptophyta > Magnoliopsida > Solanales > Solanaceae > Solanum > Solanum bulbocastanum. The sequence continues at coordinate 13,961,249 of CM073601.1, forward strand.
GTTATTATTTCCTATATTTGAAAAAAAAAACTATTGCTATGCCGGGAAATCAAAACTATTGTTATGTAATGGTTTTTAAGGTACTTATTTGTAATATGTTTTTTACCCTTTAATCAAAGTCAACATTTAAATTAAAACTCGAAATTGAGGTTTGAAATTTCACATAGGTCAGGATATATGGTGATTTAGGACTTGAATGGATGGTATGAACGAGTCTCAAGGGAACTTACGTATTAAATTCTTTTTACTCATGTTCTTCAAAAAAAAAGTTGAAATAGGGTTCAACAAGTCTGATAGTTTAGGAATTTGTTCTTTAAGGCATTAAATTGATATACAAAATTGGAATACATCATCTCCTAGATATTAAATGATATTTTAATAAAAAAAAAGTAAAATATGTGATGTACTCTTTTCTCCTTAATTAATATTTTATCCAATTGGATTTTCCTGATAAAATATTTAATAAGACAACTAATAATCGTATTACTAGATATGTATACCATTTTTTCTTTCACTAGATCTTTTACCCACATATATGCCTAATTAAGAGCTATCTCTGAAGTGTTTTGTCTAGTTCTCTTGCTTTTCTTTTCAATTATTAGTTGGGAAAAAGAAGTGTTTTCTGACACGACCCCACAACAAGAACCTTGTTTAATGTAATGTAACAAAACAAGAGCTCTGTTTAATGTGTCTTGTCTAGTTCTCTCTACATACACTTCTGCGTACACCTTTATCATACAAACTAGAAGAAAACACTCCATTCTCAAAATCATGACAATATCTCTTCACAAATACCTACTAGGTCAAGAGGGCCTAAGTGAAGAGTGTAAGAAGTTTTTCTCTATCTTACCAAAAGAAAAAGGGTGGATGGGATCATATATCTACAACTACTAAGGTTTTTAGGCAATGCCAAGAACAATTCAAGGTGTGATTGCATGTCAATAACAATTTTAAGCTCAAGATAGTGATACCATCCTTGTTACACCTCATAAATAAGGAACCACTCATTTAAAATCACTTTTATTTGTTTTAGTGAATCGAATGAAATTTCCTGTTTTTAACAAAAAAAAAAAATCACCCTTACTTGTTAAGAACCCTCATGATCTTATTCCATTCTTGGAAATTAGACTCTATGTTGATGGTCTTCTCCCTAATTTTTCATCCTTCACTTCACCTTGACTCTTGTCAACTCTTATTCCCTTTGCTTCATTGCCAAAATTTGTCCAAGATTCAAAAACAGAACTTTTTTACTTATGTATGAATATGGTGATTCAGTCGGTCATTTTTGAAAATTTTAATAAAATTATCATTTTTCCCCTCCTGATATCGACTCTGAGTCATTTTTGATTGAATTTTGAAAGTTGGTTTCGAACTATGAAAGTTGAGAATTTTGCAAGTTTATTATTTTGAAAGACTAAAGTTGTTAAAGAGTGATTTTTGGTGTCATTGAAGTTTCAAACGTAAATTCCAGTTATTTCATTAGTCTTGGAATGTAGAAATTAATCTTTGAGAGTTTTTCGATTTCAAATTCTAAGTCTTTTTGGGAATTTGAGGTCCTAAGTTGGAAAATTGTGAAAGCTTAGCCTTTGAGTTGACTTTTGTCAATATTCTGTGTTCGGATGGTCGGATCAGAATTTTGAGTATTACGTTGGATTTAGGGGATGATTTAGGCTTAGGTGAGGTCTTGGTTGAATTTTAGAGGTCCCGAGCTTGTTTTAGCCTTTTAGAGTGTTATGTTAGTTTCTTGTGACTTTCACGGATGTCGGGTCAAGAACACCTCGAATTCATATTTCGAAGGCATCGAGTATAGTCAACTTTCTTATATGGTTTGTGTGTACGAGGTTCTGAGTGAATCACGAGGGACTATTTGATGATTTAAAAGTTGGTTGATAGTTCCAGTGTCTGTGTGCTTCACTTTAGTAATTTTCATGTTCACAAAGGGTCAACTCCCATGACCTTTGCATTCGCGATCGCAACATTTACTTCAACGATGACCGGTTCACAATCGCCAAAGACAAATTTTATTCGGGATTCACTTTTGCGATCAGAATGTCGCTATTGCAACATCCGGGGGATGAGGGGTTTTGCCTGCAAATTTTGGAGTATTACCCATTTTTCCTATTTTGAGCTTTGTAAAATCCTTGGAGGCGATTTTGAAGATATTTTTTGTGCTAAATCATTTGGGTAAGCTTTTGTGACCCTAAAACTTCAATTTCCTTGGATCATTTATGAATTTTAACATCAAAACTTAAAATTTTGATTGGCAAATGGCGAGGTTTGTTGAGAACTTGAGTTCTAAATGAAAATGGTAATTGTGAACTTATTTTAAATTCTTTTTCGAAATGGTTTTCACCAATGAGTTTCAAATGTGATGGGTAACATTTTCAAGTAAAGATTTTCATATTCAAACCCCCAATTTTTGGAATTCGGTTTTTGAGTTGATCGACCCATTTTTTCAAAGTGTATGATGTAGGTATTGTTATTTCCGGAATCTTGTTGTGATTACTTGATTGAATTAGATTGTGTGGCATTGGACATTGTTCAGAAGGGAGGCTCAAGTCTTGAATTGACTTTTTGATTTAATTAAAGCAAGTGATCTCCTAACCTTATAAAATTGATGGAAACGTGTATTTCTCTTCACTTATATGTGTTGGGAAATAATGGAAATGAGGTGATGGGTTCATTATTCTACGTGTTAATCATAATGCTTTATGAATTGCCTTGTTGCGGACCCTATTTTTTCGTTTGATGGAATTAATGTGGACTAGAATTGCTTGAGTTGTTCTCTCTTTCTTATGTTGTGAAATTGCTTATTTGCATTGATATTGTTGTGCAATGTGATGAGCATGTGATATAAAGTCGAAGGGAAATAGTTTCTGCTAATGATGTGATACAAAGCCGAAGAAAATGGTTTTGATTAGCAATGTGATATAAAACCAAAGGGAAATAGTTCTGGCTAGTGGTAATGTGCCGAAAGGAAATGGTTCTGGTAAGTGATATGATATAAAACAGATGGGAAATGGTTCCGGCTAGTGATTGATATAAATCCAAAGGGAAATTGTTCCGATTAGTTATATTGTGTCGAAGAAAAATGATTTCGGCATGTAAATAGGCTTGAGTTAATAAAAAGGAAGAACATACTCACCTCATCTCAACTCAACTCAATTCAATACGAAAGCGACGATAAAGCTGCTGTATAAAGAAAGATTTTTAAAAAGTAGATAATAACTCAATGTATGTAAAAATACAGTAACAAATTCTTTACTCATATTTGGAAGATTCTCTAACCAACAACCATCACTATGAGCTATGTGATGATACATCATCTCGCACATGCTGCCAGAACTGTCCTATACCTTGCCGGAGTATAGGACATCCTCAACTAAGTGGATCCACTAAGCTATGCTTGAAAGCAATAAGGAATCATCTAAAAAGTATGATTCTTTACCCATGTTGGCATACATGGTTTATGATGATTTTGAGTTGTCTGAACTCATCTCATATCAGTGCTCAATACTACTCCAAATAATATATATATATATATATATATATATATATATATATATATATAATTCATGATCATATGTTTTAAAGAAAATATAACTCCTCCTCAATTTGAGATAATTACTCAAAAGATTCTCTTAAAAGAGATGATGCTCAAAACAAGGTTTCTTATCATTTAAAATGTAAAAATTTTTATTGCTTGGGAATACTTAGTCCCCTCATACTCATTTAGAAAAAAAAAGAACACGACTCTCCTCAGTCTCATACTCGTTTACTCAAGTCTTAATTCAAGTTTAAAAAGATTGAAAAAGACTTCTCAACGTGACTCAAAAGGTTTCTCAAACTTTACTCTTAATGTTTACTTTAATTTGAAAAGTGAATTCAAGCGTTATGATTTGGATAAATAGGATCTCTCGATGATTAGGTGAAGTTTGGATAGTTATAATTAGGAAGAAAACGAAGGTATCATTTGAAAGAACTCAAATAGAACGAACGACGAAAAAGAAATGGGGGCAGGCAACGCTGATGCAGAGTGCCAGCCCCAAACTTCAGAAACTCATTTCTGGCGCACTGCAGGTGTGGGGTGCCAGCCCCCTTGGCGCCTCAATGGGGCGCTGCCCCAACATGTGCCCAGAAAAATTCCGACAAATTTTCTTCTTCGATTTTTGGTCCTAATTCACCTAGAATCGACTAATTTCTTCCGAAATCCCTTAGATTCATAAATCCAATGCAAGTAAACGAAAAACCACTCAAAATTCCTCAAGAACAACCCTCAAACGCAAGACCCAACACAAGTAGTCGTGGGTCTTGTCCCAAAACTCGTCTATATATAGTAGAGGATTCATAGATATACTATTTTAGAGAGTTTCAGTTTTATGATGTTTTATTTAAAATTTATGTTTCATACTTAGTGTATTCAGTTTAGTTTTGAGATTCAGTAAACTATTTTTGAAAGTTTCTTTCAATTTGATGTTTATGTATGCTTGAGTTAGTCTTCTATTTGTAGTCAACCAAGATGAGGGTTCACTTGAGGACCACTAATGGTTCTTGAGTGCCGGCCATGTCCATGGTGTAGGTTCAGGTCGTGACAAGTTTCTACAACAAACTAGTAATTGTAGAATTGAATTTTTTTTTTGGATGACATAAACAAAGTTGAAAATGTGATCTCCAAAGTGGAGGACATGTATAGAGAGAGAAATGGAGAATACAAGTGAGGGATGGAAAATTAAGGAACAAAAGAAGGGTTTTATAGTTGATATTGGGTATTTTTACAAGGTTAAATTTGGGAATCTTGTAAATAATATTCTATATATAGTGAATTTCATTAGATTTGATCAGAAGTCAAAATTATACAAAATCTATTAATCATAAAAAATTCCAAAAATATAATCTTAGTAAGAAAATCTTTATCATAAAATAGGTTAATATATATATATATATATATATATATTATTAATTATTATTATTATTATTATTGTTGTTGTTGTTGTTGTTATTATTATTATTATTGTTATTATTATTATTATTCTTGTTATTATTATTATTATTATTATTATTATTATTATTATTATTATTATTTATTATTATTATTGTTGTTGTTGTTGTTGTTGTTGTTGTTGTTGTTGTTATTATTATTATTATTATTGTTATTATTGTTGTTGTTGTTATTATTATTATTATTATTGTTATTGTTGTTGTTGTTGTTGTTGTTGTTGTTATTATTATTGTTATTGTTGTTGTTGTTGTTGTTGTTATTATTATTATTATTATTATTATAATTATAATTATAGTAATTATAGGTGGTATAGCTCAACACTCTTTTAATAATGAATATCATAAAAAAGAAGTCTACTGTTAAAAACAGTAGAAAAGAAGCATATGATATACCTCAACAATTGAATTTACTTAATAAGTGGACTATTCCTAAGATTTCACCCAGAATTATATATCATATGGGAACTTTTGAGAAACTTGGTTTAAACCAAGGGCTTAAAACCACTGAAGAACCTATTACTATTGATAATGATCATCAGACTTTTAGACTTATATTTGAAACTGATCTTGCCCCTTGTAGGGATATTTATAGATTTGTGCATATTGGCTTGGTTCAGGTGGCATTTAAGCCCCTTACTTTACATGGACTACCTGAAAGTTTTATAGCAGCTTTATGTGATGGTAGAAATCATAATTGGAAGAAGTCTCTAATAGGGACTATTCAAACTATTCTAGCTTATGGACCAGTTTATTTTAATGCTTATCCTACTTTACAGATTTTTTTGCAAGATGAGAATTCATTAAGTTATCTTATGTTAAATGTTAAACTTCATGGTTATGATTATATGGCTGGCATTGAAGTTGTTTGTATTTGTTATAGGATTTATTATAAATTACTGCATACCTTAAATCCTATGTGCAAAGTTATTGATTTAAAAAATGAGACTATTTTAATAGAAACTAATTTTGGTAAATCCAAAGTAGTTCCTCGAAGACCGATTAAGTGGGAAGAAATTGATTTTCCACAAGAATGGGTTATTGAGGGAGCTACTCCTCCTAAAAATAATATTAATGAAGAAATTTCAGAAATTGAACAGTTGAATGATGAAACTGTTCAAATTAAATTCGCTGATTATAATACTAGAATTGAGAGTGGTAGCATGTTTTCTAGAATTACTAGATCTAATTCTTCTTATATATCTCCCTTAGATTATATTGTGCAGGTACCATCTAGAGCTTCTACTTCTCAAATTAGAGAAAATTATAGATGTGATAATATAAAAATTGATAAAGATAGCATTGCTAGACCTAGCTCAGATGTAGACATAACTGAATCTGAAATGAATTTTCCAGATGGGTTAAATACATAAATTGGTTTTATGATGGCTGACAAACCTATTGATTTTAGTCTTGGTTCCCAGACAAGGGAGAAAATTGCTAAGGAATTTCAAAAATCCAAATGGAAACCTTTTAGAAAATGGTTTTTTAAAAATTTTAATAAAGAAGAACAATTTAAATTTCAAGAAGAATTTTATAAAGATCTTATTGAATCAGGGAAAAATGTTTTAATTGCATTTGTTCCATGGTTTATGTGTAAACATGTTTATAACTATATCTCAGTGTTAGAAAAGGATTTTACCTTAAATCAGTATTTCCGCCATTACAATCCTTCCAAATTAATAAAGATGATAAGATTGTTCATTTTAATGCTTTTTCAAAATTATTTGAAAATGATACTGCTTTAGTCACCTCCTAGCATATTAATTTAATGATAAAACAACATAATTATACAAATATTTATATGAGCATGTTACGTGATCATATAGTATCTTTGCATGAAAAAGTTGATAAACTTTTATCGCAAATGAGTAATGATAAAAAGGAAAGGGAAAGGTTGCTCAACCTAGCATTCAACCTCCCCCAGAAATTGATTACTTTAAGTTAAAGGATGTTTCTGATTTAGAAAATTTCCTAGAAAAGGCTTTCAAAGGTAATTGCCTCAAACCTCTGAGGATTAATAATCTTTCAGAAGGAGAAAGTAGTGGTGCAGGTAATAAGGAATTTTCTGATAAAATTAATAAAATATCAGAAAAATTTGCAAGAAAGCCAGTTCAAATGATGTTCTATTATCCTAGGCCAACTCCTCAAGATATTCTAATAGAAGAACAAGAATATGTTATGACAAATAGTTACAATGGAAAAGAATTCTATGAATGGAACATAGATGGTTATATAGATAGACAAATTTATATGACTATGCATAGGATGTTGATGTACAATACTATCTGTAAGACTAATAAAAACAGTGATAAGACTATTGCAGAAATGATAACTGCAGGATTCACAGGCCAGTGAAAAGGCTAGTGGGATAATTATTTGAACTAGGAACAAAAGGATAAGATCCTTCAAGCTGTGAAACAAGAAGGTGAAGGAAAAGTTCAGAATTCAGTTTATACACTGGTTTTGAATATCATAGAACACTTTTCAGGAAGATGGTCCGATAATAGTGAAACTATCAGAACCTTATTACAGAATTTAAAATGTAAAACCCGTACATCTTTTCGATTATATAAAGTTGTTTTCCTTTGCAGGGTTATGGAATTACCAGAGTGTAAAAGCACTCATTAGAAATCCAAATTTATTGATGGTTTACCATCCCTCTTTGCTGAAAGAGTAAGGAAGGTTCTAAGAGGTGATAGTCCTAGTATTAATTATGAGAATTATACATATGGGAAATTGATAAATGCTTGTGTGCAGGAAGGTTTAGCTTTATGTAATGAAATTTAGTTGAATCAACAGATCAAAAGACATCGTCTTAATGAGAGACAGCAGTTGGGAGAATTCTGTGAGCAATTTGCTCTAGATATTCCCAAGCCTACTTCTAAAGGTAGGAAAGAGAAGCAGAAAGAGAAGCATTCTTTCAAAAATAGATCTTCCAAGAAAGATTATAAAGAATGAAAGAGAAAAAGAATAGAAAGAAAAGAAAAAAGGAAGAATGAGAGAAAAAAATGATCATAGATTTTATAAATCTAAACATCGATATGATAAGTCAGATACCTGCCACAAATGTGGAAGATATGGTCACTATGCAAAAGATTGCAGAGTCAGGGAAAATATAAGAAACATTGACATTGATGATAATATTAAAGATTCTTTGTATAAGATTATGCTTAATTTTGATTCAGGAAAATTAGATTCGGAATACAGTAGCAATGAAGAATCTTCTTCAACAAGTGAAGATTTAAAGGTACTTCACAAAGAAGATTATATATCTTCAGAAGATGAATGTCTACCTTGTCAACAAGGGTTGGAATGTAAAAAGGATGGAGAAGAAGATGATCTTTATAAGATCTATTCTTAGTTTAAAGAATTAAGTATCAATGTCATTGATAATGACAAAGTCATAGAGCTCTTACAGACAATTAAGGATCCTGAGATAAGAGCTCAAATCATTGATAAAATTAGTAATACTGCATCTACCTCAAAGGATTATATTCCTAAGGAAATACCTACTAAAGAAGGTGCATGTACCATGACAGAAGTTAAAAATCTTCTGATGGAAAGAAGGAAACTTATTAGTTCTCCTACTACTATTAATGATTTAAAAGAAGAGATTAATAATCTCAAAGAAGATATTAAACATCTCAAAGAAAAAAATGTTATTATTGAGACAAGGCTAGATAGTTTTGAGATTAGACAAAATCTGAGTAATAACTCACTCTTCAGAGGAAGGAGAAACTAATAATTTAGATTTTCTAAAAAATTTTAACTTTGGAAATAATAAAGGGGATTTTTTACAAAGTTTAAAAGCTTTTACTTCCCAAAAGTTTTATACAAAAATTACTCTTCTCATAGACTATAATTATAAAAAAGAATTTATAGCTCTTATTGACAGTGCTGCTGATTTAAATTGTATTCAAGAAGGACTTATCCCTTCTAGATATTTTCATAAAACTACTCATAGTTTAAGATCTGCAAAAGACAGTAAAATGAATATCGAATTTAAATTACCTAAGGCTTTTATTTGGAAAGGAAGGCAATGTGTTCCTCAAAGCTTTGTTTTGGTTGAAGATATTACTAATCAAATTATTTTAGGAGTACCTTTTATAAATGATATTTTCCCCCTTACATATTGGGATAATGAAAAAATAATAGGTACTTGGAATAATAAATCTTTTAAATTAGAATTTATCACTAAACCTTTTTTACTTCAATGTTAAATGAATTAACCTCAAAAATGATTTTAAAAAAAATCAAATGAATTTTATTAAAGAAGAAATTAATAGTATTGAAATTGATACCATTTTACAAAATCCTAAATTACAGGATAAAATTGTTTTTTTAAAAAATCAATTCTCCATGGATATTTGTGGCGATCATCCTAACGCTTTTTGGAACAGAAAAAAGATTTTTGTTAGTCTTCCATATGAAGATGATTTTAATGAGGATAATATTCCTACTAAAGCTAGGCCATGCCAAATGAATTCTGAATATTTGGAATTATGTAAAAAGGAGATTGAATCTCTACTGCAGAAAGGCCTTATAAGGCATTCTAAGTCTCCATGGTCTTGTACAACTTTTTATGTTAATAAACATGCTGAACAAGAAAGAGGTGCCCCGAGGTTGGTTATATATTATAAACCTTTAAATAAAACATTAAGATGGATTAGGTACCCCATCCCTAATAAAAAAGATTTATTAGATAGAGTTTATGATGCAATTATATTTTCTAAATTTGATTTGAAATCAGGCTATTGGCAGATTCAAATAAGTGAGTCAGACAGGTTTAAAACTGTTTTTAATGAACTTATGGGTCAATTTAAATGGAACGTTATGCCTTTTGGATTGAAGAACGCTTCATTTGAATTTCAAAAAATTATGAATGATATTTTTATACCTTATAGTAATTTTATCATTGTTTATATAGATGATATTCTTGTGTTTTCAAAAAATATAGAAACACATTTTAAACATCTTGATTTATTCAAGAAAATTATTATTCAAAATGGTTTGGTTATATCTGCTCCAAAGATGGCTTTGTTCCAAACTAAGGTTAGATTTTTAGGCCATCATATTGAGAAAGGTAATATTAGTCTATTAATAGGAGTATTGAATTTGCTTCTAAATCTCCTGATGAAATTACTAATAAAACTCAATTGCAGAGATTTCTTGGTAGTCTTAACTATATAGCACCTTTTATAAAGGACTTAGCTCTTGATACAGCTATTTTATATGATACGCTTAAGAAAAATCCAAAAGTCTGGTCAACTGATCATACTGAAGCTGTTAAAAGGATAAAGACTAAGGTTAAAAACCTTCCATGCCTCACTTTGGCTAACCCGATTGGGAGAAGACAGTTGAAACAGATGCCTCAAATATAGGATTTGGAAGTGTTCTTACTCAGTATTGTCCTGATAATAAACGTCATTATATTGTTCAATTTTATTTTGGGAAGTGAAATCCATCTCAAAAGAATTATGCCACAGTAGCTAAAGAGATCTTAGCTATTGTAAAAAGTGTTTTAAAATTCCAAGGTGATCTTTATAACCAAAAATTTATAATTAAAACTGATTGTTAGGCTGCTAAGTTTATGTTTAATAAAGATTGTAAACATGAAGTTTCTAAACAAATGTTTGCTAGATGGCAAGCATTATTAGCACCATTTGATTTTGAGATAATTTATAAAAAAATGAGAAGATAATAGTCTTCCAGATTTTCTTACTAGAGAATATTTAGACTAATCATAAATGTCTTTGTTTTCAGGCATGAGACCTTTCGTGGCCCCCTACTAGGGGTAGAGGAGGACGAGGAAATAGAGAAAGGGGAGGTCATATCCTCGCTCAATTGGGAAATAAAATATTGATTGATGCTTCTAGTTCATCAACAAATATGGAAGGTTTGAATATGAACCATCCCATGTACAAAGAGTTAATGGATTTTATGAAATCCAATCAAAATAAAGATAATAATCCTCCTGCTTATTCCAGCATATTAGTGGATGAAGAAAACATAGAAGTTTATGATATGAATGACAAAAAAAAGTCATACTTCTTTTAGAAAATAATGATCTAAAATGGAAAAATGATCCATGGCAGCTAATGAGTAGGTATTTGGATACAGTTTGTTATACTACAACGGCATACAAATACAGAATGTATTATGAGATGATACTCTCAGCGACAGGATCAACAGAATTCCAACATTTTTACCCTGCTAATACCAAGAAAGTTTATAACTTTTCAAAGTTTATTATA